>VFFE01007836.1:2708804-3285120 GCA_008921705.1 Burhinus oedicnemus
GGGGAGAGAGGAAGGAAGGAAGGAAGGAAGGAAGGAAGGAAGGAAGGAAGGAAGGAAGGAAGGAAGGAAGGAAGGAAGGAAGGAAGGAAGGAAGGAAGGAAAAAGAAGAAGAGAAATGCAGGGAAGGAAAACCTGTATGTACATAGCAAGCAATTTCTGTCTACAGCCAAAGTCTCACTATGCTACAATTCAGTTTAACGGAAATAAATTCAATGTGCAATGCAAAGTCTTTGAAACAAACAGAAAAAAAATCCATATTTTTTCATGTTTGCAAATGACTAACATTATGTTTACCAAATACAATTTATTTCTGCTGGTATAAACAGACATTAGAATATTCCATTTCTCCAGAGACCTGTGAGGCCCTTTTTGTAACAAATAATTTGTTTATCTCTGCATTTTCAATTTCCAAATTTTGTACGTTGTTAATAATATCACGATAAGATTTTGGGAAACACTTAAATGAAAGTTCTAATAAAGTCATTTAAAATCCATATATTCAGTGAAACATAGTTTCTTTGAAATTCTCAGCCTAGCAGAGTAAATCTTGCTCTATTCCTTTGTTCATCCAGTCTGCAGCTCCAGAATAAACACCACAATAACAGATTTTTAGCACCCAAAGGGCTTTGGGCTTTGGGCAACCTGGGGCTAATAAGATACAGTGCCAATAGCAATCTTTGTAGACAGTAGAGAGAAACACATTCCTGTGCTAAAAAGTATTTATGTGCTACTGAGGATGCTGTTTGCTCTACAGAAGCCTCTCTGTACCTGTGAAAGCTGGGTCATGCTTTCAGGTGGTCTTCCAAGGCTAACTCACCAACGCTGCAGGAGCAATGGAGAGGTGGGCTGCTCGTCTGGCTGATGAGTTGTATCTTCTGTCCTGTATAGTTGTGGGTGACGTCTATGCTGTTGTTGAGGGCTGACATTAAGACTCCCTTCAACAAACCTGGGTAACGTGAGCCACATTTCTTCATTCCAATCACTTCTTTAAGGCTGTACCAAAGTAATCTACAGTTGTGCTTCTTATTAATATGTCACAACCTGTCAAAGAACTGGCCTAGAGGGGAGCTGTGGTGCTTTCTAAGAATTTTTCTCCTTAGCTGTAGCAGAGGAAGGAAGAGTGACACTGCGGGCCAGATGTCATGAATGAGAGTCTGCACTATTCTTGACTTTCTTGCAAGTGTCAAGACATGTTAAAAGTCCTAAGCAGAAATGCTAAATATACACACTCAGATAGCACCAAACACGCTGAGGAAGGGGAAAGCAAGCATGTGTGGCACCTCCCTTCGCCGGAGTTCAGTGGAGTTTTCCAGACTGAAGGGCAGAGCCAGCAGGCTTCGAGCTGCAGAGCTTACAGCCTAATTAGTATGCAGCTGTATGCATGGCCAAACCCCTGGGTGTTGACTGCACTCGCATGGTCCCCATTGTCCTCAATCTTTAATGTACATATTGTCACAACAGTCCTGTAGGGTAAGGAAGTGCAATGAAATTTGTTTTGCAAACAGGAACTAAGTCATAGACAAATGACTGAACTCTAGAAGGTTTCAGGTGCTTAGTTAGGATTTTGCCAGGTGTCCTGGAGGAAGACTAAGATTGGAGTTAAACTCTGCTGCTTTTTTGTGCCACCGGTCGTCAGTTACACTACTAAACCTTGTCTCATTCAGCCATGCAGAAATAGAAAGACTGCAGAAAAGGTATATTCAAATACCTCTTCAGATTTAATCATGATTGTGATTGTTACTTGTTTTTGATAAATATTCATGTCAACACATTTTTGTTCACATAAGTTACTGACCTTCAAAAAATATCTGCATTTAGAGTGAGATAGGTTATTGGTATATGAAGGAGAGTTTAAATTTCTGATTAGCATTTGCTAGCTATTCCTTTTTTTTTTTTTCAAAAGATTTCTGTCAACACTGTAAGGGAAAAAGTGTTTAGCAAATTCTAGCTGCATCTCTATTCTGTTAAATGCATGTTCTATTTCTGTAATAAACATTCTTAAAACACTTTGAAGTTTGTTTTCAAAAACAAATTGAATTGCTGAATTATTTTTCCTATGCATACTGCAGGAACATAAATGTTTTTGGAAAACAGTCTTCAATGCCATGTTCATTCTTCTAAATGGAGTGTCAGGGCATGTTAGGTATATTTAACAGCATTATAATTGCAATTTTGCTAGGATACAAGATGTCAAGACACGCTAGATGTTCTAAACAACACTGCACGTATACCTTCTGCATTTTTTCTCCAGCAAGTGGTTAAACAACATTGAGCAAATTAGAAAGCGGCAAGGAATATGAGGGGCAAAAGGTTAAGGACTACCATGAACTGAACTCATCTTGATGACTAAAATACATTTTACTGGTAGGAATGATTTCACCAGTTCTCAAGTAGGATTTCTGATCTTCTGCCACAGGAAGCCCCTATCCAGTAAGGCACTTAAGTCCAAGTAATTTTACAATGAAGTCAATAGAAGAACCATTTGCATGTTCTGCACTGTGCTGGGCAGAATCAAACCCTAAACCCTTAAATATAATGGAACATAATCTCTCACCACAAAGAAATAAAGACAGTGTTTCAATGGTAGTAAATCTCCAGAGCAAAGTAGTAAGTGAGGACATCGGCAACAGCAGGGCTCCAAAGGAACATCTTGCTACAAAGAAAAACAGTTCAAGCCAAACCAGGAAAACAACAATCCATCTTCCCTGCAGTTTATTTCCCTCTTTAATTTTCTCCTAATTCTAAGTGTCTCTGATGTCTTGGGATTATCTTTGCAAGTTTTTCCCTCGTCACCTCTCAGGACATGAACTGTCTAAGTTCTGTTCAACAGAAAACTTGATTTATGAGTGAAATCAGTAAAGACTAAATCACTGCTAAGTAAAGGATTTTAATGATTACTTATAAGGTTAATCCAAACTAGTGATTCACAGTATACAAAACCTTAGTTTGAACACAATTTATGTTAGTGCACAAAGGACATTTTTGTGGAGTGTGTTTTTCAGTACCTTACAATGGTGATTAAAATACGTAACCTTAATTTAAAAGAAAATACAAAAAAGAAAAAATATTTTAAATGGTAAATTTGTATTTTAAAAATTGGTTTCATTATATTATTAAAATGAAAACAGCTCCTGTTAATTTTCTTTCTTGTTTTCAGTGGGCACATAGTCAAATCTAGGCTTACTTTATTATTCCATTAATTATTGAAATACATATATTGGAGCAGTAAACATTCTTCAAAAGGCAACTCAAGGATGATGTATTTTGTAAACTGACAAAGACAGGGATTAAGTTTGACTGCTAGAAGGAAATGTAGCACAAAGAGTTTAACAGTTGTATTAAACAGTACTGAAGGAAAAAAAATATTCTTTTCATTAGTAATGTTTTGGGGAGTGGGACTGAGAGTTTCCTTTCTTGGATGGCAGATTCAATTTTGAATATACTTTTCCTTAGACCTTTTCTGGTGCTACGGATTTTTAGAGGTTCAGGTGGACAAGTAACTATATCCAATGCAAGGAACACACTGTCCTAGGAGGTGGTAACATTCATACTTTACAGTTTTTTAGAATATAATATTAGTAATAATCTCAAGAAATAAAAATGGATGTAACAAGTCAGCTAAAAACAAATAAAACCTGTGGAGTCCAGCAGATTATATGGCCTGTAATAACTTTAGAAATAACCTAATATTAAATGTCTCTCACATATCCAAAAAGGTCATGAAAACAGTCATGTAAATTAACAACCAGAACTTCCAAAACTATGCTTTTGTAGAAGCAGTTTTCTTTTATATTAAAGTTATCTGAAGGAGTTTTATTTCACACTTCTGTGCTTAATCAGAAAAAAATTAAAAATTGTATAAAACCGTCTTTGCCAGTATGCTGCTGAAAACACAGCAGCTCCACAATATGTATTCTCTTCATGCAAAAGTTAATGTTTTTCAAAAGCTTAGGAGACGGAGAACTGAGAGTGTGTCTGGATGCAGCAAGGTTCCAACCCACTGACGGAATGACTTTGGTATCAACAAAATTCTCTAAAACTTCTAAAGGACCCTGTTGTAACTCATAAATCACTAACCAAAAAAGCTTCTCAGTTTCCTTATTGGTGAACCCCACTATTTTTTTTAAGCCAGAGAGGTTCAGATAAATTTGTATAAACACGAGATAAATATAAAATAATTAGGTGTGAAGCAAGGAACCAATCTAGGGACTCTGAGTTTGATAAAACAATCATCCAGCACAACGATCAGGAAGCGGAAAATCATTGAAACGATCGGTCCAGAGCATAACAGCAGTATAAAAGGCAAACAGGGCAGAGGATTGCTAGGTAAGGCACAGAATATAAAGCAGCAGAGGTTTTTACAGCATACGTTTACTTTGCCGTAATTGCAAGCAGTATTAAACTGCACAAGTGGCAGATAACTGTGAACAGTCTAAAACATTTTGTCAGAGAAAGTGGAAAAGAATAAAATTATTTTGGGTGAAGACACACCTTTTTCCCATTTGTGCAGTACCTAATACAATAAAATCCTGGACTGCAATGCTCTACTGTCTCACAAATCATTATCATGATTAAAGTCAGAGAGCTTATTGAGAAATGATTAAAAAATTGAAGAACACAATTACAGAAAATGTATGAAATTGTTTTTTAAAAAAATATTTTATACACATAATGTGTTAAAAAACCATAGCAGCCCATAGACTACACAGCAAAATTCCCGTTCTGGGCAAGTCACTGAGCATTTTGCCAATGATTCAGATTGAGACCTTGACCCAACGGGGTCGGCACTATGCTGGTAGAAACCTCTGAACAACCAACACCAATTAAATTACATTAGAAAGAATGTTATTACAGGTATTTTTGACCTTTACAGGGGTTATTCCAAATTCATATCAGTAAGGTCAACTTTTCCTGTCCAAGAACAAGAATGAAGCACAGATTCAGAAGTTATACTGGAGAATGTGAAGGTGCTTGATTTGATATCAGTTTAACCAAGAAAAAGAGATAATTAGGTTTCATGGGTCAGAGAGTATGAAACAGCAGTTTATATCTTCACTGCTAAGGTGGGGTTGTCAGAAAATCCAAGCTAGGCAGCATTTTCTTTTCCATTTGCAGGGCACACCTCACAGAAGGGCAGATACAACTGAGATGGGTCTGCTGAATCCAGTTTCTCTTACATCTTTCCAGCATACCCTCTAATATGTCACTTTGCTTCACATACTTTTAAATTTTCCTTTGAGACTTTTCACATTATCTAGTCACAGTTCATCACTGAACTACTCTGGGTGTTTAAGCCTTGTCCTTGGATATCCATATAATAGCAATGTTCCATCAGATGTCTTTTTAAGCTTCATGCTAGTATGACCTCTCTTTTGCAGACCAAGCCAATTATTTTTTCTCTTGACTGAGAACCAAAAGAGGCTTTTGAAAACAATGAAGCAAATAATGACAGATTAATAAACTAAAGATGCATGTTCTAATTTAATATATTTATTTACATTTTCTCATGACCTTCCATTAATTGAATTAGTCTCATCCACACAGTCTCATATACCATGATGAATTTTGATATTGCTACTTTAATTAGGATGAAATAAAATTAAAATATAGTGTTCATTTGGGAAAAGTAGGAAATACTGAAGTGGACATTTTAAAAGGAATAGAAATACTTTGTTCTTTGCAGTTACTATAGCTATTACAGCCCTGAAATTTTGATACATGATGTATTTTTTTCTGTAAACTGCTTTTGAACAGGTCTTCCCAAAAGGAAATGTATTATTTTGCCTCTGAAATAGAGTAATGCCTCTCATTTACTATTAACTCCACAAATACCAAAAAAAAATCAAGTACAAAGAATGTAATTTAAAAAAATACTCTCCTAAATATTCAGTTGAATATTTAATCTTAAATAGCCCTTATGTTCAGTCCTTAAATAGAAGACTGAACTAATACTAATGTAATAATGTACCAATTCGTAATTTACACACTTAAAAATAAAAAAAATTCCAGGTACTCAACCTCTGAAACTCATGTGCCAGGTAAGCACAGTTCAAATTAATAAAATTCATTAAAAGAAACCAAAACTTTCTAAGCTTTATCACTGGGAGTGTAAGAGGGTTTGACATTTAAATATGCTAGATCAATAAATTATACAAAGAAGAAACTAGGTCAGTTAAATTATCTGCTTTTTAAGAAATAACAAAAACATTAATAAAAAAGATAAATACTACTAGAAGGAGGTTCTTAGACTATCATCTGCCACATTTATTTGTGATTTTTTTCTCTTGAAAGTATACAGGTATCTTAAAAAATATTAATACTGGTAGACAGAATTTTCATCTTTTCTCAAATATTTTTGTACTTAAGGTATACGAAATCTCCATGAAAATATTGAATCAGTAAATAAATTTGTTTAAAGTTTGTCTTCTTTTTGGACAATTTAGAAGAAAGCTCTAAGTTTATCAAATATGACAAATTGTGTGATTCTTATTCTTAGAAATAACACTAGGAATCCAAGGAAGACTCTTTTGGGAGATGGTTTATGCTAGATATGTTCTACTCAGATCTTATATCAGAAAGAAAAAATATTTCCAAAACATTTGTTTAACCTTTCAAAAGTTACAAAACCAAATTGCAATGCCTTTAGGAGAAAAAAAAATATTTTATGATAATCTTTTGTGGGAAAACATTTACTGAATATGTACCAGTGTTTAGGGTTTTCTTCTGTGTAAATCTAAATAGGGACAGCCCAGAATTTCATTCAAGTATTTAAAAAATGGAGATGTACATTGAAGGGTGAATAATGTTTCTGACCTAGAAATGGAAAAGTCATCCACAGTTCACTATGAATAAAGAACACTCTGCAAAAAATGTTATTCAAATGCACAGCAGAACAAACCATCTGAATATAACCTAAGCAAAATTATTCTCAATTATGGTTGATTTTTTTTTTGGGGGGGGGGCGGCTTGTTTTGTGTTTTTGTTGGTTTGTTTGGGTGATTTTGTAGCAGCCCATTATCTGGTTGAGGTTGCTCTTGTTCTGTGTAGTTCCTCAGTATTGGTGAGGCACAGAGAGTAGAGGTAGCTCAAGCAGAAGGCAAAACACCATCTCCAACCAGTGGATTTGCTTTTTGTTCATTACAACTCCAGGGCTCCTACAACCTTCAAGAACGTGAAGTAGTTGAAATAAGAAAATTGTGCATAGGTATATAATCCATAGCACTGAAAGCAGAACGACAGACATTTAGTGGCAGTCAATACATCCTTTGCTGTACGTTATCAAAGCCAGGTGTTTCATTTTCTCTGTTCTGCTGTAACTTTTGATTGCTATATCAGGTATCCGTTTTTCTTTTTTTCTGCTTTGTTCCTTTGAGGGGCTCTGGCAAGAAGGGTGTGGTTGAGAATGGGAGGAGAAAGGGGTGCTTTCAGCCTCCACTGATCTGAGCTATTTGAGCATTCAGCTGACTGGTTGTTCAAGTGGAATGGATAGAGCTCAGTTTAATATTCAGTACCCTGGGTGGAAGCTGGAAAAAGTTTTGACTCCTTCTGCCCATACATCTTGCAAGTGGTTGATTCACACTTTGGTATTTTTCTTCTCGAAAGGTCTTAAAAATTCCTGTTCACAGATTTGAGCATAACAGTAAATAAGATCCTGTCAGTCAATATAGGCAGTTCAGTAAAACACTTCAGCAGGCAGACCAATGGAATTAAATTGCATTAATTCTTAAATGACATTTCACTTGACTCCTATGAACAAGTGGTCAATCTTTAGACATGTATATCTGGAGAGAACCCCCCACCACCAAAACAACAAACATCTTCACACTAACCGCATCGTTATCTAGATTTATGCTGTGCAAATTATTGCCTGGAAAAACAGTTTTGTAAACCAATGTATGAATTAATTGCTTGCAGTAATTCTGAACTATAAAAACATGAAAAGGGATTTTGAAAATCATTACCTCGAGAAATATTAATCTGATTGAATTAGTAAAATTCTTAGAGGCAATATTAGAGTATAAATAGGGAAGTGATGCATTTATGGCAATGATCAGAAGACATCTTTCATCTAAGAAATCGGTGAAATTCATACCATTCAAAACAGTAAAATTCTTAGTTCTATGGAGTGTGTCTGACAGTAAGATTTTAAAAAGATCTAAGTGTTTGACCTTTTTTTAATACGTAGACTATTTCAAATGAGCACATCTGGTTTATGTTCCTAAACCTCTGGCCTTTAAAAAAGTTCTGTTCCCAATTCACACAAAATACCATTCAGGATTGCTTGACATGGTGACCTTCCCCATAGGTGGCTGGCTGAATAAACCGATTAAATAGATTCAGGAATTTAGCATATATACAGCAAGTTAACACTTGTATCCTGGAACCATTAGTAAACATACTTACTGTTCCTCTATGCTTTCGACTATAGGTATGGAACTGAACTGAGATTTTAAAAAAACCACTTATAAATAAAAAACCCCTTTATTAATTTTCATGTCAGAAAAGTTTCCATTATATTGTCACATCTTCTTAGATATAAACCAACATAAATCAGAAAAATTCAAGTAATTACAACATTAAATGCCATTATGGTTTCACGTAGATTGAGGCATTGAAGAGGTGGACAGGTTAGGTACATAAATTCAAATGGTCAGTAAATATTTAACAAACTCTTTTGTACTAGGTAAAGTTAAAAATTAAATAGTGTATGGGCAGGGAAGGTTTCATTTTTTTTTACCATAACCATTAATAGCACATTCATTGTTGTTTGTGTAGAGTGTAATTCTTTTTGACTTTGCCTTCCATTTGCCTTGAGGACAAGCCAGTTTAAAACTGTTCAGCACACTGCACCATGCATAACAGGTAATCTGTCTAATTAAGGCCTGTAAGGATGTTCAAAGTAAAATATTGAAGAGCTTCCATAACCTCACTTTCACCCTCCCTGTGTACCGCTGCTTCTGAGACTCAGAGATACCCTAGCCATTAACTCAAGTGTTTACACTCTAAGCTTAAATTCTACTTTGCCAGAACGGTTCATTTCACATTTTACAAGTCTGTTTTCTCATTTACAGGCAGAAAGTAATTTATCAAATTTTTATATTACATTTCTCAGCTCGTTCCAGTATTGGATGATATAATATATGCCTGGAAATTCAAAATGCAAAAGCATACTGTGACTTTATCCAGGGACCTAATAAGATTTATATCCACATTCTTTTTTTGTGTGTTCATTTGGTGCATTTCAATGAATTATTAATTATGACCAACAATAAAATATTATTTTGCTCTGATGCACAGCAAAAGGAAAGATACCCAAGAGAAATCCATCTGACAGCTCAAAGTAGACATGGCCAAAATACACTCACAAGTTTCTCATAAAGCATTGCATGACGTGCATCTGCCCATCAAATGAACCAGACTGACTGAGCCTTTCTAAAGATACAGATGTAATCTATGGGGAGGTAAAGTCAAGATTTATTACATATTGGGAGGCATTGATTTGATTTTTTTATAAACAGCCAAAGCTACGACAGTGAACATCAAAAGATTTCATTCTATTTTCCAAACCTACTTTCAAAGGTTGACATATGGGATGGAAATGTATGGTAGGATGTATGTTCTGAAGCTGACAGAAGTCAGATTCAAAGCTGCATGTAATAGCTTTTTACTTAGGAGATTTAAATCATACTTAAACTCTGCATTATGTAACTGCTATAAATATGGTATTATCTGCTGAGAAATTTGTTTTCGCTTTAGTTTTATTACATTTTCCTAACTGACCTTAACTCTAACACAAGCTTTCAGAATATTCTAGGTACATATGCCACACCTTCCTGTCATTTAAGTTACACATCTTGGTTTTTAACATAATGAAAAAATATAGTTCTTCATATATTTCAGCTACATAGTATTAGCATTCTTTATGCATTACTTACTAACGAATGTCATATAGCAAAAAAACTCTACAAGTTGCTTTACTTTCAAGGTCATCATAAGAAGAGTTTTTGAAACTACAATGAACAAATGTTAAAAACAAATGAAGTTTCTCTCCCTTACAGCTATCTAGAGAGTCAAAGAACATGTCGTAAAATATTCAGAGAAAATGTCAAGTTAAAACACTTTGGGTCTAAAAGCAATAAAGTAGGACTGAAAATATTTCTGATTTTCTTTTAAATAGAGTATTCAGATTTGTTTTGGTCTTTGTCATGCTATAAACAAGAAACTTACAAAAGATAACACTGTGCCCCCCACATGAAGATGAACTTTCAGTATGACCATTTTTTCTCTGTAAAGTCTTCGATTTAACTTGAAGCCTATCAGAAATATATTCAATGGGCTAAATAAACCTGGTTGAAGAATATAGCATGCATTTTATCTGTTCCTGAAAAATCACTTTTTATCATATAAGGAATGAAACGTTTCATGCTTATAAAGGATTACTAAGAATGATAAGAAAACTGCTTTGAAAAAATCATACCAAAAGCTAGCTTAATGCTTATTTGAAGGAAAAGTGAGCGCTAATGGATTTTGACAGGCTGATCATGCCTATAATAGCATCAAGCATACCAAATTCTTTTTCACACCACACAGTCCCCAAGGGATCATCAACCTATAGATTAAAAGCCCTGACCTTTGACCTTTCTATAGTTAACTATCTGTCAACTGATTGTTAGCCAGGCTACCAATGGGCATGAGAACCCTTCTCTGTTTATATTAATTACAAATACTGGTCTTAGGTAAGACGAATTCACAACACACATCCTCTAAGTTTTGAAGCTTCCCTTACAATCTCTTTTTCAGCTGCTACTGTCCGTTAAAAATAAGGATCTGATCTGAAATGCTATCAACTCTTTAACCGGTCATGTCTTTCCACTTTCTTTATCATTGGTTAACTTCCTTAACACAACTGAGTTTCACCACCCTTTTCCTTCCTATGCCTTTTATCAGTTCACAGGGAAATAGCTGATTCCTTATGAAATGCGACAACAATTCCATTTTTTAATTTTTCTTAATTTTATTTTAAGGGAACATTGCCAAGTTGATACTCTCAAGTGGTAACTGGAGGCGAGTTAAACGTTCATCTATATCCTCCTTGGTCTTTGAACAACTTGAATTAGAAAATTAACCAACAGCTTAGTCATATCTCATGCTTACGTGTTTTATAGGCACTTATAGATTTAAAATAAAATATTTCTTCTGGAGAGCAGGAAGCAAAGTCCTGCTATGTAACCCAAGCACCTCACCGTTTGCTCCTTTCACAGAGCAGCAAGGCTGAAGCCCAGCTGGGATCGCAGAGTTCCGACACCCCTTTGGTGTCAGGGAGTTGTTACGGGGTTTCCTGTGTGGCAGGAGCTCACACCTCTACGTGAGCGTCCTTTACCCCCTTGTCTGCCTCAGAGCCCGAACCGCAGCGACAGGGAAGCCAGGCTCCCCGGCTCACCGCAGCTCCTGTGCTTACAAACGTGCTTTGGTGCCTCTCTGCAGCATTAATGAGGGAGGGAAGCTGCTGGCTCCTTCACCGGTAGATGCAAAACGTTAGTTAGCGAAGTACGCTGAAAAAGGCAGACCTGTGCCTCTGCTCTGTCCTTCATGTAAGTGATAGGAAAGGAATAATTATAGCAGCAAGAAGTAGGACGTTGCACAGGGGAAGTTTCTCAGTGTCTCTCTCGCATGCCTGTATCAAGTCAGGAACAATCTGTTTGATTCTTGGTGAGATTAGACAGATTTTCCATTTCACTGAGGTTTGAAAAAAAGAAGACTAACTGTTATTATAATAGGCACTGTCAATATATGCAGATCCTGCCCCATGGTAAAACAGTAAGCTCAAAAAGAAATGTAAAGCTTTATCCCTGCTATCTTCTCAGAAGCCATACCCAGCTTCTCCATACCCCAATTTTCAAAACCTTGACAGTTTCCTATATTTCTTCTTCCTTTCCAGGGAGAAAATGCTCCGAAGAAATGACCTTCTATTATGGTAAATTGAGATCTAGTGACTAATGGCTAATTGTTATTGCAATTCTTGACCTGATCTGTAGCGCTGGAAACCAAATCTCAGTTTCTAGGGTGTAACCAGATATAACAGGCAGCCCCTGAGTTTATACAGGCAGTGTATTAACAACTGAGCAACTTCAAAACTGTTACCTTAATGAACAGTCTCAGATCTAATAAATTCCAAAGCTAAAACTAGGTGAACACACAATTGTTTTCATTTGAACTGACAGAACTGAAAATAAGACATTTCTTTCCTATTAGTTTATTCAGGGTGAAGAATAGCATTAGAAAAATAAAGGAAATCTCCTCATTGGTGTATTTTTTCAACAGCTTCAAGCTGTTAACTGTTACATTGTCCCCAGGTATGGGGTGGTGCATGTTATGGCTAAATGATTAGTTTAGAGGCTCTTGACATACAGACTTTTTCTGTTACCCAGTATCAGCTGTGAAAATGTATTTCCAAGCAATTAAACCTCATCTCCTGCTGGCCTGGGAGCCAGGAACCTTCAAATTTCAATTCAAATTCTTCAACACTTACCACTGCTGAAAAAAAAATATATAACTCGGTTAGTTAGAGTCACAAAGAAATCTATTGATATATGTTTGAGTGTCTTTTAAAGAGCAAAATGAAAGACCGGGGAAGAAAAGTTGCTAACATCGTAAGTAAAGCAGATGACAAAAAGTACTCGCTTTTATTTTTGCGGTTTTGGAATTTGCAGCACACATACACATCAGCATGCACAACTGAAAGAGAGGGTTGCAGTACAAAACAGTAGGAAGACACAATATCTGGCTGTTTCCTCCTTCCCCCAGCCCTAAAGAAGACTTTCTGATTATACCATTTTTAAAGGAGGGAACCTCTATTTGCAAATGTTTGGCTGATAGCTCAGATCCAAATGCAGTATCAAACACAAGGTTATTGTATGGCACAGGTCATCTAACAGTGACCTATGCGGAGAGGAGGGTGTCAGACGGCTCAAAGGGAGGAGGAGACACAGCATCACTTTCACCAAAGATTGCCAGCTCCTCTATGCAGATGCTGGAGAGCTGAATATTCAAGTTCATGTTCGTTTCTAACTATATTCAAAGCATATTAATGGCCCATTGCTAAGAGCCAGTTTGTAGGAATAGGATAATAAGGATACGCTAGTAATGAAGGAGAATAAGGATACACTAGTAATATCTCTCTATATTATTTACTCTGTTTGCTACTGGATCTTTTGAAAGATGCTTTGCCATAAGTGTTTTAATCCTAGCATGTGTTTCTTCTGTATTTCAACGTCTTTTATATAAGATATACAAATAAATGGGAGAAAGAGAGAAAAAAACCCTTAATTATGTTGGTTATACATAAGGAAAAAAATGGCAAGAGTTTTCCATCAGATGCTGTCACAGCAAGGATGAAGCGTTTGCTTTGGGCAGATGCAGCTGCTGCCTGCAATATTCTCTTTAGTGTTGCTTGTAACATGTAGTTATAGTTTTTGGCTTGCATAAAGCATAATCAATCATACTGACCAATAGTTAGCCTGAGTGTGGTATAATTCAGGGCAGTTTGATGTGGAGAAGTTTAATAATTTATATTGTAAGGTACAAGCTCCTTGAATGAAGGATATATAATAAAAAAGAGCTAATGTAGTTCATGCATATTTTGTAAAGGACTCGGCTCAAACCAGAGGAGTATTGGCTTCTGGGGAGGACATTCTGGTGAGCATGAAGGTCCAGGGACAGCGTCCTCTCTCCATGATTTGTCTATTTGAGTAGGTAGGAGGCAACTTCATGATTCTACCCCAACCTCTCTAACATTAGCAAACATCACTGGATATTCACCACTTCCCAGCATGAAACATTTGTATTCTTGACTCTGATGGAAGTACCAAAAGCCACTAATTACATAATTACCTAATACTGCAGTGCTTCATTGACGCGATGAGGGGGCAATGAAAGGTAAAGTTGGCTTAAGAGATAGCCTGAGTGGTTGGGGCACAAAAGCACCCACCCCGTTGGGTAGTCATCACATTACTGCTGGATCTTTGGGCTTGTCATGAAGTGGTATGCTTGCTAGATGTCTTTTTGTCAGTAATAGTCATCTTACTTGCTGGATTCATCAGCAAGACTTAGTACAATGAAGTAAAAGCCTTTTAATTAATTAACATTTCTGCTCTCATTCAAATCACCTCAAACCTGGACTTCCTACATGGAACTGATATCAGGCTTTAATTGCAATTAACATATTAGTACCCCCCCCATGTGTTCTTAAACTGCAATAATTTCCATACTTTTACCATACTAATGAGCTGGCCAATGGCTTCCTGCAAGATAATTGAATTGAGTATTTCTAGTTAAATTTTTATATTGTTTCTTAAAAAGTGTAACTTGATAATATGTTAATCTTACACTACTGGAAGAATGATATTTCACTCCTTCAGACTCTCTATTTTAATACTTTATCTGATTTCCACAGATGTCAAAAGTAAGTAATAATTAGAATTGGATGAATACAGCAAACATATTTCTATGAATATTCTTTTGATTTTAAAGGAATTAGTTTAATTTGTGTACACACTGCTTCTGTGATTGCTTTCCACAAACTTTCTAGTTAATGAATTTGTGGAAGAGAACATACAGAAAATGAGGTACTTACATATGTCTATTGTGCAAATCATTTTTAATTTAAAGTGTAAGTATTTGGCTCTAAAGTTTCATAGATAAAGTTACCTAACCAGGGAATAGGAATATACTTTATGACCTTCATGACAAGTCTCGTTGTGGTAGATCCATGCTGGCTGTTCCCAATCAACTTTTCATGATTTTTGGCTAGAAGCACAGAATAGATTCTCCTAGATACAAACATGCAAGGAAGATAGACGAAACAGGAATCTTTTGGGTGAAAAAAGATTAAATACACTTCTGAAAGCAGATGACCTTCTTCCATAAACTTTTTTCTTTATTAATTTTTTTTTGCTTTTTATCCAGTGCCTTACAGGCATTAAACTCCACAGGAGCTCCTGTGGGTCTTCAGGAAAAGTATTTTCCTGACCAGTGTTTCCTGGCTGTTGTGTGCTTCACACACTTTCCAGAAGCTTCTTCCATTTAAGCAGACTTGATAGCTCTCAGGTGAGGCAGAGTTTCTGCCTCCAGCAAGGTCTCTGGAGTACAACTGCCAGGATGAAATGGGCAGATGACCTTTCTCGCCACTGCTTAATTCTGTTTTTTAATAAGACTTATAGCGTACAGTATTCAGACAGCAAAGTGAAACCAAACAAATTAGATGATTCTACCATCCGTCATCATAACACATCAACAGTAGTCCAGTTCTCGATAATTAAAATGAACTTCTGGCAAGCAAGCTGATTATTTTCTTCAGGTATGTTTCTTTACTCTGTTTGAAAAGGAAGGGCTTCTCGCTGTTTCTAGCCCATCTTTCACAACCTTCACAATTCCTTTGGTTTAACCTCATGTTGTTTTCATGATTCTTAAGTCAAATTCTGCTGCCTCTCTTAATAATGTCTTTTGTTTGTCATGATGTCTAAGGCCTTGAGGAGAGCAGTCTAATGTCTCCTACACTCCTCAGGAATTTTCCCTATTTATTTTTATTCCAGCCATTTCTGTTTCTATTCCTTTTTTTGAGTTTTCCTGTCTTCTAAGTTTCTCTTTCCAGGCTCTTCGTTTATTATTTTTCCGCTGACTAAGTTAACTATTTTTGCAGGTGGGTGTTTACATAGATTTTGTGTTTAAACAATGGAGTTTTGATGTCATAGAAAAAACCTTTAGCTTAGTGGTAAAGATAGATAGTTTAACTTTGTAGAAAAGGTATTTTTCTTGGTTGAATATTACAGAGATCATACCAGGCTTTCACTTTCCTAGCTTGCAGGTGACTCTTGTTTTGCTAACAATACTGCCAAAATGCATAAAATATCAAACATTTTTAATACCTATTCCAAACTCTGTAGCTGGAATGATTAATGGTATACAATCAATGGGCCAGAATTTTCTAAGATTGACTCTCTCCTGTATCTCTGAGACCGTCATAGGGACAATTTATCAACAGAAAATAGACAAGATTCAATAGGGAGATAATGCATTCAGGTTTGATTAAAGAAAGCCCAGTACTTACTAGTAGCTTTATAGTTTGACTATAATATGATTTATTATTTTGCCTGAATGAAAGAGAAACAGGAAAAGAATAGGGAATAAGAAACAGTCACAGGGAAAATATTGAGAAATAATTCTTTTAATTACAGTTGTAGAAATACATTCAAAAATGAAGTTTTTTAAATACAGGATGAGATGAGACACATTAATCTAATTGTTGAAGAAGACTGATAGTCTGGAAATATGTGCTTACTGAGAGAGAATTAAATTGGGACAAATCTTCTCCAGCCAATTATGTCCATACCTGTCATTCAAGCTGCTTTGCAGGAAAAAAAAAGAAAAAATCACAGCTAATTTTTGTGACTAATGTTTAATGCCTACATCTTGCATATGTATCATGGTGTATGCAGTGACCCACGAACTAGAAGGTAACACAGAAGTAGATGCTTAGATTTACATTGTCAGTGGGAATCCAAATAGTTACAGTACCCTGGATTTGCCTATGCACTCATTTATGGGTCACTTAAAATCTAACTCAAGTACAGCCTATTGTAGCATTTCAATTAGATGAAAATGAAGGATGCCCTTTGAATGTAGCAGCTTGATTTCCTGATCTACATTCCCTCCCCACTCTAGTAGTGTGTTCTTCATAAACTAAAATGTGAATTTCCACAATAAGTCCTCAGCACCCATTCAAAGTTATGCGGGAGGAAGACAAGTAGATTAATAATTATTTCAAAGAGGTATTATAGTGAATTATAACAATGTGAGTTTGCGGTTTGTGAACCATGCTGAATACTGCCTACGTTTTGAAAAGTTCTGTGAAGGAAAAGGTTTTCATCAGCAAATATTACACTGAGCAGTGCATTTCTCTTTGATTTGCCAGAGGATACGGGGCTAAGAGTTCCTTCATGTAAAGTAACTTATTCTAATTAAAAAATAGGATAAGGAACAAGGAACCTTAGCTTCAGCTATACTCTGTGCATGTAGTGAGTTACTGCTGATTATAAGTATACCATAAATTCACATTTCCTCTACCCAGCTGCACTCTGACTATTGCATACAGGCAAGCCCTGAGATGTTACCATGTGTGATGTGAAGACTAGGCAAATCTTCACAGCTTCTTTAATGCTTTTTCAGCCTTTTTAATCATGTAACATTTAACAATAATGGCTTAATCATTCTTAATTCCCTGATATTTATTGCAAGAATATTAATTCTGATAGACTCATTTGGCGTTAATATGGCTGCAATAGAACTTTAGTAGAATTTCCACTGAAATTCAGATTTAATTATCTAGCCCATTACTTGAAGCTACTGCTTTGTTATGTAGGACCTGTTCTTACAACTCTTACCTGAACAAAACTTAATGAACTTCTGTAGAGTAAATAGGGTGGATGCTGTGTTCATATTGGCCCCACTTAGGCCGAAAGTGGCAGAAAGTGACCCAACGAGCACTGGGAACACAAGTTCTAAGGCAATTATAAATGACTCCAGTTTCTGGTGTCAGCTCCCCAAAGAACATGCTACCTTTCAGATGCTGTAGTCATTTGTAACTATACTCAAGAGGAAGGAAAGAAGTATAGACAAAGTGAAGTAATTTATCTAATAGAGGAGGATTATTAATTGAGGTGGTGTGGTTCTTTTTTCACATAAAGAAAACTGGATTACACTTAAAATTCCACTACAGCCAAAAGATACAAAGTTATTAAATAAAAGGTTACCAATCAGTCCTTCAAATCTCCATGGAACAAAAAAAGATAAGTATAAAGACCACAGCAAGCGATCTACTTATTCAGAGACTGTCTGCTGACCTTCTTAACAGACTGGAAACTTGAAGATATTGATTAGTGCTTTAAGAAAAATGCCTTAAAAATCCTTTTGTATTTAAAACACTTGTTGTCCTGATCTGCATTTAAAATATTATGAATGGCTAGTGTCTTGCTTTGGAATATGACTTTTTATTGCATTATTCTGACAGAGCTTTTTAGCTTCTTAACAAAGTTATTTTAATCTGCATTTATAGTGCCAAGGTCTGTCCATTATTTCATAAAATAAGCAGGGATTATAAGTGACTTACTTAGTCATATTACTAGGATCTGTACCACATCATAGATCTTTATAAGGAGATACGAACTGATAAATTATTTGGGGGTCTGTGTGTAACAGAGTGTGAATTCTTTTTCCTCCAGTGACCTTTTTGCATGCAGTAACTCATCCTCTGAGTCAGTACACTGAATCAAGAAAACCGCTTTTTTCTTAAACGATGACCAATATTATGGTCCTTACTTTACTGGCCACTGACAAGTGCATTTTTGATATAGTTAACAGGGCTGGACTAAATGAAGAGGGTATTTTTAAAGTTTATTCTGAAACATGGGAGAAACATTCCTACGTCCTTCAAAGAACATAGACTATTCTTGCAATTTCTAACAAGTGAAGTTGTATTTGCTGATGTAAATAAATTTTCAGAATAAGGAAAAGATCTCATCCTGCAGCTGTTTCAGAGAAGAAAATTTTTAGCTTCAAAAAAATCAGTATGGTTACCAACAAATGAGACTGAAAAACTGGCTGGAAATTGAAGAATAGGACAAAATTTAACAAAACCCAGGCAAAGGACTGAGATTCTATTAGCAAGCTTCAATATTTGGGGTTTAAAATATGTCTAAAGTAGGACTTTTTTTTTTCCCCCAAAACTAAAATAATTATTCAGTCAAAAACCAGCTTTCATTCAAAAAAAGTCTGATTTGAAAATTTCTGAGCAGACTTAAAATTTACACTTGTTATTAAAAGTATCACCTCTCACCATAGAGAGAGAGGAGACTTAGATAGTAAGCTCTGAAGAGCAGGAGAAAGGTTTTTGTTTTGCAGCAAATCACAGTGGGTTTTTATTCAGCTAAGAGTATATCTCATTCTTGAAATTAATCTTTGTTGATACTGGAAAAGTTTTCTCATAAACATCAAAAACACTCTGTGTTTGCTCATTCTTCTGTGATACAGGTGTAATTCCATCAATAATTAATCAAAAACTAAAAGTAAAGCAGCTGTGTGTTACCAAGATAGTTGCTGAGATGGTTTATAAATTAAGAGTGTAAATTTATTCTTTGTAGGATAATCTAGGCTTCCAGATAAGGTTTCCTTAAAAAGTATACATTAATCAAAGATCTATCATAACAGTAAAAGCATCATAGTGCATTACTATACTTCTCCCACAATTTGATGAGTCTATGTACAGCTTACAGTTTTGAAAGAATTTTGGAACTGCTGAATGAGTGAGTACACCAGTGTATGTGAAGTCTGTTAGGGCTATTTATGTATCTCCCTGACTAGAGATGATGAAGGATTATTAAACTCAGACAGGTGCGTCTCAAAGAACAGGATGTTCACAGGATGTTGAAAAGTAAAATAATTCTCAATATAAGAACAAAACAAACAAACAAGCAAAAATAATTTGTGAATACCAGAACTTTGAAATTCTAAGATGCTAAGAAATATGCTCAAAGTGTGATAAAAAGTTTCAGAGAGATTGACAGGGCAGTGGAAGCCATCAAGAGGGGCAGCACTTCTACTAAGGCAGAGAGAGCCTCCCAGATGTGTGAATGGCTGGAAAAAGCTTGTATCCAGTGCCAAGAGGGAGGGCAGGTCACAAAAAGACAAGCAGGTAATCTGTAGAGCGCTTTGTCAAGAGTACCTAAAAATGCTAAGAATATTTAGGCAAGAAAATGTAGACTGGCATTTAGGTAGGATGTTTAAATTACAGAAGTCATTAATGAAGTGTTGGGGGGGACATGGGTTGTTACAGGTCCATATCATAGTGAGTTGGTCTGGACAAATTTCCAATGAAGGTGGAGGAATGTGGGACTGAAGAACTGACACTATCCCTAATTGGCTGAATAAAAAAAGTAGGTATAGCTCACTGGGTGACTCAGTTTCCCTGTCTATAAGAC
Source organism: Burhinus oedicnemus (assembly GCA_008921705.1). NCBI lineage: Eukaryota > Metazoa > Chordata > Aves > Charadriiformes > Burhinidae > Burhinus > Burhinus oedicnemus. Next base: position 2,728,835 of record VFFE01007836.1, read on the forward strand.
AGTTTCAAATAATTTCAGCTGTCTTAATAAAATACTTTGAAATATATGACCAAAGATCATTATCAAAGAGCCAGATATCATTAAGAACTATGAGCTCAGCTAAAAATAATTTTGAGTATAATAATTTATTCTAAACTTATTGAAATAAATGTTGTGTATTTCATCAATAGACAAAACATGTCATACTGTGTTCATAAATCAGGTACTGTGTTTAGGTTTTCTAAAAGCTCTAGTTAACTGAGGACAGAGTTTTTGTGCTCTGCAGATGTATATGATCATAATATTTACTGGTGATATAAGCTCGGCTTTGATTCTCTGCATTAACTTTATCAATGCAAGATAACAAATGACCGAATGTAACTGAAAGCTCTGCGAGGAAGGCAATGTTGGGTGAATGTCTTTTGACTGACCTCATAAACAAAACAGAGTTTCTCTCTGGTTGAAGCATTCTCTGAAGCTGCTAATCATCACAAAAGAAATATTATACTTTCATTCCCAACTCAGACAATCCATAAATTAAGGCAGGACTGATTCTCACACCATCGACGGATACAAAAGCAGTTTCAAGAATGTATTTTCATTACTTAATTGCCATGTCGTCCTGTGTGGCAATTTAGTCCATCCACCTGTACCAGTGGGAATGTGTTCATTAGTTAATATAGATTAGATCTCCTATATTCTGAGGAAAGATGTAGAACTCTTTCCTCTTCCTTCTTAGTAGTGCCAGAGGCATCTGTCCAGGAGATACTTATCAGCGTAGGCACCGCTGGGGCAGTGCTGCAGAGCTCCGGAGGCAGCACAAAGCCGGGAGCTCCTGATACCGGAGCTGTCGGGTACATGGCAGCAGGAGAGTGAATTGGCTGTGGAGTGTCTGGGTGACCGCAATGTCCCCTCTGTGCCATGGGTGGAGAGACATGGGGTAAAATCCATAAAGAAAGCATCTTGGGTTTTCCTCTCCTCTTGAGGCTTCTTTGGCTTATGCCGAAGGTTTCTGGACATCAGGTAGCCTTCCCAGCATTGTTCAAATTTATTGTATGGTTTGTTCTTTTTAAAAGCTATAAAAGTAAAGACTAGCTATCTTTGAGATTGCTCAGATTTTAAACAGACATATTCCTTTCAATAATCGATTAGGATAAATTTTACCAAAACATAGCAGGAAGGAGTTAAGCAAGTTGGAAATATTCCCAAGATTTTACTTCTCTTCAACTATAATTAAAATCAAACAATAGTGCAAAAATAGTTTGGGAATATCATACAACGTAGCTCTGAAAAATCCCAGGAGGAAGTTATAAATGCTTCCAGCAAAACAAAATAAAAAGAAACATTAGTCAGTTGCAAGCCTCATTTCCTCAATGATGGGAAGTAACAATGCCATAAATCACTAGTTACCTTACGTCATATGATCTTTTGTGCCATGGGCCTTTTGATAATCTTTACATTTACCATCATGGGAATATTTGTTGAATAAATATTTACTAGACCAAACACCCTATTTCAGTACAACAGGCATTTTTGTAAACAGCACTGAAAAATGACATGCACGTGTTAGGGACTCTGAGCTAACTATTATTTATTATCGGATTTATAAAATAATTCTTTAATAAAGGATGTGTGAGGAAATACACCTCCTAATAAGAGAACATGGTGTTCATTACAATGGCTTAAAACTTAATTCAATACTTTGAATTGGAAATACACCTGATGTTCGTATAACCTCTGGTGTTTTATTCTGGAACTGACAAAAAAGGAGGACACTGAGCATGCGTCTCAGCCAGCCCTAGTCTCACCTTGCACAGCACTGGAGTACTTTGGTCAGAAAATATGATAAGGAGGGGACTGCAGCCGTGAATACACTTTGTAAGTCTTGTGGTCAAGTTATTTTGTTCTGACACTGGTATACCTCTTAATACTGTTTCAGTATAAGCATAAATATCCACAATTATTTGTGTCTTTTTAAATCTCATGGAACTTGCCCAATGTGGGTGAGCTTTTCTAAGTTCTTTTTTGAAGTAAAACCAGCTACAACAACAATGTCAGGTTTATGTGAATAAAGAGTTCTGGACTGGAGTCATAGTAATAATTACTAGCAATTTTTATAGATTTCTTTTATGCCAAATAGTTCACATTTATATTTTATGCCCACTTGCCAATACAAACAGAAGCAGAGTAATTCCTAGGGTGGAAAAACTGCTATTCTATGGAAAAGAGCTTTCATTGCTATGTGAAAAACTGAAAGGTAGAGACGAGAATGAGAAAATATTTGGTGCTCTGTGAGGCTGGCACTTAAAATGTGATTATCCTTTACTTTTGCTGGTGATGGGAATTTCTCACAGTCTGACTCCAGTGTTAGTGTATTAACTCTTGACTGTTGCTGTTAGGTGGAGTCTGGGGAAGCAGAGGAGGCAGGTGACATTTCCTCGGGAGGTCCCCTCCACACCCGTACCCCACAACACCACGCAGGAGCAGCCTGCTTCCCACTGCCCAGGGAGGAACCTGCTGGAGGGAAAACACTGGTCTCAAAGTGTTTGAGGCACTTGGGGTGACTGGTCTGGGGACCAACCCCTGCCACTCAGGGTCAGCTCTGCTTACTTTCCTATGGATTATTAGGCCACCAGTTGAGTCTTTGGCCAGTCTTAAAAATTAAAGGATATTAATCAGAAGGTATATGGTTATGGGCATCGGTGAATAAAGTGTTTTTATAGGTACTGTTAATGAATTAATGAAGTGGTAGATTAAGATCAGCACAAATAAATCCACTGTCAGAATGTTCTTTGGGAGGTGATTGATTTTATTCCTACATTTTCCACCCAGAACTGTGTGAGTCACAGACCAGAAAAATGTAGGAGAAAAAAATGAGAACTTTTTTGTTTGGAGGGTATGGCAGAGCATGTTTTGGGGCATTCCACTAGTATTTATTCAGTTCAATCTTTAAAATGTCGTTCTTTAGCATGACCTATAGGTGGAGAAGTTCTGTGGTATTTTGGTGTTCCGTTGGATCCAAAATTGTGTCATTTGAGAAGGATCATCATTATAGATGCTTGTATAATTTCAATTGCTAAAGTATGCTGATGTCATGGGAAGAGTTGTAACTGGCAAGCAAATGTTTCTTTACTTATGCATTGAAACCCATGAGCTGCAGAACATCCTGAACTGTAACTAAATCAGAAATTTGCCAAAATTTCAGTGAAATAAAGCAACTGAATTTTTTCCTCTTCCAGTTAACAGTGAGAAGCAAGTGTGTGATTTTTATATAAATGCATCATGTTTAAAGGATTAGGTTGAAATGACACTGCAAAACCAAACAGAGCTAAAGTAAAACATTAATGAACATGAAAAAACCACTTCATAATGCCAGTGTTCGTAATTTGACAGAAACTGGATAAAATCTACCAGAGATTAAAAGAGACACAGAGATGAAATACCAGATTGCCTGCGGCAGACTCTGGGAGCAGGCTTGTTCACATGGAATGGGAATATAATATGAAGATATGACAGGCCATGTTTTATTGGTCCATTAATACATGCCTCAGGTATGTTTCCAGGCAGGAGGCCACAGGCTATTAATTGAGGTATTTTGCAGTGGTTTAGCCCTGAAACACCAGAAGCTATTCTGTAATCAATCACAGTAAATCAATCACAAAAATTCCAGTTTAGGAAGAAGTGACATAACCTAAAATATAAAATAAATAACAAGTAAGAAACGGACAGAGATTATCATCTGCTTTCTTTTACAGAGGAGTTAGAAAGGACTGCTGCAAAGTAGGAATTCTTCAAACACAATAAGCCATGCAGAAGATAAAATAAAACAAATAAAACTTTGCTTGACTTATGTTTTATTAAGTTCAGGTAATCTGCAAAGAACCAGCCTGAGCTTAAGCGATTTCATTATATTCTTTATTTCCATTGAAAATATTACAAATATTGTCTGTGTATTGTGATCTAGAATGCAAGAATGAAAAGCTACTATATCTACACTATTTTGGGGTTTAGCACTTGCACCTCGGAACCTTGTAATTTATAAAAGCAGTTAATCACAATACAACTGAAAAGCAGTTATGAAAGCTGAGTCATCTTGTGTGGAAAAAGCAGCTGCAATTTTCAAGGAAATTAAGAACAACCTCCCAGGCCCAGCAATCCCACTTGACAGAGTCAGGGTTGGCTGAGGAAGTGCTTCATTTTTTGCCAGAAGTAGCTCCCTGTTGACCTTGACATCCATGAATGCATGCCTGGGTAGCAGAGCTTCATTTTCCTGTTTTATTCTTCTGCTGAGAATTTCCATCTTAGGACATTCAATTTTGCATATTTTATCTTCACTGTAGTTCAGAGGTTTTGTTTTCCTTCCACACAAATGAAAAGTTACTTTCTTCTCTTTGCCCTAATGTCTTTTCTCTGTGAAATTCAAATAAAATGATTGTTCTGCTTGCAACTTTTGTGGCTTACAGGACCATCCTAAAGTTCAAAGGCTTCACGTAAGAACCATCTTTAAAGAGTGAAATCCTTTCAGGGGATTGAAAAATGTTGTTCTCAGGATAGAAGAATAAGGAGAAGGGCTCAAAGGTTCAGGGTGAAGGAACTGGAAAAAGACAGGACAGTGAAACTACTATGGATAGCATTAGATAAGAAACTTCACAAAAGATGTAGCAAGCATGAGCAATGCATAGGAAAGAGTGGGTTGGTAGGAGTTGTCTGAGGAGAAGAGGATAAATAGAGCAGAATCTCTAGGGGGAATGAAATGAGGAAAAATTAATTCTGCAGATTAAAGGGGTGAAAGAACCCTTAACAAAGTGCAAAACCTGAAGGTGTTTTGGTCGTCTCTGATCCAGTGGCCAGCCGCATTGCTCTTGCTTAGCTCAGAGTCACAGTCTGTGAAAGTAAAAGCTGGAACAACGACAACAAAAAGATCTTTTGAAAATCCTCTGGAGGCCATAACCTCTTATGAATATGTCGGTCCATAGTAGTTGTCACTTGCAATGGAGAGAACCATTGTTCAAATGCATCCTTTGTTTGCATTCCCATATAGTTCTGTGTGCTTAGCTGTACGTGCTTTCCAAGGTTTTTCTTCTTTACCTTCTAACCACTATTTTAATCATCTTTACTCTTCCAAATGTATTGTGGCATATATTCTTCCCAAGCTAATGATTTTCTGTAGACTTCTTTCCTATATGTTTAATGTTCGTGATCTACCTTTATATTATTCCCTCTATTCTTATTGGTATTTGCATTTTAATGTCATTTAGCATAATGTGGAAAAGCAATTTATATACTGCGTATTTCTTCTTCCATACCATTAAAGAAGTTAGTTAAGACTGGAATCATCACCTATTTTTGCAGTTCCAAACTAAGCACTTCCTTCCAATTCATCATCTTATTTGCTATCATAGCTCTTTGTTTAGTTCTTCAGTCCATTTCAAATTCATGCATATCTTTCAACCAAGATATTTTAGATTAATTTTGAGTGTAGGTTTTTGTAAAACACTGTATTAAATGATTTACGGTATGTTTGCAATGTTTTCTTCATTCATTATTCTTGCAATTTTATCTATTCCAGCAATCAGGTTTCTCTAGGAAGTGCTCACCTTTCATAGTCATTGTTAACATAACCTCATTTTCCCTTTTTTCTGTCCTCTTATTTTAATTTCATTGCCTTCCTTTGGCTAAGGTATATACTTTCTGGTGCACGTATTTGCTGTGTAATTGAGTAATAGTACCTGAAACTAAATATTTTTGGTTTCCATTTTCCTTCAGAGCCAAACTGACGATGTTTCTTTGTTATTTTCTTTGGTTTTCCATTCTTGAAACATAACCTAAATTAATTTGTCATTGGATTGAAGCTCTCTGGCATTTTAAATACTTCTGTTTTATAAAAACTCAACCATAATTACAGATTTATTTATTGATTGATTGATTGATTTCCTAGAGAAAAGACCATACCACCATTTTTCTGTTCAGAGAAATTCAAAGGCAAAATTAAGTGATTCCATTTAGCTTTAAACTGTTTCATTTACGTTTTAAAAGACAAAATGTTTAATCAAACATTTATTCAATATTTTCATGCTGTAAAATCCCTGAACAGTTTCTAATCATTCTAATCTAAACCTAATCATTTGACTGTGCATATCTTATTTATTTCTTAAAGTTTATATTTTAGCATCTAAATTCTCTTCTTAAGCTCTACATGATGGAAATATTCAAAATCTAGCAACTGTTAAAGTTTGACACAGTATTTCAGTTAAAATAATCTGGAAATATCTGAGACAAATATTAATTCAATAAATGAAATCTTATCAGTACATTTGCCCATATATAGTATATAAAATGAGATGCATGTAAAGATTATATGCCAAGAGACTACGCGGGTCTGCATGAAGGACTATGAGACAAATCAGAGTGAGAAAGTTATTAAAAAAGAGGTACCTCATTTTCCAAGAGATGTCTTTACACTGGGTGACACAAATCATTTTATTGTTTGATGTATGTTACTTTTTTCCCTTGCTTGAACTGATAGCTGATATTACATTCCTTCTCAACCTAGGATATTATTTCCCGCTACAGCCTGGTAATGTTTCTTCATCAGAGTATGCCATTCCTTGCATGGCTGCATTGGTAAATAGCTGTCTAGTAACTTTAAAATGGCAAAAGATCATTTAGGAAACAGATAAAATCAACGTATGTCATATAGAGAAGCTATCCTTGAAATAATTACAAGAAAAATAATTATTAGGAGTCTGATGGTTTTGTTTCTGTGTGTAGCTTATCATGAACTTAAAACAGGAACTGTTAATTCAACAGAAGCCCCCTGCTGATTTTACTAAGTATTTTACTGGGTTCTATCCGATGAGTGACAATTGAATGTCTATTATCCCCTGGCAAGACAACATTTAAAACATCAAAGCATAAATGTAATATGCTTACTGTTATCACCAAACAATAGATTGTATACAGCTCAGAGAAGGAGAACTTCGACAACTCTGTGTTAGTGAGATGCATCACAAAGGCATAAAACAAGACAGCTTTACGGATTTGAGAGAAACTTTTCTTCCAAAGTCATTAATTATACTGAAGTGTTAAGCAAGTATCATTTCAACTTGAATTATCTTTGATCTTTCTAGTGTCTTCCATTATCACCTCAATTTTAGGCTAGTTTGTTTATCATTTTAACATATATGGAAGTATGTTGGTGGAAAAACTGTCAGCACATATGTACTTTCTAAAAGTAAGAGCTGCAGTAGATTACTTAAGCACATTTTAAGCCCTTGATCTAGCCAAAGTGACGTTCAACAGCTGTTAGGTTGCAGATGTTCCACATACATTTCCTGGGCTGCAGATAGAAAGATTGCTCTCCTTTCCAAGCAAGAAGCACCACCTTCCTAATACCTATTACAGTAAAGCTTATTATGTCTCAATATCTCCTCAGAGTAGCTCAAGGACACATATTGCAGCAAACTGTATGATCCAGAAAAACTAATTAAGGGTAACTTGGCAGCAGTTCATCTCCTGGAGGGTGGACGGAGAAATATCTCTGTTGTGAGAGCTCCTAGCAATTAAGGAATTTAAGATTTACGGTCCTGTATGGATAAACTGATTCCTTTCACTTTATTCCACCCTGCATGGATACTTAAGATCTAAAGTCCTTGCTCTCCATTGGTCTGGTCATTTAGGCCAGTGCAGGGTTTGGTGTCAAATGCAACTAAATTCGAAAAGCAGACTTTTGCACTGCTGGCTGGTACACACTGTAGGGCAAGGGAGAAACTTTTCCTCCACCTCTTATTATTAGCTCTGTTTTTCTGACCACAGCCTGACTACCCAGGGAAGCTTTGATTAATGGTATTTGTATATAGAGTTAAATCTGGAAAATTAAATAGACTCCTTTATAAACCAAACAACCAACTAACCATTTACAGACCATGAAAAAGCAGGGCTTTATAGAGAGTTGATTTCCTACAGTGACAAACTTAAGATAACTCTGCTAGCCTATAATCCTTAAGGTGGATTATAAAACTGGCAGCTCATTTTGTATGTCAATCAGGAATTCAAAACATGTTTTTCCTTTGTTGTGACTGTTATTAGCTCAAATAGACTACTTTACAGCAATGATATGATCTTAAGCTCAATTACTCATGTTTGGATATGAGGCTGTGTGAATACAAGTTAAGTATAAATTAAAAATCATGTGTACTGAAACCAGATTTCAGAACTAGAACTAGATTGCAGTCATAATTAAATAAATAATTCTGGATCACACAAAAAACCCCAGCTGATGCACAAGACAAAGCTTAGGTGAGACTTTTGCCTACTGAGCAGATGTGACGGCAGAAACAGACTCTTCATCAACCCCTGATGTTGATAAGAGAGATGTCTTCAAAGTAGGAGCAGTCTGATACAAATAGGTTTCATCCACAAGTACTCCAGGGGATGATAAAAAGATTCTTGAATGGAGGTGCTCTAATTTCTGGTAGCTGTTGACCTTCCTAAGGTGAAATATCTCAATACACCAGAAACTTATTAAGCTCTATTAACATGTTTATAAAACAGCATTTAAAAATTTAGCTTTTTACTCATAGCCCATTTTTTACTTGTGATCATAACTGTTATGTAGTGCACTGATTTATTTTGATACTCAAAATACAAGTACTTGAGGAGCTTAGCGCTGTTGCAGAGACCTTTTATAAAACTTAAACTTGCAATACAAGAGTTACATTAAACAGCCTAAATCCAATACCAGTTCTCCGTACAACCATAATCTAATCCAACTCTCTAATTTAATTATATTCTATTAACAAATTCCCATCCAACACTAACTTTGTCCAAGATGCCCCATGCACCATCAAAGACAGCTGCAGTAATTCAAAACAGGTATGAAGATAGTGTCTGATCATCAGAGAGAACAGGATGTAGAGACAAAAGCTGCTCTTGGTAAGAAATGAAGGAAATTGATATGATACTCCCACCCATGGGCATCAGGTTTATTTCACTACTCACAATTTCCCACTAAAAAATTTTTCTACCAGATATTGTCATGCTGATTTAATATGACATAAATCTTTCACTGGCTAATAAAAAGTTATCTATTCTCAATTCTGCCAGACCTTGCTATTACTATCAAACACCTTTCAGTAGATGCTGTAGTTGCAAATCCTTAATAAATGTATATAAATATAGGTGAGATTTTGAGAAGCATGTACCTTTTGGTGGATCTCAGTTGTATACACTTACACTGCCAAGAACTTTGAAACAATAATATCAATTCAGTTAATTTCTTTAAAGTTGCCAATATTATTATGATTTATAATAATTTGTAATTTATCTAGTTCTGAGTGGCGTGCACTGCAAAAAACATAGCACAACTACAGTCTAATAAAATTCTAAAGAGTCTGAGAGGTCATCTAATAAAGTTTATCCTATTTATGCAGAGGTCTTAGAAATTTGTCTTCTAAAAAAAGGTGTACAAACCCCATATACTGCTCTCATTCAATGACATTTAAAATTGCATAGCTACTGCTCGTCAATACAAAGGACTGTAACACTTACATTATGAAGTAGACATATGCATAGAAGAGATATTTGGAGGTGTAAGTAACCTATACTGGAACAGTGCAAACCCTGTGGATAGTATTCTGCTTTGCCAATAGAAGAATGATGTAGTGCAACACAAATGAGTAGAGTATGCAGTTAATCAGCCAGTTAATCAACATGGCAGATCAGTTCTCCTGGATTTAAACCACTCTCCCCTTAAAAAAAAAACAAAAACGGAAGGGAGACTCCCCTGCCCTAGAGCCAAACCATTTTTTTTTTTCTATCAGCCTGCTGATAAATAAAAGAGCATAATTATTGCTTAACACAATTTTTTGAAGACTGTAAATCTAGCAAGAATTTCTTTAAGGAAGACAGTTTACAAGTTTTGCTTCCTCTTAGTATTGTTAGTCAGTGCTAACACTATCTAATTGTTTTAAAATGCCCAATTTGCTGTTTTTAACTCTTCTAGTTGCAACGTGTCACCTTAGTTACATTCAACACTAGAGTTACCTAAACAGGTTGTGACATTGCAAAGTATCAATAATTTCAGCAGTATCAATAATTTTGAAGAAAAGATTACCTATTTCTCTAGACTCCTGATTATTTCAAAGAAACTATGATTTTGCAAGTGACATTTGCTTTGCTAATAATCACTTTGAAATAGAGTCCAATGAATATTTGCATACAAACATAGTCATTCAGAAAGCATTATATAAGTACATTAAACAACTCATCCAATTTGGATGGGCAAACTTAATTTAAGCTAAGGAACATAAAGCACTTGTAAGTATCTAAAAGAGAGAATTGATCAACAGACCCAAACACATTTCACATTTATCAATAACACATTGCTTTCCAAGGTTGAATGTTCTGGAAATGGAACAGTCATTTTATTAATTAGATCCAGTTCCTCTTCATGGCTGTTAATTGTCCTTTACTTAGAAAGAGAGAACACTGGGTAGTTACAAAAGAAATTCATCAAGCAAGTGTCTCAATTTTATATATAATCAATTACTGTGCCTACTTTTTCCCTTGGACCTACTGCTTAGTCTTATTTATATTGTTCTAGTACTGTGCCTTGTTCTCAGATACTGCATGATCAGTTTTCAGCATATATTTACCAACAAAGCTTTCTTTAATCAAATTTTTCATGAGCACAGGTCCTCAGAAGATATTTCCAGTAATAAATGCTGTACTGCCAGTTAGATTAGTTTTGTACAATATGGAATAGACTGGGTTTGTTGTGACTAGAAAAGCAGTTTTACCATGATTTTCAGCTTGAATGTCTTATCTCATTCATCAAACTCTTGTCAATAAAAGAAGAGAGGAAAAAAGCATCAGAAAATGTTGAGGCACTTTCATTGTCACATGTTTCTGCCAATCAAAGTAATCCTGTAGATAAGCGGGACAATAAGAATGGACACAATTTCTTTGTTCACTACTAATACCCACATTTTAGACAGTGGGACCTCAACACAGATGACACCGTGTTGATCTTTGGTCCCAGTTCCCACACGAACAACATCATTGTATCTAGCTCATCTATTTCCATTTTTTCATAATTTGATCTGTCTTTTAAACATCAGCCGTCCATGTTGATACAATGAGCCATGGGTGTGGAAACCAAGTTTATGACATTGCCTGTCCTATGACCATGTATGTCCGGTCAGCACAGCTCTTCTAATTGTAAGGGAGAATACAGTCTGGTTTGATTGATTTAAATAAGAATAAATTTAGAGTTTGCTATCTCTTGTTGTTAAGAACTATTTTTGCCTTGGTATTTCCCTATGCAGGCCCTATCAAAAACATTTATGTGCCTTCATGTACCTACCCATTCTAGACAATATGCAATATTTCTGTTTCTAAAATGCCTAAGTCCCCATTTCACTGAAGCACTCTCTACAGTTAACACTAGTAAAATTTAGATTCAGCCTTAAGAAAACCTCTTTTCCATAAAGAAAAATGTATTTTTCTGTCATTTGCTACTACTAGCCTTTTGTAATCAGTGTGAATATTTTTTGACATCCCAGTTCAAGTGGTGAATTTGATTTCTACTTTGATAATGACTAGTAGCTTCAAACATGTTAAAGGTATTATAGATAGGTAAAGAACCTATGAAGTTAGACACAAAGTAGAAAAGACAAATCCTGTCTCACTTAGGTGCTTTTCTTCTGCTGTACAACTTATAGGTTTGCTCAAGTTGAAAAACTGGTATAAACTTGCCTGGACATGGAGATGCCTGTATAAAAATCACTTCTTGTAGCATGCACTCAAAAGTTTTGAACAGAGGATCTTCCTTTTTTAACAGATACTAAAAATATATCGTCTATAATATTTACAGAAAAAATTCAATATTTACAGAAAACCTTCAATATTTTAAAATCAATATTTACAACGCACTTAATATTTATGGTACCAAGATGTTGTGAGGTGAAAGTCCAACAATTTAAATTGTATTTCATCTTGGAATTTTAAATATATAGGAAGATTGGTAGTGAGTTTTCAGTTCTTTATGCATAGTTCCAAGTACAATACTGATCTAAAATCAGTGTGATGATTGACATTTTCTGTAAATTTGTTCCACAGCATTTAGCTACCTTTCATCTTATTTAGGTGTTAAACCTAAAAATAAGGCTGAAAACCATACAGAGGATGTTATATGGTGACCACCACTTCTGCCAGTGGAGAAATATTAAATGGAAAAAAAAGTATAAAAATAAAGTAAATAAAATTGGTTTTCAACCCCTTAAAATTAAATCACCCTAATTTTCTCTCCTAGGCCATTTCTGAATGCAATCTAATTAAAAAATGATAGGTCATGAAATTTCATAAAATGCTGTGATTTCATTCCATGAGGTTGTTGATTAGAATCCATAAACCCAAATCAAGAAACACCATCATCTTTGTTACCAGTCTCAGCAAAGACAATTTCTAGGTAATCTCTTAAATCAGAGTGAGACATTGCAAAGTACTTTTCTTCTTCCTGTCCTGCAATTGTTTTGTAGCTAAACAAGGACCTTTCTCTTCAGATATCAATATATAGCATCTTTCAGGATGATTATATTTTATTAAAAAGAAATTAAAATAAAAAACAACAAACCGTGTTTAATGAAGTAGGGAATAAATGCTTTAATGATAATTTACATTTCTCATGTACATTTTAGCAAGAATAATCCCAAAGTACTTTCAACTATGCTTTTTAACATATTGGGATTTGCACACTAACGCATTGATTATGATTCCATAACTGAAGGCTTGAATTTATCCTCCTCTTTATGTATTAATTATACTGTGACATCCCTAATCTTACAGAATTTATTCTTAGTCTAGAGAATGAAATGATATATTTAAAATGGATTTTTCTGAACATTTTTGTGGACCTCAGCCTTTTCCATTACTGTCATTAATAGGTTGTTTTTAAAAATTTCAATTAAACTAAGCTATTAAAGTGAGTATTGGTTAGTTTGTTACCCTTGTGCTTTGACAGAACAGTTCTTCAAGGCATTTTTAAGAGGCTGACTTTGTGACATCAGAAGGTTCTTTTGCACTTTAATTTCATGCTGCAATATTACAGTTTGGATTGAGTCAATGTGGGGAAGATTTCTTATTGTTTGAGTACAACAATTAAAAAAACATTTACCATTAGGAAGTTTTTCCTAACATCTAACTTAAAAGTATTTTGCTGTGGTTCAAGTCCATTATTTTCCATCTTATTCACTAGAAGTGCAACCCTTTATTCTGTTTTTCTGTGCAATGGCTTTTTCTATGCCCAAGGGCCATTATGTACATCCTTTAAACAAGTTATTTCAGCTGTTCATAAGGACTTGGGTTTTCTTGTTTCTCTCTTCTACAGTTTCTTCAACTGGTCCACATAGCACTCCAGCTGAGGTTATCCTGTTTCTGAGTACAGCTGGAGGATTACCTTGCGCATCCTACAGGTAATGTTCCAGTTAACAACTGTTCTGAAAACTTCATTGATTGATGTGGTTTGGTTTGGTTTCGTTCAGTAGAACCATCTGTTAAAATCTCTGCCTGGTTCCAACAGACTGTAAGGATTAGAGGCAAGAGGCACAGAAAATGGACAATGGAAAGAGGAGTCACCACATGAAAAATAAAAAGTCAAACTTGCTTTAAAAGAGGGAAAGCAAGCTGCCCCCGACTCCTCAAAACCCACACATAAATATTTGGCATTTGCTGCTATTTTTAAATCCCAATTTTTGATAATGGCATGATATTGTCTGATGTTCTACCAGTGATAAATCATAAACCTCAGGGGTTTTTCTGCATTTTTTTTTTTTTTTGTAATTCATTGTTCTTCATTCCTGCCCAAGTTCACAGTGTTGCACCTGTCCTTATTGCTCTTCTGTCTCATTTCGTTCAGACCATTTTTCCAACTTGTCCACATCATTTTGAATTTTAAACCTCATATATTTTAATTCCCTTCAGCACCATTAGGTAACTGCTATCTGCAAATTTAATAAATATGTTCTCTATTCCATCTCCTGGGTGCTAAATGAAAATGTTGAACAAAACCACGTATCCACTTTGCAAGTGAACCATTGGTAATTGGACTTACAATACAGTTTTCCAGTCTTACAACAGTGAATGAAAACATATGAAAAATGGTTCATTTAACCACAGTCATTCTATCTAGTTGCAAAGGTCATGTTTGGCAAAACCCAACTGACAATTTCCTAGGTTTTTAACCAAATCTGTGGTGTGTAGGCAAACGTGATTGTTATGCAGCGTAATATGTTTTTATTTCAGAATAAAGGGAAAGGTTTAATTTTTTGCATAACAGGACAATAGCTTTTATTGTATGACAAGATACCTTCTTTTCCAACAGTGAATCAGCACTATATAGATATTTAGGAATGGGAGATGAAACCAAAAAAAAGAAAATCTTTATTTTGCTCATGTCAGTAAGAGATTCTAGTACACAGAATGCTGTTGCCTAAAGTGATATTGAAAAATTTATTCTATTCTTCCTCTATATTTTTCACATACTTATGCTCTACATGGTGTATCCTCTCCCTATTCAACCCATAAAACTGCAATATGTACTACATTCTTGTGGAAGAAGGATGTAAGCTATGGTGGCTGAAAATTAGTTAAGGAAAGTAAGACGACAAGAATCTTGTGATAGCATCAGTCAAAATACTTTAATACATCTTTTATGAACAATAACATTTTTACTGCCTGTAAAAATTAGTCCCTGATCTCTGAGCTTCACTTCCTTCAGAAAAATTCTATTTTCGATTGAGAAAATAACTTAAATAAGAATTATCATTGATTACTTGAAAAATAATTACCTGTCATCCATAGATGCAAATACTTAGCCCAATTAATATTATTTGAACTTGAACCAATGATGCAATGATTTTGTTTGGTTTCCACTACTGACATTCCTTTTGACTGTCTTTTCAGTTGAATAATTCATTGTATATGACATTCCAATTAGTAAACAATAAATTCAGTCCAAGGCAGAAAAGTAAATTACATTTTCTGTATCATTCACTTCTCTTTGCAAACACGCAATAAGTCATCACTTAAGACACTGCTCTGGAAAAGATGCTACAGGATGATGGATCACATAGTTAATCTGAATGAGCAAATTGCAGTCACTTTTTTAATACATGGAACCGAACTTTGTTCAAAAGCTACACTTTTGAATTAACGACTGACAGAATAGATGAAATGCATAAAGACCTTTTACAAAGAAGTGTTTTTCTAAATTCTCTGAAAACACAGACACAATTGTTCATCATAATTTAATTGAATTATACAGGAATTTATATCTGAGAAGCTGCCTAGATAACCAGATCACAAATTCAAGTCAGTATGTTTCAGGTATTAAAACAGTTTGCAACTTTCCCAGATTGTTCTATACCTTTTAAAAAAACTTTCTGGATGCAATACCAAGTTATTTGACTTCCGAAAACAGCCTTGGTTCAATCATTGGTTTAATTTGGAAATGTATTTTTTACCAAAATAATATGTTTTTGACTAGGATTGTGTACTAAAAAAAGGCATTCATCTAAGCTGCCTCTAGCTACTGCAGTTGCAAATAGCATAATTATTTGTCACATTTCAGTGTGTTCGTAATGATAAGACTGATCCAGATGGGAACTAACGCATTACCTGGATGTCTTTCCAAAAGAGGAACAATGAAGAAAGAGAATGGACCATGCACAAGGAAGGGATCCCACTACCCCCACACATGAATGACATTTCTGCCTTCAAGCTCTCTTTCCTACTGCTTCTTGGTTCCTCCAAACCTACTCATCTAGAGTTTCATTTTATTTCATCATTTCACTGCCAGGTAAGCCTTAGGGGAAATAATCGATGCCTTTTTGCTTTGCAGCGTCCTCCCCGTCTTTGAATATCAGGAGGGACAGCATTGGAAATACAGGATAAGACAAACTCCCTTCGTTTACCTTGAGAAAGCTTGTCTTCAGCCATCAGATACAGACTGCTGTGGATGGTATTGTTCTGACAACTTGAAACATTGACCTGTGTTTCTATAGTCAAAACAATTTGGAAAACTGAAATCATGTTTTCCTTAGTTCAGTGTAATACAGATACCTCCGTATTTCAGGTGGATCCTTACTATTATTTTTTCTTCTTATAGGTGCAGCTACATATCTTTAGACCTCTGCAAGTAAATGAATTGTTTTTCATTTTGGCTGAGAAACTGTATAGGTGGATATGGACAGGACCCGAGGTGGCTAGGAAGGCTTAAGCTGCCGTACCGCATGCCATAGCTGCAGCATCCCCCTGCCAGCCAAAGCGATGCTTCACAGTCACACCAGGCTCTGCAACTTGAATTAACTCCTTGATAACACAGTTTTAAGAGGCCTGACATGTATGATTTAAGACTCCTGATATTTTGCTTTCCTCATTCCTTTCCAATTTATTTAATGCAAGATGGATTTATATCAGTCTTTTTTTTTTAGAGAAAAATATATTGAAATTGTCTGGAAAGTGGCAATTCCAACCCTACACTGCACTGATTTCAGAGGTACTGGACAGAAAAAACTAGACAGTATAAGACAATGCTTTCCCCACTGATGTCAGTGTTTCTGGCCAAGCTGGCACCTACTGAAGAGATAATGTCTTACAATTATCATGGCACTAGGAAGTGCCACCTTCTATTAGGAAATTCATTTTACTTAACCTGAATTTAAACATCACTTTTCCAGGAAGTTCTGGGTTGTTAGAGGCCTCAAAAGATTTAATTTTACCAAGCAAAAAGAAAAGTGACCCAAGTGTTTTCAGTGCTAATTTGGAATTAAAAGGTAGAAGTTGTCTCCTACACAGTCATGGCTGTGCCCTGAGTGTATTACTGGCTCTTTCCCTGCTCTATTCCCTACTGAAGTGGATGGAAATGATGCAGTTAGGAAGTTAGTAAAATAAAAGATAAGAAACACAAGGAAATTGATAGCCTCCTTAGTTAAACTTTATATGAACTAATTTTATTTAAAAGTTGCCTTTTCATTTGTTTTTTCACATCATTTATTTTAGCATTTTAGTAAACTTCTTTTTAATGCAAATTAGGTGAAA
Source organism: Burhinus oedicnemus (assembly GCA_008921705.1). Taxonomy (NCBI): domain Eukaryota; kingdom Metazoa; phylum Chordata; class Aves; order Charadriiformes; family Burhinidae; genus Burhinus; species Burhinus oedicnemus. The sequence goes on from VFFE01007836.1 coordinate 2,745,911, forward strand.
AATGCTTTCTGCTTTAACATTAAATCCCTTGACTCTGCTCATCTTCTTCATGACTTTATCCTGTTAAAAAGTGCTCTGCACACTACATTATTGCTTAATTATCCTACATTGCATTTTCATTGACAATCAAAAACTCAAAACTGCTGACGTTAACTTACGAATAAATACAAAACCTCTTCTGCCCATTATGGGCGGAACAAAATTAAAATCATCTGGGCAGTATTTGTTGGATATTGTGGTCATTTTAGTACTTGGGGAAAAAAAAAAAAACAACAAACCAACTTTAAAGGTTAGTCACATCTTATTCTTACACTTTGCAGAAAAAACTACAAAAGACACCTCCAAATATGGGACTTAAAAGTAACTGTGGGTCCAGTTGAAGCTACTGAGTTACTGTCAGTAGTAAATACCTAAAAATCAAGCCTCTCAACAAGCACACTAATCCTTTAAAACACAAAATATTGCTAATTGTTAAGGATTAAAGGACAGACCTGCAATATAAAAATTTATATTTCCTTAAAAAATGATACATGTATGTATATTGATCTATAGGTGTTTCTGACAAGAACAAAATAAATACTTAAAGCATCTCAATTTATTAAACAGTGTTTAAAAACATGTGTTGTACCCTTAATAAATACTTATTTATTATATGATCAAGCTTAAGTCTGAGCTATGCTGCACACTTACCTAAAAGTAAGTTTGTTTGGTCATGATTTTTAAATTTTGACAGTCATAAAAAAAGTGAATCAAAAGTAATCTTGGTTAAAACTCAGCTTCCTAAAACTGTCCATTTACAGGTCTAAGGGATACAATATATTTCATATATGGGCGATAAAGATTTTATTATACAAGTGTCTGTTTATTAATCACCAAGCTGAAAATATGGATCACAATAGTTATCAAAAACATAAAAAAGCTTTCAGATAAACTTTGATTGTTGCTGTATGCTACTATTTGTCACTTTCATAAGTTAATTTCAACAATAACAAAAATAAGTTGGACTTTTACCATGATTAAATGTGTTAATAAAGTAGCAAGCATAAAAAAGAATATCCATGATTTCTCTCCCCTTCAAATTAAAACTAACAATAATTTGTTTTGTGGGTAAATCTGTTGAATCTGTGGCAGTCTAATAGAGCTTATGTAGAATGACCACAAGTATTAGTCATATGCCTTGCTCCAGTTAAATGTTAGAAACATTGTTTTAGAGATCAGAAATGAACACATACTGTGTGGAGTGTTGTACAGTCTGTAAGAATTAATCCTTTACTTTTGGTTTTGGGTTTGTTTGTTTTTTTTTTTCAATTGAGCGCTTGCAAATGCTGCTGATACAGACACAGTAATACACGAATTTTGAAATGATAGATTTTGTCATTGAGGTACTTTTATTATTTGCACCTAATTAATTAGTAATAGATGTGGAAGCAGCATTCTGACCTAGATATAAATCTCTGTGGGTACATGTATATTTATAGAATTCCTCTTTGGACGAGATCATTAGACAGTGCGCAATAAATGGACTTTAAATGATTTAGCGGTGTTGGTTTCTTGTCAACTTTCACAAACACCCTGCTGAGCAGAAATATTTATAACACGAACACCAAAAGTTAAGTACAACTATCTTACAACATGTCCTGGTTTTAAATTTTACACACCTTATTGACATTTTGAACTTGCAGCTCAATATGCTATCTAGTGAACTTTTACCTGTGATGAGACTCCTATTGATCCACACAACATCTAAAGCTGGTCTGATCTTTTAAAAGTCTTTTTTTGTATTTACTTTTCCTTCTTTAATACATATTAAATCCTTTCGTATTGTCTGATGCACTAAACTCACCTAACTATAATACCAGTCTTAGGATGGATAATGCTTTTCAGCTATACTAACTGTCTAAATTTATGAGCACAGCTGGTGTTCCTCCCTTATTGCTTTATGGTGCTTTCTTGTGGCTTTTTCTCTGATAATATCTCATCCTTACTTATCAGAAAGAAACCTGAACATTAATCACAAGGATACAGAGAAAGGTGTCTCTGTGTTAGAAGCCTATGATTTTTTACAAAGGTAAATCTTTGCAGCTGAATTGTATATGTACGTACATATCTATACGATACTCTCTTGTGAACACCTGCAAACAGTTGAGTTTAATTAAACTGCAGCTGTTGTTGAGAACAGAGATTTACCAACAAATATGCTAACTTTACATTGTCTTTCACTGTGCATTTTTTTTACTCCCAATTATCTGTTAACATTTTTTTTAATGGTAGAAACATTTTGAAACAGTAGCTGTGTAATTAAGGACTAAAAATCAGAGTGCTGTCTAAAGTGGTGGGGATGCAATGCAAGTAATGGTGCTCCCTAGACGAAGACCTTAGAGAGTAATATATATGCAAATAATATCAGTTTACTGAGCACCTTGAAAGCTAAATTGCTCATCAGTAGACTTTTGGGAAAATGAAGAATATTTATAGATAAAGTAATGCAAGCCCCTCAGTTATATGCCATCTTGCAATAGGATAAACTAGCAATTAGGCCATTTCCTAATAAGAGGAAGGAAAAAAAAAAAGAAATAAAACTAAGAATAGAAATAGACAATACTGATGCTAGAGACAAAATGTAGCAGAAATTTATTCACATTTATACTGTGCAAACAGTAAGTTAAAGCCAGCTTGTCTGTACTGACAGTCAAGGAGCATTAGCAGCCAAGGAAATTTAAAGGTGCTTCCAACCATTTGCCATCTACAGTTACTTTTCTGGGAAGCCTGAAAAGCAGTTTATTCTGCTGATAAACTAAGCAAAAGTGAGTTTCCCATCAGCTGTTCCATTTAATTGGTAGTAATCAAAAGCTATCTTAGACATTATATTTCCAAATTATCTCACTCTGAAATCACCATATTGTTGCACAGGGTGGAAAATAATACCTTAAGCAGCCCAGATCCTTGTATTAATCAATTTTGATCAATTATGATTCTTCAAACATTGAGTAGTAACATACACAATGGAAATGTATACGTCCAAAACAAACAGAAGCTGCTAATACATGAACTCAACAGATTATGAACTGAGAAGCTACACAGTAACCGAGATGTCCTGCAACTTAGAATCTCAAAAATTAATTTTAATTTTTTAATAGGAAACTTTGTTTAAGTTTCTGATACCTTTCAATAGATACAGATAGACAACAAAGTGACATATGTAAAAATATTACTATCTTAGGAGATTCATGTAATAACAGAATTTTTTAAAAAACAGTATGATTTAGAACAAAACCACAGAACTAAGTTTCTCACTATCTTTTAGCTATCAGATGTATTTGTCAGTAGATCATATGAGAAAATAAAGAAACATTTTATGTTCACTTATTTTTGTGGCAGGTTCTCTCTTGCCATTCTATAAAAATGTACTACTGCTTCACTGACATATCTATAAAAGTACACTGTATAACTGATACCTTCCAACGAGTCCTCAGTATCAAGTTGTACCATCTACTGTGAGTTGTATTTTCATCAAACTATGTATGTATCTCTCTGGTACTGAGACAAAAGAACAAGTTTGTAATTAGCATCAGATAAAAGGAGCCTATTATAGAACTCAATGACAGATCAGCATAATCTCTTATATCTAAAACAATATTTACGACTGCTGTAAGAGCTGCTAGTTAACATAAATGAATGCTTTCTGTTTCTTCCAGTAATGTGTCAGATGCAGGAGTCAGATCCACAGGTCCTCTGAGGAAGAACATGGGATCTCAAATCCCAGAGCACAGTTTCCTAATACCCGTAACACCAACATCTCTCTCTCCCCTGAAATGAGGCAGGAGGACAGATGAAATTCAGCCCGTGTGACGAAGCAAAAAATTGTTGCCAGGAAGTTTTCCTACACTTTAAAATTGCGCAAGCCCAAATGGGGATTCTTTAAGCATCCCACTGTTGAGCTAGAGTTTAAACTTGTCGTGGGTGTTCAGAGGTGGCTGGCATTCCAGGTGGAGCAAGCACCTCATAAAATACATTTGAAGCTCTCCTCTATTAAAACATTAGTCTGAGGTGGAGGTAGGGATCTTCATATACAAAACACCCTATTTCTATACTTGCCTTTGCCTGAAGAGTTTCAAAATCATACTTCTGTCTCTCTAGGGAGTGTCATAACCACTGGACTGCAAATGTATTTAGTTGGCATCTGCCTGCACCACTCTGCGTAAGGGATTTTGAGATCTGCTGCTTCACAGGCAGGGAGAGATGGTCTAATTTAGGAACTGCAATCACTCACCTGAAGGGGTTCTGGTCCCAGAGCTGTAATGTGAAATATATAATCAGTGCAATTAAGGCACAGTCCCCAAGAAAGGACAGAGGAAAATTTAACCTTCATCACGGTGAGAAAGGAGCTAAACAAGATTCTTCTCCGTAGTCAGTGCCAGTCTGCAGGACAAGGCTACCGCATGCTAAAGGAGCGTTCAGCACCAGTCATGAGCTGCAGGATGAACACTGTACTTCTGAAAATGCAAAGGAACCGTAAAAAAAACCTCCAAAAGCAGAAAATTTGTATCTAGGAACTTTCAATAATGCAAACAGAAGCATCTGGAGGACTCAAATATTTCTAGGGTTAAATGCAAACTAACTATGACTTCCTAGTGCCTTCCTCTTCATTCTGGATGTCCATCCTGGACTGAAATCCCATTTTAATGCATCTACATCTCTTTTTGGAGGTGGTTCTTACTGTACTTGATACTTTATAGTTTGAACACTCACTTCTTTTCATATCATAGATTTACAATTAACTAAAACATTAATATTATAATTAAATTAGTATAGGTATTTTAAAATAGCCAGAAATTTAAACATTTAGATATGCATACAGCTACATTTCTATTACTTTGCTTTCTGACTTCTCTAACTGTTTAAGCACGCAACTGCCTTTAAGCACAGACTTTCCTTCGATGCTGTACAGCCTATTGCTTAAGTCTCACTGAAGCCAGTAGAAGCCCTGCACAAGCCTAGATACTTTGTGGAACAGGTTTGAGATTATATACTTCCTTTGGTGCTTTGCAAAATTAGGGATTCAAAATAATTATTGCCTTAGTGTTCAGAGCAGCAGTGCTTACTATGCTCAAGGGGGTGAGACCTCACTGTTCCTACAAGCACTTTGTCCTTTGAGGTTTTCTCTTGCACTTGTCAGTGATTTAGCTTTCTAGTGCGACGTGCTGAAGCACATTCTGCGGTTCTTATTAGAATCCCCTTTCCCCTTATCTCAGGGACGAACTCTCAAAGGAAAGATTCTTTTTTTTTAGCCTAAATACTCCAAATCAGGACTCTTCACTTTGCTTAAGCTTGATTTGAACAGCAAAAAAGAATTAAATTGGTTCCTACATAATGAGCCTGTTCTTTGGCATATTGAGCCATCATACTGAGGTTTTTATGTATGTTAATCCAACACACTTTTTAGATGAAGTAATCTTTTATTTGCAAATTGTATTAACCAAATACTTTAATAAGGGTACACCATGAAATAACATTAGAAAATAAATTGGCTGGTCATTCTCAGCTTTTGACACCTGGTTTTACCCTTTTCTTCTTTGATCTATTATAATTTACCTAATAAGCCGAGCTCACAGAGTATTTTTTTCAGAAACACTAGACATTTCAAGTTTTACATATTTTACATCTAGCTTTTGCTAGCTAGGGAGCTCATTAGCAGTTACTTCTTGTGGTGAATAAAATGCCACCTGAGAGTATAAGAACTCCCTAATTCACAAGTTCACATTCTTTTAAGAGGTCGCTTAACCTTTAAGTCAACTGCAGCATATTAAAATTAAGCTGTTTTCAGCAGATAACAGATTATTCAGTTGTATTGGAATTTCCAGGTTATGCAGTTGCATTGGAATGTAGCTGTTTAAAATATTGCCAGGCATGAAATTCCGATAGTTAAGAGTCTGTGCAAATGCTTCAAAACATAAGGGTTAAATTTGTTTTGAATGAGATGCAATCTTTGAAGGGAAATACCTCATCATTGTTTTGACTACTGTAATGCAAATAATCAACATAATATCTGGAATTAATAACGGTATCCCAGACAGCAAAAGAAATGAGCAGGAATTTCTTTTGTTTTTAAATTCAGAAATGTAATTTGTGGAAGGTGGCAGACTGACAAGCCTGGGAATGTAACAGCAGAACAGTTAATGGAACTGCAAGTTCCCTAAATCACTGAATACGTCTTTGTGAAAAATTTCTTTGGCAGGGCAAAAATCCCAAGGTTTGAAGTGTTTCTGCAAGTTAGAAATGATTGATAATATTGTTTTTGAGTTGTTCACAGAAACATTTGGCAAACTTTGTTTTTAATGTGCAAATTCCTGTCTATGAAAAAAATTGTGTATACTAGGTATGTGAGTTAATTTGCTTGCTAGGAAGCTTTGCATGATAGAAAAAGCTTCTTCTATTTCCTTGACTGGTTCTCTGACATCCAAATTCAAGAGAAGTCTTTTCCATTTTATTTGTTAAAAATAAGGTCACTACAGTTTAGCTGAGCTTTTACTCTTGGTAAATATTTTGTGTCATCCTCATGCTAATGGAAAGAGACCTAGTATCCTGATATATTTGAAAGTTGCTTGACTGTATGGGGTTTGGTTTTGTTGAAATTTTTTAAAAATTATATGGCTCGTGCTTACTTAGATGTTTCAGAAAATGAAACTGTATTCTCACACTGTTTATATTGCAAGTGAAGTAGAACTCTAGTGACATAAAAGAGAAATCAATAACTACGAGGTAAACACACAAGGCGATGCAAACCATCACATACAAATTTAGCTTTGGATTTCAAAATTTTACTAATGGTAAATATCAAATTTGAAACCAGTGCACTTCAAAACATTTTTATGATGGCCATTTCTACCATAGCTTCCAAACTTATGTTTAGGTTTCCAATTTGATCACATTCGTGCCAACTACAATGGTGACCTGTAATGTCAAAAACCTGTCTTCTAAGACAGGTAATGATTACAGCAGATATCACAAGCTTTTCAGACAAAAGGGAATAAATATATCTATCCTTCAGGGAACACCTTATTCCTAGTGGTAAAATTTGTGATGGAATCCAGAAACAGATGGAATTAATGAATATTGACTGTGATGTAATTTAAAACAAGTATGAAACAATTGGAATGCATTTTTCCCCTTTCTTTCAATATTTTAATTGCATCAGACAGTTCAAACAGTGTGCTTTTCAATGAAGCACTTGATGATGCTGATCAACTATTTTGTGCTGCATTTCTTTTTAAAAAGCTGATATAGCGTAGCAATAGAAGTGAACGTTTTTCCTAAGCCTAGCGAGAATGTTTTTGCTCATGTTGTCCAAAAGTTTCTCATTTATAACTGAAATAAAACCTAAGCTATTGACAATAACATTAAAAGCTTATTTAATTTCTGAATCTTTTTTCATTCATTATACTTCAATAATAAATGTAAACATCTGTCACTGCATAAGCTTAGTGAGAGAAATTTGGTCTCAGATATAAGTAGAATAACACCCATAATTTTAGTGTCATTGCTCTTTTCAGACCAAAATCAACTTTGTGATATTAAAAAACATTACATTAGTGAAACCTTATTTATTGTGCCTGTTAATATTTTTTAAAAATACATACAAATTTACTGTAAAAAGAAATTTAAATTTTTTTTTTTTACTAAAACATCCTTAGTACTTAGATACAGCTTTACATCATCCATGTACTTGAAAACTGAGCACAGTGGTGGTCTTTTTTATTTCAAGTGAGGTTAACTAAATACAGTAAAGTTACTGCAGAATGATAGCATAGATATAAATAAAAATTTTGCTCACTAGTGCATACCTACATTGAGAGCAAACTAGCAGAGATTTTGAGATTATTTCTCTGTTAAGAGACCTATTTTTTGTTCAGTCTAGGAAAGAACAGAAATAGGACATGTGAGAGAGAGGAGTTGTGGGCCTCCTATACACAAATCTGTCTACCTCATCATTTGGTGATATTTCAAAGCAACTGGAGAACTAGAAATCAAGAAGTTAGCAGCCTTAGCTATATATTTCCTTAAGCATACTGCTTCCCAATGGACTTACGAAAAGAAAACCACTAATGCAGGAATTATTCACTAGAAAAAGTACTTAAAGCAAGACTCTAACCACAGTCTTAGAGAGAAGGCAAGAGAGAAGGCTGCCTCCTCATAGATGTAAAAAGAGCGAGGAAGGGGGGAAATTTGGGTTCCCCCATCAAGTTAGTCCTTACTGAACTAAGCAGAAAGAGTGCAGTCAGACCTGATGGGCTGTGCCTAAATTAGCATTTTCTTTTGGAATCTCAAAACAACTTGCCACGCTCGGTTCACACGTCAGAGTGGCCTTGGAGCACAGAAATTGCATCCAGTTTAGATGAAACAGGGTGGGAAGATGCACTCTGAGAGCTCAGCTGATACACTTTAACTGCTAATGGATGATGAGTCCAAAGAACAGCTTAGAGAAAGAGCTAGTCCAAAGTGAAACTCCCGAAAAAACACCTACTATGGATGCTTCTCTCCAAAAAGCTGTTTCTGCCCAGCCACTCTTCTTGAAACAGCCACCGAAGTCATACAGATACAGCACAGAGGATGGTCACGATCCGGTGTAATGTGACACCTACTACTCATGACTACAATACCAGACAAAATGCTATTTCAGCTTGTAATGTCGTCCTCTGCGTGCAGGAAGCCTCCTTCCTACAACTTCCCATCCAGCATCCAACACTGCTGACAAAACATACAAGGCAAGTGCATGGCTGCATGAGTTCTGCTTATTGCTTTGTGCTCATTAAGAGCATTTTACTAGTAGAAGATGAACAAGACTTGCTAACATCAGCTGGGGTCAAGCTCTGTTTACTACTATTTTCCCTGTCAGCTGCAGAAAATGAGTCTACTCTTCTGGACACCAGCCTTCCCTGACTTCCTATTGCTATATTCTTGCTGCTTGGCCACCACTCTCATTTTGATCTTTTTGTCTGTTGTACATAAAGCTAAATAATTTTTATTATTTTAATAAGAAAGCAATGTATGTTCAATGTGAAACCAAATTAAGATTGCCATAAAAAGTGGATATACAAAAGTATTTCCAGTATCAAATCTTAAATTTTTCCAGCTGTGAGATTATTGTGCTAATATACACAATACATGCAAATATTGCAGAAGCAACCAAATAAAGTACTACAATAAATATTATAGGATAGGGAGAAATACAAACAGCTTTAAAAAGAAACTTCCAACATAAGTTTAAACAGAATTGAAGTGCAGAATTTTAAAACTGGACAGATCATGAAAAAGGAATGTCAAATGTGAAGCTTTATGTCAAATCAATGTCCAAGTCAAGCTGATCTTTGCTACGTTTAGGTTCTGCATTGATCTCATCCAGCAAATTCTTTGCAGATTTTAAGTGCCCAGAATACATGTGCATAGTGTTATATTGGCTTACTCCCAGTTGAGATTTAACTAAATAAGACATGGGAGGGGGGGCGGAGGGGAAGACAATAAAAAAGAATTTTTTAATGGCAAGATCATTTACAGTTTTAAAGTAGAAGATATCTTTTTGATTATTTTTGACATTACATTTTCTTTTTATTTAGCTTTAAGAGTCTCTGTTTAAAATCAGTTACCTCAAGAACACTTGGAGTTCTGACCCCCATCAGATGACTCTAACATTTGACTTAATTTTTCAATATTTTCATGGCATTGGAGAGCATTTTGTTCTGACTGCTATGGGTGAAAGTGATAATACCTATCTTAACTTGCTTTCTCAGAGGTCATTGGTAGGTTATCTGTACATTTGAAATTGACTTCTGTGTGCACACCCTTTTTCTCTATATGATGTTAGTGACTGTCATTTTCATCCATGTCAGTAGTAGCCTCATGGACCTCAAAGTTAGCACTTGCATCAAAAGCAGGCAGTGAGAAGTTCACCATATTGTCCTGGGAACCTGAGGAAGCTAATGACTCTCTGGTCCTGGCAGGTAGTTTTTTGTATGGTAGTCTGTAGAACCTTGTGGTCAGAAGCCTCTTAATTGGGCAAAGGTCTAGCAAGCTTTATTTTTGTTTTACGGCATCTCAATTACCTTCAATGGCCTGAAAATAATCTATTCTATGACCAAACCAGAAAATAACATAATTGAGTAGTAACAAAAACAAAGAACAGTAAATACAAACCACAAAAACTTTGAGCTGGAACTACTAAATGCTCTCTCCCAAAAAGGATAGCATTCACCACAACAGCAGTTAAACTTAAAGCAATATTATGTACACTAAAACAAATTGCAAGTTTTTTGGATGGTGTATGAATTTAAGTTCTCCATTTCAATAAGGCAAACACAGATCTAAGTGCAATGTCACTTTTAAGTCACATGGTGAAAGTGACATGGCAAAAGTCAACTCTACAGAAAAGCTACAGGGAGAAACACAGTAATATCTTTTTAATATTTTGGGTTTAATATTAAAGATTAAAAGATTTCAACCAATATAGGCAGATTTCCTGGCTTTCCTGACTCTTTGTGTTATCAAAAAATACACTATTTCCATATTAACCTTACACTATACAAACGTGTTCCCGTTTGTGATTGCAGTGAGTGACAAACCCTACACTAACACTGTGAATTGTTAGGCAGGTTTATAAGAAAGTCAGGTCAATATACTCCATGACAAATAAAATATCTTTCTGTGGAGAAATGTTATGTGGACTACAGGGAAGAATCAGTTATAAGTGAAGCTGAAGACACATATTTATGAGGCCGTATCAGTAGTTATGAGTCCCTTTACTCATGTGGGAAAGGCCACATAAACTGTTTCAGAGAAGAGACTTCAGAGAGGCTCTCCTTGACTTCACCAAATTAAGCAGTCTGGTATTGAACGCCAGGTAATATTTTTGCTCTGAAATTGTATCCAGTGTCATGTGTCCCTCCTGTGAAAGGCACAGGGTTTTTTCAGGTGCGTAAGATACATATTCTTGCTATACTGCTCCAAAAATACACATGCAGGTAAGTTGTCTGTAGTATTTTCTCCCGCTGTGGGTATTTTATCAATCAGAGATATAATGGATGTGGAGCAAGAGAACTGATGTTTCTATGCTATAGAAAAGTATGCATACAGAGAAGGCAGGAATCTACTCTCTGCTTTAGTATATCACAGGATCGTTTAGGTTGGAAAAGACCTTTAAGATCATCGAGTCCTACCATCAGCCTAGCATTGCCAAGTCCACCACTAAACCACGTCCCTAAGCAACACATCTACACATCTTTTAAATACCTCCAGGGATGGTGGCTCAACCCCTTCCCTGGGCAGCCTGTTCCAATGTTTGATAACCCTTTCAGTGAAAATTTTTTTCCTAATATGCAATCTAAACCTCCCCTGGTGCCACTTGAGGCCATTTCCTCTCATCCTATCGCTTGTTACTTGGGAGAAGAGACCAACCCCCACCTCGCTCCCACCTCCTTTCAGGTAGTTGTAAAGAATGACAGGGTCTCCCCTCAGCCTCCTCCTGGCTGAACAACCACAGTTCCCTCAGCTGCTCCTCATAAGAGTTGTTCTCTGGACCCCTCACCAGCTCTGTTGCCCTTCTCTGGACACGCTCCAGCACCTCAATGTCTCTCTTGTAGTGAGGGGTCCAAAACTGAACACAGTGTTTGAGGTGCAGCCTTACCAGTGCTGGAAGGCATGGGAGGCTGGTAAAGTAACACTAGCTGTTTAAAATAATAATAAAATAAAAAAACCCCACAACATAACTTTTTCCTTTTTGGAACCGAGTATCTGAATTCAGCCAAGGTTTTGCGCACCAGTTTATATTTCACTAGCTAGAACCATAAACACGTCACTATATATTGTTAGAATGTATTATTAATAATAGTTAGATTGCTTACATATATCTTAATAACCTTGAAAAAAAATCTTTACTTCTAAAATAACTTAATTGATTTTTCACTTTTCTGTAGATAAATGTTTCACCACAGTCTCAATACATCTCTTATTACAAGTCACTATGTATACATCATATATTTTTGTTACTCTCCTTCAGTTCCAAATATATTAATTACTACTGACACGTTAACAAGGGTTGCTTGCAAAAAGCTCATTTTACTGCTATTAACACGCCTGTACAGTTATGTGGATCAAGGACAGTTGCTGAACACCAAATCACTTCCACTTGTTTGAAATCTAATCTGGCAGGACTGCAGCTATGAACTTTGGAGAATAGTCATGTTTTTCTCGATGGAGAAAACCATCAGGTAAGAAACAGCGAATCCTGCTGTGAAGCTTAGCTGGAATTGCAGGTATGTCTAGGAATCTGGAAATGTGAGGATGCTCTAGATGGGGCTGACACCCCTTTCCTTGGCCCACGCAAGTTCAGGCTGTAATTATACTTGAGCATAATGCTCTTAAACCTATTTACCTTTCAGACGATGATATTTTCCCCTTTATTACTTCTTCAAATTCCCAGTTATTTGCTCTTGAAATAGAGCTTCTTGACTTACTTATTCTCCCTCACTTTTCTCCTACAAACTCAGCAAGAATTGGCTTCAGTGGGACACACATGTGCTTAGGTACTGGAATCACTGATTGTGCAACATAGACATTATATCGAATCACTGCTGTGAGAACAGATCATGATGCCATAGATACCCTCACAAACATAAGCAAAAGAGTGAGACTATACCGGGGAACAGAGGAACCCAACCCTTTTACAAGGCCTGTACAATTCACTGTGCGTGATGGTTATGTTCTCATTTCCCGTAACATCTTTCTAGCAAATAAGCAGTTACTAGCATGGAGATAGTAATTCTATTCACTTTCATATACTGTCTGTACACGTCAGTAATTATCAATAAGGATTATTTATTTGTCTGAAGATTAAATATATCAAATATCATTATTTTGAAAATTACGTTTCCGGGAAGCATACTAAGTTTTATATCATATTCTTTCTGTACCAGCTTCCCAAAGTCCGAGTCTGAGACTGAAATCTTGTTGGAGAAATGCATGCACATATAGAAAAAAGAATACAGAATAGATATGATAATGCAATATTAATTCCTACTTGCATTGCAAAAATGAAAGATTCACTGATCCTGCTCTAGAAGATTTGCTGCAAAATAGCTGTGCATTTGTCACTGCCTGATCCAAAATGCATGCACACAAATTGGAGATTGACTGCTTTGAATGCACTTTGGATCAGGCCAGTAGTTTGTCTCCAGTATGACTACTCTCTGCATAAGCAAAGGGGGAGTGCAGGGTGGACCGTATCTGACATTCATCATTCCCTGTGTTGACAGGAAATTGCCATTCAAGGATCTCTGTTCATTGGTTTCTCTGCGACTGATTTTCTAGTGGATTTTGGAAAGACAAATAAACTGAACACGTCTGATTTCAGTTTACATATATTCCTGCCTTTTTTCCACCGTTAAGGTTTGTAAAACATTCTGTAATCCTGGATGGGAAAATGCTATAGAAGTACAAAGTAGAATACTATGTTTTGCTCAGGTGGGATTTGTGAGCTCGTGCACTTATAGTTCTAATGTCAGAAGTTCATTTCTTCCCTGTGAAGACAACGTTCTAAGAACTTTTGATATACAGGTGTTTGACATTCAATATACATTTCTTCTTTGGTCAAAGAAAAATCTCTCTTCAGTTCCCTAGTTTAGCCTTTACTTTTAAAAGCCTAGGTTAATACAGTATTTCCAGTATCCTTCTAAAGAAGATAACAAAGTATCTGTCCCCACTGTAGCCTAGCGATCACTTAAAAACATCAATTGATTTTTCTTTTTGTCTAATGTTCACATGTCAAAAAAACCCCAACTTATCTCCAGTGAGTTTTTAATTCAAACATATGATATAATTTACAGTACCAGTAAATTCGAAAGAATAATACAATGTCTGTTTGGTCTAGTCTAACTAGAGGATTAGGCTAGATTCTTTCTAATGAAGTAGAAGTCACTAGAAGACACAGCAAGCACTAGTTTCCAGAGATCAATGTTTTGATTTTCAAGGAAACACAGGTAACATCTCCATTTCTTTCTACTCTTGGAAACTCCCTATTCTATGCTGAGGACTCCCAACAACTGCCTGAGTCTATTGCGGTTGAAATACGCTCTCCCAAGGATATCACACCTGCCATTATGATCTTTAAACCATATCGTTCCCTGGTCCAGGTCTGTTTGCATCGTGCAAAATCTTTGAAAAAGGAAGAGTTTCCAGTTATTTCTCTCCAATCTTACAGCAAAACATCTTCATTTACTTCTTTATAACTCAATTTTACCCAATGGGTTTGGGTTGGTTTTGTTGTTTTGCTTTGTTTTTTTCTTAAAATATGGGAATTAACTTATTACAAATCTAAATCTCATGAGCTAAGCTCAGTCTGTTCTGTTGTGTTTTAATTCCAAGAGTTTCTGCCATGGTATACAACCAGGATACATTTGTTTTGCTACAAACAGGCGTAAAGTGAAAGTATGGTATCCGAGATAGAACACAAGATTATGATCTTAACATGTCAACAAAGTAGATTTATACTGTGATATTTAGTGGTGTTGTAATAACATTGGCTATGATAATAGTGCACTTCATTGTTCTCCTTATGGCTTTAATCTTCAGAATAAGACACCACAGTTAAAGTTGGAAACTGCTAACGGTGCTGGCCCAAGAAACACCATTCAGTTTGAGTGTAAAAAGTAGGCCCAATAGGTTCCCCCCCTCCTTTTTTTTTTTTTTAATTTAAAAAAAAATCTAATTGTCCATTGATTACCTTACAGGTTATAGGGGTTACATAAACATGAAATACTGTGAGTGGAATCACAGATGGTGACTGGTTCAGTTTGAAGACGTTTTTGAAAGTCAGAGGAGTAGCTGGCCATCTCAAGGACACCCATTTCCTGAAGGATCTGAGTGCCAGTATAGCTTACTGTTATTTTTCTCAGAATACTTGATGCATAAAAATTCTCACGTCAGTTTTTGTAAAAAATAAACAAATAGATAAATATGGCTCTTGTCATACGAGTAAAGGTCCCAGATACTTGGGGTTATGAATTACTATAACAATGCTAGGTGACCTCACAATACAATCTTGTGTGCTGAGAAATGAAATGAAGCCACGATTGCTAAAAATAAGAGGGCTAGGGTTTTTTTGGGGAGGAGGGAGTACTTTGTAAGTCGAAAGTCAGCACAGTTTACGGTCATAGAGCAATTTTCTCTTAGACATATTAGAATGGAGACTAGTTCCTAAAGATCAGCGACAGCTTTCTCAGAAGTAGGACCTATAATGCAATAACTTTACTTGATGTAATGTTAGAGCTAGTTAAGTGTAAGAAAATCTGCTCCCAAAATACTACCAGAAGTACCCTGGTGCGCATTACTTTCAGATGGTACTTTTTCAAATCTTCCTGGTGCTGCAGATTTCAGGCTTGTAACGCAGCTACCTAAGATGTTTTTCAGTATAAGAAGGAAGTTAAAACCTTTCCAAATTCTATATTCACAAAAGGTTTAATGTATTACTGTAATTTTAGTGACCAAGACCAAAATGTAGATCTTTACAGGCCTTTCTTGCCTCTTTATCATCTGGAAGCATTTAAGCTCCCTAACTGCACAAATTTCTAAGTTGCATTTGTTAGAGTTTACACTTCTGCCATAATGCACAAAACCAACAGTGGGTGGAAAGCATTGCTTTGCAAACTTTCTGCTTGCTAGACTGTCATTAGCTAACCTCAAGCATGTTTACTCTTTTCCCTAGACTTATATGGTTCCTGAATTGAAACATACTGGTCAAACTACCACACAATCACTAAACTCCTGATGGTGAGGAGCCCTCCTAGACCACAACTACCTCAAAAGCAAACAAACAACAAAAAAACACCACACATATGAAAACCCAAGCATTCCTCTGGTTATCTTAGCTATAAGAACATCTGCCAGAGTAACCCAATAACAATCCTAAAACAACCTAAAAGAAAGTAGAAGAGCCACTCCCCCCTTCCCCTCAATAACTTAATAATTAGAAGTTAGAGTAGGTAGCTTCTGCGGATCCGAGTTCATAACCCTCCTTGTTTCAGTCTGACAAAGGGATTTAAGTCCAGTTTGTCAACCTCCTGAGAGCCTGCTGTAACCATTAGGCCATAGCACAGTCCGAGGTAAATCTCTTACTCCCTCCAGATGACACTATTCCATTTGGTATAAATAATTAAATGAAGAGGGATGTGAATCTGATTTTCCCACATGATTGCCCTAACCACCAGGCTATAGAGTCAATCTCTCCTCCCTTCTTTTCCCCCAGCCTAATTAATATTTAATTGTTTACACAAAGTGGAACAGTTTTAATAGGAGAGAAATTCTGAGAGAATTCCCAGTAAGCCAATACTTAGGACACTTTCCTGAGAAATGGGAGATCTACCGCCAGCTCCCAGATTCAAATCAGGGAATCAACATCCTCGTGGGGTAGGCAAGAACCCCTTCTAATTTTGAAACATGAAGCATTACCCCTAAATATCCATTATGTTTTTTTGTGAGAGATGAGTACTGTGGTTTAGACACCAAACTGCATGAGATGGCCACCAGTTGCAAACCCTAACTGGAGGAAAGGGGACTGCAGGCTCATGGGTGAGCATCATGTGTATTTTTAGCACTTCCTATCACTTATCTTCTCTAGCTTGCCATTCGTCTCTTTGCCTTCTGCATACCTTATCTTCAGACACCTAATGGAGCACGTGCTCATAAAGCACGCAGACACTGAAGCCAGAGTGCCCGACTCTATAAGGTGGGGTAGTGCTCCTAAGGCATAGAAACAGGGCAGCCAAAACCATTTGAGATTTGTAAATCAATCTTCAATATATTTGCACTGAAAACTCCTTTGAATTTTCATTCCTCAAAGCGTTCCTCAAATTAGGTTTGAATTCTGGGGCAGGGGGCAATACCAGTGGGACTAAAGCTGTTTTATGGGATATTTTACAATTCAGATTGATTGTTCTGTGCAACACTTTAGTAGAGCTGCTACTGTCAGCTGTTCAGGAGTGGATGTTTTTGCGATGAGGAAAAAAAAACCCTGCAAGCTTGCAAACACTTTGTTGTTTGCCCCTTAGGCGCATCTGGCAGAGAGACTGCTGCCGCTGACACGAACTCTCAGGTCTGATCTCACCGCTCCCAGGATGAAACAGTTAGGTAAATCTGATGTGAGGAATCGGGAGTCAGCTTGAAACACAAGCAGAAATTGTCTTTTTCTGTGAAATATGTCTATGAAATGAGACCAGAAAAAGTAACCACACAGGGACTGGATGATGTTTTTTACAGTAGGGACCAGTGAGCTGTCTTCCCCCTCCCACCACTTTCATCCTTTCTTTTTCTCTTTGACAAGGTCTGTAAATATGTCAACTAATCTCAGAAAGTGGTGCACAGAAGACTCATTCAAAAAGGTCAAAAGGTCCACAAAAGTCTTTTATGTTAATATTATTCACATGCGCCATTTTTTTCAAGCTATTTCCTAAATCCTCCTTTGAATGCACTCTTTTCTCATTATTTCCCCAAGCCAAAAGGTACACAGTAACTCAGGTATTTAAAATACAAGAAAAAAGTGCACGGTATCATTTACACAATTTGTAAGGACGATTGGCCCTGTGAAGAGATTATAATGCAAGCAGTGCTGGGGAAAAAAACAAACAAACAAAAAAACCACAAAACACAAAACCCCCAACAAACCAAACCAAACAAAACCAAAACCAAAAGGACACGTATTGTGAGACTTAATCTAACTGATGCTTTTTCTTTAGTTCAAGTCTGGCCATCAATTAGTTCACAGGCACGCATGCTCTGTAGTGAATCTTAATCCAGCCATTTTAGGAAGCCTTAGCTTCAGCCCCACACATGACCTTAGTCCAGTTTCACAAGGTTTTCCTCAAATTCTCATATATTTTTGACCTACAAAAAAACCCCCACACCAAAAACCAAACATAAAAGAGAATATCATTTCTGTATGAAGCACATTTGCTCAATCCATTCAGGCTTGCTGTACTGAAAGAGCCTAATCTACTTTTCACTTAATTCCAGCAGACTTTATGGCAATTGAATGCTGTTATCTTTTTGCGAGAGCTTCCTCTAAACTCAGATCACTCTAGTCTTGTCCAATAAATCATTCCTCATTTCAGGTGTTTTTGAGGTCATATCCTCAAAATTGGCCTCAATCTATTCTGTCATTTTACCTACAAATGCTGACCAGAACTGCCTTACTCAAGTTTTTGACTCTCACAGACAAGATATTCAAGAATCATTTTGACTTCTTCCAACTCTATGGAAGCTGTGTATGAATAATTTTCTGACAGCTCCATCATTTCCCAAAATCTCCCACCTGATAAAAGCCACCCCATTCATTCCAGTTTCAAAGAAGCTTTCTGGCAATCTAGGGAGCAGAGGGCCCAAATTTTCCTCTCTAGCAAGTGCCCAATGTCTCAGTGTATTTTGTTTTTGCTGTCTAAAAACTCATTCTTTAAGAAGCGAATTGGGCCTCCAGTGAAGCAGAAAGATGCACCACTTGACATGTCTATTGACCCAAAAACTGGAGGAAGGTGCCTGCATCTCTCGCAGATCTACCAGATTTAACTGTAGGTTTTCTGCACAAACCTGTTTCCCCTCACCTACTTTGTTTTCCTTATGAAACAGACGGCTTCAGGAACAACATATCAAAATCCTGACTTCCAAAAGCCGTACTTTCTTGTATTTCTTGTCTTAAATACCATCTTTTTTTTGTCTCCCTTTTTCAACTGTGGGTGGGTCAGAAGGCAGAACCCAGAGATGTCCCTGCACATTTTCAGCATATTCCCTGGATATCCCTCTGCTTCTGGCACAGCACTGCAGGGCCACTGGTGGTAGGTCTGAAATACAGCCAGTATAAGCTGCTTATAATGCTTTCAGAAAGAGCTCTCCTGTCCCTTTTCAGGCTTCACCTCTCCACAGGAATGTTTGATTGGGACCTCAGCTCCTTGGTTTAATTGCTGACCTAATCTTTGAGAAGAGCAAAAGACCTGCCTTGCCCTTCTAAATGGTACTATTTTGATGGACAATACTTTCTACATTAACCTTAATGGTATGAACTGTTTCAACTATCACAGGTAATGCTAATTATTGCTACACAGCCTATCCTACATAGCCTATTCCTACACAGGCATAGGCTAATTATTCCTGCATAGCCTATCAGATCTTTCCTGATAGGTTGTGTACATACAGTAATTATTGCATACAATTACAGAAATATTGGATGGAAATATTCATTAATTCTAAGAAACCTCATCAAATTTAGAAAAATAAAAGCATATAACTATATGGTTCCTGACTCAAAATAAATATGAAATTTTGAGGGGAAAAAAGAGGAATAACACTGAGTTAGTAACAGAAAAAAGTCAATAAGTCTGGCAATCCTCCACCAGCACTGAGGAAACAAGAAGCAATTCATTTCACAGTGCTTCTTCCCTCTCACACTTTCCTGTATCTTCCTCTTCTCACCTCAGCCCTCCTATCAATCTCTTGCCTTTCAGCACTCTACACACACACTATACATTCCTTCAGGGCAGCACACAATTCCCTTACCTGTTTTGACAAGAAATGCACATTGAGACACACGCCAGAGGCCATGGTTACACAAAAGTCACAGGTCAATAAAGATCACTTACATTTCCTATGAGCTTTTTCATCTTCTTTTTCCCCGCCGGGAGCCAAGGCCTCAGAAAGGAAAGGAAGAAATGTCAAGGGCCCCTTTGTCAAGTGCTTAAAAAAAATCCCCAAAACCCACCATTGGATGCCCCCTTCAACCTCTTGTTACCTTGCCTTAAGGAAAGTGGCCTTTTTCTTTTGGCCTCCTTCACCTTGAAGGAGTTCTTCATCCCTCCAAGAAGTTGGTCACTGACTTATCTCTCTCCCTTGATGATGTACAAGAAAGTAGAAGCGATTAGTCAGTATTCTTTTAAAACTGTCTTTTACAAGGAAGCCTATAAAATGATCTACATTGTATCACAGTTCAACATATCTGACATCTGTTCTGCAATAAAATTCACTTCATACATATGCTTCTTCAAGCTCATACATATGCTCCCCACAAGCATCCCCCAGCTGCTCTTCTGAGACATTTTGGTAACATATCTATAGTGTTATGCTAGATGTATTTAAGTAGGTGTTCTATCTTTTCTCTTTAGTCTAGTAACTACTTTGAGCAACTCTGCTTGGTAAAGACAGTATTGTAAACTAAGCTAGGTCTGCTTGACTATCTCAAGAATTTGCTCATTTTCTCTAGGAGTGAATCTCGGGGACTGTGTTCATTGTTCTGTTTCAGCTTTAGTTTCCACAAACCTGGAAAAAAACAAATGCTCATGGTAAAAAAAATTATTGCTTAACAAATCAAGCATATGATTCACAGAATCTTTAATAGACTAAAACAACACCAAGAACTGAAATGAGTCAAAAATGATAGTTTCACTGAACCTTTCACTGAGAGGGCTATACATTCTGAATACCAGATATCAGTAATGCAAATCATTGGAAAGTGCAGGCAACACAGTATCTTCCTAGTATTTGTTCTATGAACACAAAAGATGCATCTTTGTTATCATGTTGAGCTGGATCAGCAGTAAGTTTCCAAAGCAGTCTTTCCAGGTTTCCCTGCTAACCGTGATGTGATTTCCTTTTCTGAAGGCATTTCAGAGCACATGACCTGGATTTCTCCTAGAAGAAACTGCACCAGAAGGTGCACTGCAGGAAGATCCCCAATACACTCCAGCTGCAAATGAACATACAGGTAGTCTGATGTAAAGATACCTAAGTGTATATAATGTAAATGCCCACATTAACAGTTTTGCTCTATAGCTCTTCTCCTATTAGTTCACACTATTTGCAAATGGAAACATTATAGACACCTTTTGGTCTCATTCACAGGTGTGCCAGCACAAAACACACATGTTAATAAACCTGTGACAGCTGAGTTGAACCTGGCACGTGAGGGATTCACCCCAATATTTGTGGAGTAAATTCTTACTCAGGAAATACTATCATTTATTCATAATCCCTTGGTTTCATAGTCACGATAGTGACGATGCTAGTGTATTTAGTAGAAGTCGTATCATTTTTTGATGTTAACCCACTGGAAGCACAGTCTGCATAAAGACCTCTTAGAAGGAAAGTACCTCCTGGAATGGAAACCCGATGCTTTTTCTACAGCATCATTACATTTACTTTATGAATGAAAATTAACCTCAAAGTAGATGCCAGTTTTTCTCTTCTGTCATTCTGATATTTAAAATTCAGCATTCCCCGTTGACAATTTAGAAAAAACAAAACCAAACCCACAATAAAGTCCCATCTATTATATGGTAGTTTTATATAATTTTGGTAGGCATATCAAGTGCCCAACATCAGAAATACCAGCAAAGTACCTAATTATCACACGTATGAGTATCTGGTGAATAAAGATAGCCAGGACCAGCACAGACTGCTTATTTCCCTCCCCCCATCAAACTCTCAATATGACATAAAACAACTAAAAGTTAACTTGAATACTTCACAATGTACCACAACAGAACATATTTAACATGGCTGCTACATAGAAGGATTTTCTGAGAGTTCTACAGTGATGTCTCAGATAAGACTTTCCATCTCCATGAGAACAGGAATATGTGACACAATCATGCGATACATGTTAGCATGCATCTCTTTATTAGCTGCCAAGTTTTCAAGGCAATTCAGAAGAATTTAGTTTTTCTAGTATTGAAATTAAGACACATTCGATATCAAACAATTGTCTGAGCCTAGAAGAGGGGTCTTGTCCTGTTGGGGATCTGAACAAGGTGAAGACAAAGAAAACTATGATACTTCCCAATCGCTCTTGACAGGTTCAGTAGCGCTAGCAGGCGATAGCAGCCTGAGGAGACACCACTGGGAAGCCTGCTGAAGCATTGATCCAGAAAAAAATAATTTCTTCCAGGAAAGCACATCTCCTTTTATTTTGAGCGTGTGTATTTTGTTGCCATTCCAGCCTGTGATCTAATAATGAAACTAAATCTATGGACAATATACCAGATTTTTACAATGAAGATTTTTACAGTTATTTTACAAGATAAAAGAGGACCTGAAACACTGCTATCCAGCAACCCTATATACCATCAAAACAGTCAGAAATAAACAAGTTCCAGCAAGTGAGAATGTGTGTCTTAAGCACACTGGATATTTGTTTCATAGTGACCCAGGAGAAAATTCTTAAGAGGAAAAGATTATTTTATTTAAAACAGTCATAATTACTGTTTGGAATGCTGCCTTGACTTATGGGTCCTGTGATAGCTAACCAGATACAATACCATCTCCTAAGTACTGAAATGCCTTGTTATCCCTTGTCTATTAACTGCATTGCAAGCTTCCTCAGATAACTGAAGTCCTGATTATCTGGAAGACAGACTGTCTCATCAATTTTTAGCCTTGTTACAGATACCAAGACTTGAGCAAAGGAAAAAAAAAAAAAGCATTGTGCTTTGGGAAAGGTTAGAGTTAAGATTTCTCTTGATTAGAAGCAAGTACCTCTCTCTCTGTTAAGACTGGGTTCAGTGGGGAAGCACATCCAAGACTCCATCACACCCAGCTCTGCAAACCTCTGTCTTGGATTTTGCACACAGACAAGGAATAAGAAGAGAGCGTGTATCCAAAAATGGTACAGGGTCAAAAAGTTATGGAAAGTATTCGTGTAGTTTACTTTCACTAGCGTTGTGCTTTGATTAAATAATGTTTTAATACTCACCCATTTGAGATGCTTACTTCCTTATTTTGAAGGACAAGGAAAGAAAAACAAAAAGGAAAAAATAAGTCTTGAGATGGTGAAGATATTTTCTTCAAGGCTGCAGGAACAGGCACTTAAATGCTAGGCTCTGGTTTCTAGAACCTACACAATTATACTTATTTCCACTAAATATACTCTCCATTATACTACCATAAATCCAGAGTAACTCAGTCAACAGGAGTTGTAAGTTAATGTAAGTGAGGTCAGATATGTGACCAATAGGTCTCTAAACAATCCTTTACTTGAAAGGTAAAGAAATAATTTTGTAAATTGTTCCCATTTGATTCTGGATCAATTGAACAAAGCCACTTAGCATTGTTTATGTGTTTTTTGATCAGGGAAAACTGGAATAAGGTAACCCATTTGAAGGTAATTATTCATAAAGACCTTAAAATGATTTTGTAAACACAGTCACTAGTAACCTCTATACAACAAAAATCTCTAGAGCAGGTCTTCACACAAACTCAGTTTTGATTTATCATACCATAATAGTTACACCTTGTTAGAAGGACTTTTACAAGGAAAAGAATTTATTTTCAAGGCCTCCCATCACTGACCCACAAGTGATGCTACTTTACAAAGTTTGTGATTCGTCTGTTTCAAGAGATGCATGAAAAGTGGTCAGAGGGAGTTGCGAGTGATACAGCCTATTAAGATAATTCTGTTTTTATAATTTGAGAGTTGCCATTGATGCACTAGAATATTGAATATCATTGTTAAATTTACATAGTTAAAGATATAAGCAGTAGCTGCTAAGTCTTTAATTCATATAGCATAAATTTTAATGGAAATGTTTAAGCCCTGTATACATTTTACCAGGATCTAGATATGGAACTGAATTACTTACATAAAATTGATCAATCTAATTGCTCCCTGAGAGGTTCACCTGGGAAGTTGCCTCTACTTACCACTGTT
Source organism: Burhinus oedicnemus (assembly GCA_008921705.1). Lineage (NCBI taxonomy): Eukaryota > Metazoa > Chordata > Aves > Charadriiformes > Burhinidae > Burhinus > Burhinus oedicnemus. The sequence continues at coordinate 2,769,636 of VFFE01007836.1, forward strand.
AGCATTGTCTTCAAGGGCTTTTGATTTAAGACTGATTGGAATAGACAAAAATGTATTTAAGAACCCAAAGGGTTTAACACAGAAATGTGTCAAACACTTGCAATCCCTTGATCCTATCATTTTACGCTTCATAAGGGATCCCTTTTGAGAAGGGTTTATGTGTCCCGACATATTTGGAAATGTTCCTTGACAGAACAAATTCTTTGAGGACATAAATCAAAACTACAGCTGCTCCCCTAAAAGCTGTCAGTGATAATAGCATCAGAAATTGGATTAAATAAGACCTGTTGAGAGAGAGTATGTCCATTTCTACATTCAAAACGCACATAAATTATCAGAGAAACCTTTATGCCAAGAGTGGGGAACAGACAACGAGGAGGTATAATAATGCTGTTCAGCATACAGGAGCCCAGCTCAGCAGCTTTCCCGGAGCAGAACTTCTCTTGCTTTGTGTAAACCTGAGCCTGCTTCTTTGAATAATGTAAGCATAAAACCCTAACATATTCTAGAGTGGTATGAATAAAACCTAACTGTGATTTCGTCCAAGAATGGATAGGACAAACATATCCATTTGCTCCAAAACCAGTAATCTGTGGTATAGCAACAAAGGAGAAAGAATTTTGCACAAAAGTGATAAATATGTAGCTTGGGATTTCCAGGTGACAGTTTGTTTTGGCTGCCTCCCGCCGTACTGTTTTTCCCTTTTCAGAAAAGGGTTGCAAGAACATAGTAGTGATTTATACTTATTTACTTTGAAGGGGAAAAATGTTGAAGCCTAAACAGACAATGCTAGACTAGGCCTAAGTTTATTCTCTTTGGTTCATAGTAGAGCTCACTGCTACATTACTTTCAGCGCGAATCAATTTTTCAGCTATTTCTCAGTACTGTTGGCAACTACACCACCACTATCACGGCTAACATACACTTGGCCATTACCCATCAGTTTTATTTTTCTTTTTTACCTTGTGTGATCTTATTTACACGAGAAGCAAAGATTTTGGGGGAAAACTTTGCTTTGATTTGTATCAATGTGAGACGTGACGAGAAGCTTATTTATATGATGTATTACCACATTCCCTTATATTTGTTTTTACTTCATCAGAGTATTATAGACATAATGGATAATAAAATAGATTATTGTCATAAACATTTAAATATCAAAATCTGAATATCCACCATAGCTAAGGAATACAAGTCCTGTGATCTCTGAGCTGGGCTGTGCCCATGACAAAAAGCTTTATGGGATATGTTTGGCTTTCTGCTCACAGACCTATCTAGGAAGGGGGGTTGGATGTGTTGCACGTGGACCGCGCAGTTGATTCGCATTGCACTTTAGATACAGCTTTGAATTTTCTCCATACCCCTGCAATGATTGGCCTCAGTACGGCGCATCGCTGTTATTACTGAGCTCTATTGATGAAACAGCTGTGTGAATGGGACTGCTAAGCCCTTCAGTCCTCCACCGCTCTCCCCCTCAGTTAGCAACGGGTAGCAAAATGCCCATACCCACATCACGCACCACGGCGGCTGCTCCAGCCCCTTCTCCCACCCTCTCTTCTCTCAGCAGATAGCTGTTTACCTCTGGGAAGTATTCACGCCTAAGGCTGATTGCCTCTGCACTAGAAGTAATTTTGCTTGTGTTAAGGAACCTGCTCTGCTCTTCTAAGATAAAAAACAAGCATCAAACATACGTTTGCAAAAATGTCCGTGATCTGTGTAATGTTTATAGCACAGACAGCTTAGCCATAAGTTTTAGGATAAGAAAAAGAAAAAAGAATTTTTACAGATAAAATATCCTTTACACCTTTATTTGTTTAGTATTTATCAGAATATATGAAGTCAGGAGGATGAAACAGATTGTTATCCTTAGCTGTGATGTATGCTTTAGGCTCAGAATCGGCAAGTTGATAAAATAGTTATTTCTGAACGCATGGACTATCTGAATTCTACCTTATATCTTCAGGGTCACAAACGAAATGCTCATTTGTTACCCAAATGAAGATTCATTATTCTGACTGAGACAAACAGGATTACTTGTTTATCAATTCAAAAGTAATCTATTTTTTTATTTACCAATATATTACATTGCTGAGCAAAGAATTATCTTCCCATTGTTTATACGCCTCACTATTTAAGAGGATTATTACTGTAGAATAATCATCTTGCTTTAATTACCAAGAGGAGAACCACATCATTTTATTAATTTTAGGATTTATGCCAAGTTGGAAACAGAATGTAAAACACAGAATCAGTCAGTAGCTGACAGCAGCTTCGTTAACACTTCTACAAAATCTTTACTGGGAAAAAAGCCCCACAAAACTAAAGGCAAAAGATGATTTTTTATTTTTTTTTAAAATAACTCAAGCAGTCTCAGCAAACAATATGAACATATATTCTTGTACTGTACATACCTGAGGCACAAAATGCATATACATCTTTTCTTGATTACTAAGAAGCCAAAGCGACAAAATATTTCACTGGATTAGTGGCAGGGGTAGCACTGCAGACCGCATTGCCCAGAGCAGAAGGCAGGAGCACAGCCAGCCCACACACAGCGGCTGAGCCAATCTTTGCTGGTTTCAGACTCCAGAAGGAGCAGACCAACTTCAGCAGCCCTCAAGAAAGAGCCATGATTAAGTTAATGCTGATTGCCAGCAACTGCCAAAGCAGTTCAGCAAACACACTTGTTTTACTAATCCTTCAACTTATCTTTTTCAGGTGGTGGTTGCGTTATCTAGGAAATGTGGGTCTCATCCTGCACCCGACTCAGCTCAGGACGCCACCTTCTCCTCCAGTGCATTCAAATTGGTGCACTCTTGTTTGATACACCTGTACCACCAGTCACAGGATCAACAGTGACCAAAGGAAAACTCTAAACAACGGGGACTACAGTTAATATGCATATTATTCAACTGCTAACCAAATAAGCCTCTAGTACTACTGTTTTTAAAAAGAATTAATATTGCTATTTCTAAGCAGAAATCAAGCTACTAATTCAAGTGACTGCATCCTATTACATTCCTTTACAAATATAAAAAGTAATGGGTATAAGGACTTGGAAACTTGAACAAAACATATTTTTTTCCCCATTGTTCTTCCTTGGCCCCACTGTTTTATCTAAGTCTTCCTCGATCATTAGGTGTTTGGAAGGGCATGTAGAATTCAGGATTGATGCCTTCCTTTCTCTCTGTTTCATAAAGTATTGTAGACAACCTGTGAAAGACAGCATTTCAGTGGCTTACTAAATCCTAGAAGCTCCATTTCTGCTGGCTGACTGAGGAACTGACATAACTGCACCTGTCTTCAAAAAGAAAGGCATTAAAAAACCAGTATTTTTAAATCCCTATTTTGAGTCAGCTTCTGAATGTTGTCTTCTCCTGTTGTATTATATACATACAAGAAGGATCTTTTAGGACAGAGTCAAAACCGTTTACTGTTTTTTTATGTTTGGCTTCAGCTCAAACCCTGTCAGTCTCAAGAAGTCCATCAAGCAGGGCTGGACTACCTCAGGTTTAAAAGGCAACCACTTAAAAGAGGTTGGCACTAGCTGCTGCAGGCTTTCCTTTTCAAGCCATTTATGCCCTCCTCAAATCTCTAGCTCTCTTTTAAAATTCACAACTAATTAAGTAAATTAGATCTTTTTCTACATAAAAATACCCTATCCTTTAAAATACAAGAAAGTGACGTTGTACATTCAAATCCCCTAACAACCTCCAAAATGCTGAGTCTTCTATCTCTTTTTCCAGCTAAACATGAAAACCTGATTATGTTAGTATTTGAAAATGTTAAGAGAAATGCTCACCTCACACTCAGAAAATTAAGAATTAAAAAAGATTTTTGTTTCATAAAATGAGGAGGTTTTTAATTCCCTGTTACTGTTTATAAATTACTAACTGAAAGTTAAAACTGACATTTGTTTTTTAAAAGATGTTTTCCTCAACTATTGCTTGTGCTCATTGATTTGTTACTTTATAGTTGCCCGCGATTGTTGACTGCTGGCATTGATTTGGATATGTGATATATTAAGAAACAAAAAAGAACTGAAACATTTTTTCTGATTAAAAATGTAGTGTATGATCTTTGCAAAGAGATAGAAGATTAAGAATTCGTAATTCAAGGCCTCCTAAATTTGACAGTGTAAGCTAAGGTCACCTTTGTACTCCTGATGCAGTCCTTGAAAATATCATTCTGGGAAAGTCTGTTTAGTAGTAATCAAGCAAACCAAAGGTATAATGAAGAGAGCTGAACAAATAATTCACACTGAATAATTTACGCAAACGTTTCAAGTTCTGGAGTGTCAATGAAGAGATTCCTTGAAATTTATTTATTCAGAAATAGTCAATATATAGTATTGTTAACTATGTACATCAAAAGTTCACCAAGTGTATCATCTGATTTAAAAAAAATCAAAGCTAAATTACAATTAATTGCATAAATTCTGTATCATTTTTTCTGATTCTCCAATAAATCAAGAAAATAGTGAAGCACCTGTCATTAAAAGAAGAATTTAAAAAAAATACCCAGGACATGAATCTCTTTTCTAGTATGTAAAATTAAGGAGCTTTAGAAAAAAGTATGTTGTCTCTTCTTCAGACAATGATGCCCTTAGTCGAGAACATCACCCTTGGAGAAACAGGAAACAGTAAGATTCACTGGTGCAAGGTTTTAATTTGGTACTTTCCTGCCACACCTCACATCATGCAGGTGTCCATTTGCTTTCTTGAAAAGTGTATTTATGTTTTTCTTTGACTTATTTAGAATAGAATATATAGAACAGAACGAATAGAATAGAATAGAATAGAATAGAATAGAATAGAATAGAATAGAATAGAATAGAATATTTCAGTTGGAAGGGACCTACAATGATCATATAATCCAACTATTTAAATACCTTTGTGCCAGTGTTGTGAGGAGGAAGAGGGAACACAGTCCTCTTCTCATACACAAAGAAGCTAGTATTCCAGCTCTTTAAAGTATACACATCCTTTTATTAATTTTACTGGTATGAAGTTTTGACTAGTAGTTTGTTGCGATGCACAGTTAGTTGTGTAGTGTGTAACGATCATTGATGCCCCATCCCTCGAAGTCAATGTCCCACCCCTGGAAGTGTTCAAGGCCAGATTGGATGGGGCTTTGAGCAACCCAGTCTAATGGCAGGTGTCCCTGCCCATGGCAGGGGGGTTGGAACTAGATGATCTTCAAGTTCCCTTCCAACTCTAACCATTCTATGATTCTATGATTGGTTTCTTATTTGATTGTGTAACATATATAGTAAGACCAAGCTTAAAAAAAAAAAAAAAAGTCTTCCAGCAATATCTTCTATAGATTACAGGTATCTCATTTCTTTGATGTGGTTAAATTTATCTTAAGTTTTTGTACATTTAGATATATCTAAAGTGTGGTCAAAAGCAATGCTTCACCTTGCACGAATATCTACATGCTACATTCAGCATCGTGGAGCCAAAAGGCTTGCTCATGTTCCCATCTGGATTTTGAGCCTATACTCAGCTCTCTGCCCCAGTGATTATATTGCTGCTGGTAAAAAGACTAAAGCTATATCAAGTTATGCAAGTAAGTGACTTCTACTCTCCCAGTTCACTGCTGCACAGACAAATATATGCAGGTTTAATTTCTTGGCTTTCTTACACCAAGAGGTACAAAACTGAGTCTTACAGCATTTAAATATTGTTCTAAAATAGTAATTATTGAGCATCATTACATCTTTCTCCTACAGAAAATTTTATGGGTTGTTTAACTCTACAGAGAGGCAACACTTTATTAAAACTGATGGATCTTTTCTGTATGTGTCAAACTGATATCCTGTGACAAGATATTGAGCCATGAATCAACATTTAACATTCATTGTCTGACATTCTAGAGGTAAGGACGAAATTTGTTTATGGTTAAAGGCAAACCTCCTCCCTCCCTTCCTCCCACCCGGCCCTTATTAAATTATATAGAAATAGATTTGCCAGAAATGTATGACATGAAAATACCAGCAAATCAGGCACCACCAATATGCATACTTAAACACACAAAAGTAGAGAACATTGTCAAACGGCTATGCTGTTACCTTTACCTAATAATAACAAAATGGATGCTAGCATTCAGCTGTTCAGAATAGTAACCTCTATTCAATACAGAAAACCAAAAGATAAGGTTTCTGTAGACCTCACTAAGGCTTTAGAATCCTAACATGATGTTCTAAATGATGTAGAAATAAAAACTGTTAACCATCTGGGGTAGAAACCCTACAGAGAAAAATGTACAGTCACATTGGGTTGTATTTAGATTATTGTCTTTAGCCTTTTTATGATGGGAAATACTGTGGTTTTGTTTATTCAAAGAAACCATATAATAAAAATTAATAGTAAAAAAAAAAAAAATATCCATACAGATCTTTGCCATCATTAAGGCTTTATATAGTATCCTCTTTTTTCTTTTCTATGCCTTTTTTTAAATTGCATATATTTTATCTGGTTTGGCACTATTGGACTCATTATCTAACTAAAAAAAAGCAGATTAATTCCTAAAATTACATTTTAAATTTCTCTTTGGTGGTCAGACTGAATTCTATTCTGAAAATTCACCTAATGATATTTCACCTTAGTGGTGTTATTTGACTTCAGAATAAATCCTGTTGCGGTTTCAACTTGAGGCTTCGGTCGGGATACTAGTCTTATTTAAATGTATAGGACTAATAATTGTGTAATCTGGGACCCATTTCCTGTTCTGTTGCAGAATTTCTGGGCAATCACTTATATCCATTCAGGACCAATCTGATGAAATGAGCTATGGAACACTTCTTGAGCTCCTGAGGGACTCAATCAGCATATCATTTTACTGGCACATATAAAATGGCGAAAATAAACACTATCTCTCAGATAAATTGTAAACATTCATTAAATATTTTAAATGTTGCAAGATTCTTAAGATACAAAATCTTATAGGACTGATTTTAATATTTAATGTGCAATATAGTTTTGGGATTTTTTTTTTCCTCTTTCCCAGTCATTTTATGGTCAAGAAGTCCCTTCAGCTATTCATGAAGGGATTGTAAATCCAAATGACAAAATAGGTAGTTGAATTTGTGGTAAAAGTTGAAAACATTGCTGGTGCTGCCTTCTCTATAATCCTGTTCTCTAATACAAGAAAAATACGTAAACCTTCTTAAGCCTGCAGGGACTGTATATTCCCTGTCTTTGCTAGAGAAACAAGAAGCTGAAGAATAATTGCTCATGGAATGGTTTCTAAGGAAAAATTATTGTTGTTTTAATTCAGGGAAAATTATTTCAATTTTATAAAAATAAAAAACAGTATATTTTTTACTAAAAAATATTTTTAATATATTTAGCATATGTTCTCTGAAGATGCACAGTTGCTTTTGCCAAATTCATGATGGACCTAGTAGAGCTATCTTTTCCCCAGAAAAGTGGTTCTCATTTGGTTTATCTACCGAGCTATATCATGCTCTTTCCTCGGACAAAGAGTGACAGTGAAACATAGGAAATCGTATGCAACAAACATATGTTTCTTCTTCTTTCATGTTCAGTTTTTAAAACCAAACTAGCCAGAAATGTATTTGACGACCACAAATTTTATCATGTATAATTCATCTACTATCCAAAGAATTAGACTCCCAATAAAGTGACACAGAAAGGTAACGTAATGAGATTTTTAAAAGTTTTTAATATTTAATATTAAAACTGCAAAGTTGTCCTAAAATGAGCCACAGTATTATAACAAACTTCTCAGCCTTTTGATTTTTGCTTCATGTATGTTCAGTGGCAATTTGTTCAATTCTGCGTGCTTTTGAAAAATATTTCCACTGACCTAACTTTGCATTGGGATGTACGATAGTAGCTGCGGAGCTAGATACCCCTAAGAATATATATATATATATAAAATTTTTTTCCTGTTAAATAAAACTGACAGGTCTCCAGGCAAAGCAGTTCAAGGCTGATTTCTGCAATACAGTACTGTAACTCCTCCAGAAGCGTTCCGAAGGCTTACAGTACATTCGTGCATCCATGGAACGACTGGTCAAAATAAAATACTGCTTTAAGCTGCATAAACCCAAAAAATGTTTCCTGAAATTTTTTTACTGAAATGCGCTCCATGGAAGAATGCTTGAAAAATACCATGGTGTTTTGCCAAGTTTGCCTTGGCGAATGTCAAACAATTCAGGTGTGGGCCACAGTGATTACGCTGTGTATAGGGAAAGAGTTTATAACAATGAAATAATTGAAAATTAGTTCTCTGATATTCAGGAAACTACCTTCTACTCTGTTCTGCTGCTTTTATGCCAGTTCAACTGCATTGTAGTCAATGGACCCATGCAAAATGGATAGTGTGGAAAACACGGTGTTTTCCAAGACCTTTGCAACTTGATGTCAATTGTGGTTTCATCATTGCCTGAACCTGCAGCCATGAAAGCCAGTTTGGCCACGTTTTCAGTTCCCAGAAGTGATGGAGAAATCAACGTCTGACACAGTACTGAGGAGCTGCTTTTGATATTTGGCACTGCTAACGATGGACATGGTAATGAGACAAAAGAACAAAGCTTCCCACTCTGAGCGAAACATTTGGGGTGCTTGTCTAATCAACGCCTCCACTGAATCCATTAAAAAAGCCCGAGCCCTCTGAGAAGTCTCAGATGTGGTATGATATTACTGTGCTTGAGAAGTCAAGGAGGTGTTTTCTATTTTCTCTACAGAGCACAAGAAAAGGAATTTTCAGAAGTCCACTAACAATAGTATGTGCGTTGCTTTCTCCATCATAAACGTTTGTTTTTATCATTTTGTTTTCAGATAGCAGAGGAAAGCCCAGCTGGGAGATAGGCAGGGAGTCAAACAGAGGAAAAGGGATCCCTGGAGGGTTAGTGATGTTCAAGCAGATGGGGGAGGAGGGAAGAGGGAGCAGGAGCAGATGGGAGGGGGGAAGAGACCAGAAGCAGAGCAGATGTGGGGGTGGGAGGGGGCTAGTTTTGATTAAAGACAAAGGAGGACAAATATGAATTAAATTTGTAATTTACATTTAGAATCTTCTTTTTCCCATAAACACACTTTTTGTATCTTACACTAGAGAAAAGTTTGAATAGCCTGCAAAACATAAAAGGTAGCAAAATAATATCAATGTCACTTGAGCAAGCACTAGGAAGTGGAGAGGTCTGTAAGAGTTTCTCAACCATCAGGTTTTGTCTAGAAAAACTGGAAACTGAAGGTTTCCACCTGTTTGTATTCCTCTGCACAAAGTACACATTTGGAAAAATATGCAGTAGCGAAACAATAGAGGAGACTTAAGTATGTGGATAACGAACAGGTCTTTGACTTTCCTGAATTAAAGAGGAGTAATAATAAAATTTGAGTCACTGAGCCATGAGCAAATTACACACAGATCTTCCCTAAATAAATAATAAAAAGGCATAACCCATGGTTACATGGAGAACATTTTCATTTCCTATGAAACCATCCTCTATATTCTGTCTAGTTCTATATTTTAAAGTTGCACTTTGTTGCAGCGCTTCCTGGCAGGGTGTATAGGTTGTGAGCGAAGTCTGACTGAGAATGCTGCAGCTGAAAGTTAATTAGTGTGTTGGCAAGCTGTCAGCTAGACTTTTGTCTGTTTGCTTTTCGTACAGAAATGAATGAGAGTGGATTCCAGAGGTGTCTGAGTACAATTAAGTATCTCACTCTCTAAAATAAATATTTTATGTTACTGCATGCTTTTAGGAATCAGCCAGAATGTATCCATTGATGGTATTTTCCACTGATATCCTTAAATATAAATATATGTAAGTAGGTAGAAAAAAAGTACTGTAATTGCATTTGTTTGGTGGACCATAAAGGCCCAGATTCTGTGTTTCATTTAAACACAGAATAATTTTGTGTAAACCACAAACCTGCTCCATGTTTGTAGAGGAATACTGGAGATCAGATTCTGGCCCAGATTAATTGGGTCTAATTTAGTTGTGGGTTATACAGCAGCCTAGTCTTTGTAGAATCATACAATCTTTTAGGTTGGAAAAGACCTTTAAGATCATCGAGTCCTAGCACCTAGTTAACCTAACACTGCCAAGCCCACCACTAAACCACGTCCATAAGCACCACATCTACACATCTTTTAAATACCTCCAGGGATGGTGACTCAACCAATTCCCTGGGCAGCCTGTTCCAATGCTTGACAACCCTTTTGGTGAAGCAATTTTTCCTAATATGCAACCTAAACCTCCCCTGGCACAACTTGAGGCTGTTTCCTCTCATCCTATCGCTTGTTACTTGGGAGAAGAGACCGACCCCCACCTCGCTACAACCTCCTTTCAGGTAGTTGTAGAGAGCAATAAGGTCTCCCTTGAGCCTCCTTTTCTCCAGGCTAAACAACCCCAGTTCCCTCAGCCACTCCTTATAAGACTTGTTCTCTAGACCCTTCACCATCTTCATTGCCCTTCTTTGGACGTCTCCGGTACCTTAATGTCTTTCTGGTAGTGAGGGGTCCAAAACTGAACATAGTTGTTAAAAGATTTTTCTGATTCTATGTTGAAAACCTGCTAGAAATCTTGGAATATGAAACAGCCTACACCCAGTAATAAACCTTCACCCACAGTAACGACCAGGCATGTGACAAAAGGATGGCTAGATTTCACAGCCCAAAATGAAAGTGAGAAGCCTGGAGTGGGTGCAGCGGTGAAAAAGGAGGGCTAAAAGGGTACTAGAGAATGGCAACCTTGATTCAGGCTGGATGCTACTTCCATGGGGACCCTGCCTATAGCTGGGTTTCATCTGTCCAGAGCAATTTCTCCATTTGCACAAAAGGAGGTGCTCCAGATATCTCAGTCCTCACGAGAGGATGGGTGCACACCAGCCCAAGCCAATAACAGTCTGATCGCTCAAGTCTCTTCCCCCTCCCCACTTATGCATAGACTTTTTGCTTTTCTGTCATAGCTTTCCTTTACTAAAAGGCCCTTGTGGCTCCCCACAGCTTCCTCACAGAGCATAAACCTCAGGTTACAGCTGAAGCAATTACTGTGGACAGTAGTGTCACAGAGTCAGCAGCCAGGAGAATATTTCCTAGTGTTTTTACAGACCTTGGACACTTACAGTGGTGGGCCCTCACAGGTGACACGGTGCTCCCTTGAGCCTTCTGCAGCAGCTGCCCTTGCAGTCCGGACTCTTTAGTCTATGGATGATTGCAGAAAGATCTCAGGGTAGATTTTAGATTTTTCTTTATGGTGTATTTTATTTCTTTTTGCATACTGTCACTTATTTCCCAGGTTGCAGAGTTACACTCCCAGGAGAAGGTAGTCACATTGTTTGGCTGGTTTGTGCACACCTCTTTTTCCATGATCCAAGGATTAGAGCAGCCGTAGAGAGGACATGATTATACCCCAACACTGATGTCAGCTTCCACATCCATGGGTTCCCTGCAGGAATCAATATCAGCTCCAGAAATCACAAAACAAAATTTTGTCTTTTCTTGTCTCTAGGAGAGTATATTCACCTTAGGTATTCAGGTATGCTTCAGGTATGCCACAGGAGTGCACAAACAGCCCCTATGGAGTAGGAAATTACTTTGAAAAGCACAGCTTGCACTGCAGCCCACAATCCAGGCCTAGTGTTTTTTGTCTTGCAAGCAAGATCCCCAAAAATCTGATGTGTCCAGCCACATCTGAGGCCCTAGAAATTCATACCTTCCTACCATGGCACCCAGAGGAGATGCTGGCCTCCACAGAGCATGCTGAGTATCTCTTTGAGTAGAATCAAATTGTCTTGAAATAGTTTTATGCCCTGTGAAGGAGCAAACATAGATGATACAGGTGAGAAAAATCTGCTGTAGACTGGAATGTTGTCTGGAGGCACCACAGGATGCATTTCCCCAAAAAACTGAGTATCTGTTGCACAAATTTCTGTTGCATGTGACCCTCGTGCTGCAGAGCAGACAATATATAGGACCCTAAAACAGGAACTTCCAAGTTCCTTAAAATGAGCAGTAGTATTTAATTTATTTTTTTTAACTCTTTTTAATATTATAAACTTATCTTCTACAATAAAATTGGCAAACTTTCTGAAATCTCACAGCAAAGAAAGCCACTGAAACACCTAGGTGCAAGGAACTCGTGTTCTCTGGGGTGCAGTTGTCCTTTCTTACTGTTTGCTTAGCTCATCTGTGGATTAGCAAAGAGATGCTGGTCCCTTTCTGAATCCCATTTCTGCTTTTTTTTGAAGTTCAGTGTGAAAGTGCCAGCTCAGAGCCTTCCCAGGTTGTCTCTAGCTTTTACCTGAAGAAGGAAGACTCCTTTGTGCCCTCATCAGTACACAGATGTGTGAAGTTTAGAGTATTAGTTTATATATTTTTAGAAAGGATGTAAACTATTTGGAATAGAAATGGTTCCCAAGAGTTTGTGCATAACCCACAAGGTTTCATATTCATCCCTAACCCACTAATCCTGCAGTTTTGATGGCTTAAAAGCCTACTGCTTTAGAATTCTTTGTGTCTGTATCCCCAGCTGGTCCTTAATTGTTTCTCTCCTATATTTATGTGTACTCCAGATCATGTGTTGGTATACAATGTCTTTATCACAATTGATTTAAATCTGTCCGGCTCCAACTCTCTGAATCCATCAGCATAAAGCAAAGCATTTATTTCCTGTCCATCACACAGTAGTGCTGAAGCAGTCATGACTTCCAAGTTCCAAAACACATCAGCACATAAATTAGTAAGTGCAATTTATGAGAACAGACTCATAACAAGTACATTTCTAGCAGCATTGTATTAAACAGGAATGTTTAAGTCAGGGCAGCTTGTCCCTCCAGATTGTCAGTCATTTTCAATCACGGTAAGAAGTGGTGAAAGCAATTTAAGTAAATATAGGAGTTTATTTGTTTGAGCCTTTTGTTTTACCGAATGTTGCCAAAGTAGAAACGATGCCAACTGAAAACTGGTTAGGGTTTGCCAGTTTGCCTCAGGTGACCCCAAACCATAAGCTTCTAAGAGCGTTGAAATAAAGAGGTAGACTATTGTTAATGTTGCTGAGCTATTCAGAGGGTCCTAACGAGACCTCTGTTATCTTTTATAAACACCAGGAAGATCTAATCCAAGTGCCACAAGAGAGGCAGATCATCTTCATTATGGGGATGAAGGGGTGAACATGTAACAGCCTGTAGGATTAATACTGCTAAAAATAAAAGTTACAGCATACTTTTTGGTATAAGCACCCTGTTAGAACACGTTTTGCCTCAAGTTTAAAGCCCATTAATCTTCTGAAGAGCTGGAAATCTACAATCCATGCCATCTAGCTGGCATGAAGCACAAACTGCTCAGCAAAGCTGCTGAAATTCTGATCTAGAATAAGCTTGTGAATGAGACATGGACAGCCTTAGCAGCTTGTTGCTTCTGGTAGCTGCCATCACCAACCGCTCTCCCCTTTTTTATTCCCTAGTCATTGATTTGGCAGCGTGCAGTGTATTTTTTCTCTACTCACCTGCAAAGTTAGAGGTGCCATATGAAATAGTACAGCAAAGGTTAAAGACAATGTGTTTGCCCTTTAAGAGAGATACGCTACCAAATAATAAGGCCACTTTATCAATGTGCAGGTTTGGAGGCAGCTAAAAGCTGCTCTTTAGAGATTTCTCTAATCTTATCCCTGGCTGTGCGCCCCAGTTTCCCAGCACCTGGGAGCTGCAGCCTGAAGCTGCATGTGTACAGATCTGCAGCCTTTGCAAGGTCTCCTTGCACCCTGGGACCAGGCTCTTGAACATCTTGGACATCGTGTACCCAACACTTCACGTGCAAGAAAAATAAGGAGGATCAGAGAGCATCTGATGCACAGAGACACACGAACATCTTGCAAATATCTACCAGCCTCGAAGTGAGGCCAAGTTCCCAGCCTGGCCCTTGCTCACGATCCCTGCTGGGGACCTGCTGTCCGTCCCACCTGCCAGACTCATTTCTACCCTTCCCTACCTGCCCTTAAGGCATTAGTTTTTTTCTGTTCTGCCTGAAGACATCCCCAGACACTCTCACCCACAGCCCCAAGGTGGGACAGGAAAGGTGACAGAGGCCAGTTGCCAGCCTGACCAGGCTCTCACCTAAAATTCAGAACAGCCAATAATCATTAGACCCAGGTCCAAACAAGGATGCTGGCAACTTGCCAGGATGGGTTACAAAGGACCAAATGCCAGCCAGTGCCGGACTGACTATTTAATACCCCCTCTAACAGGAACACTTCTCCCAAAGACCCCTGTGCTATGCAAGGGCAAGACTGAACACGCAACAGCCCTCCCCTTTCAACCACTTACCTCACCCCACTCCTGCTTCAAGCACTTCTCTGCTCCGAGTTTCCTGGGGAGATTAGTTACACTTTGAGAACGACGCTGAGAACATGATTCTCAGAAAAGTTTGATTTTTATTATATTATTATTGCATACAAAACCTAAGACCAATTTCTATGGAAGACAGCTTACTATGCCTAGAAAATGCTGCAACATGCCAGTTTTCCCATATTCCCATGTTAGTAAGTTCATTCTTGTCAGAATTTGCTTGCATGTTTCTGTGGGCCACGAGTGGCACGCGTTGGTCGGCACTGGGCTCTGCAGAATGGAACACCTTGGAGCGCGACCTTCCAGATGCTCTTAGAAAAGCAAACAAAACAATTCAGGTCAAGACAAATCAGAGAAGGGAATCGATGGAAAAGGAGATGGAAAACAGTCATTGATCCTAAAGCTCACACAATAAAATTTGTAATAGCTTGGCCCAGGTAACCAAGCAGATGGTTTTAACAACTTCTTTTCCCCTTCCCAATCACCTTTACACAGATGATAAAAAAAAAGAAGGGACCATGGGTAGATGATGAGAAGTTACTTAAATTTCACATGTATCTAGTCAGAAATCACCATATACAATGATTTTATTTCTTACTGTTGGTAAAATCTCTGAATTTTAAGAACATAATGGTTTTGGTTTGGTAGTATTTTCCCTCATTTTGTTATTTTAATACCAAGAGCCTTTGTTTTCACATTTAGTTCAGTCCTTTCTATCAGTTGCAGGTGAAACCACAGGTGGAATTAGAAAAGGCCAAACCAGCAGATTATCAAAAGGTAAATAAATGCTCTCTACCAGAAGAACGTTTTACCTAGCACATCTAGCATTCAGAAAACCCATTTACGTATGCTGTTTGCAGGGGCTTACCTTCCTGTCAGAACGAATCAATAGCTCCCATCCCAAAAACTCAACAGTGAGAAGTTAAAAAAAAAAAAGGTGGTTGAGCCAACTTTCCAAAGAGCCCATGTCATACAGCAGCTGGTGAGGACTGTTGGCTTTACTCTGCTGTTAATAAATAAGATACGATTGTGTACAATGAAAATAATTTTCATGCTATATACAGGCAGTAGTATTCAACTTATACTGTAAAACTTGCAAAGAGTCAAAATCCTCTCACATCTCTTTTTCTTCTCTCTATATTTGTGTATATGGATATATGAATTTTACCAGGAAAACATCTTGAAACTAGAATATTTGGATGGAAAAATATATTCAAATCATAAATTAAGCAGGAATCTTTTTGATCACTTACTTAAGAGATAATCATTTACATTTTCAAATGCAATGATTTATTGAAGTAGCATGTGTTGAGACATTGCCAAGGAGCCGACTGCTTGCTCAAGTTCATATTTCAGCTTGTGAACACTCATGAATGAACCTTAGAATTTTGTTTTCATTGCTACTTAGTACTGTCAATCTTTTAATTCTTCACAAAGTTCTCATTACTGGAAACACTTTTTGATTAATATCCCCAAGGCTTACAGTAAGTGAAAATCAGTATTTAGAAAAGCTAGTGAAAGCAATCATCCCATTAAGCCATGATGGAAAAGCAGTGTTTTTCCTGTTTGTCCTTTGCTATCAGTTTGCTTATTGTAATAGGTCTTTTATCTCTGTCTGTATTTTATTCTCACTATACTCTGTAGTGCTTTTGTACTCGATGGCATCGGAAAAATCAATACTTTTGATGTTTGTTCTTGCCTTGATATGTATTTGTAAATCCTATTACCATACAGATTGGAGAGGAAAATACACACCAGAATTAGTCAAATTAATATTTTATCTGTTATATTTGCTTCTCATAGTGTCTGATTCCTTATTTAGTCCTTAACCTTTATGATTGGTTAAATCAGTTGACTTAAAAGTATCCAGGACTCTGTCTGAAAGCTCTTTTTACTGCAAATTAAAATATATTATACATATATTTTCTCAGTATCTGGCCAGCTTTATTACAGGGAAGATACTAATATGACACACTGAGGCACGCACTTCCCCGTATGCACCAGAAAAGTGACACATTTTCAGTGAAAATTCATCGTATCTACAGAAAGGCAGAATAATCAAGGTCTCTGCATAGCCTTCTGTGGCGACGCCCAGGGAGGCAGCGAGGCCCTCTTTTCCTTTCCGGAAGACTCAGCTGGATCCTGCACACAGGAACCACAGGATACTGCAGGCTGGATCCATCCAAATTCTTCTTCTAAATCCTCTCATATGGAACTAGTGGAGAATAAAGAGAATACACTGAAGATTAAAAACATCAAACACCACTCTGTTATGGCAAGGGAAGGTTGCTGATAGGAATTTGTCATTATTGAATGAAATTTAGGTCAAAGAAAAGAAAAAAAATAATTGTAAAAAGAGTGACTGTTCACGGTTTTCTTCTCTCATATAGATACTTTGCATGTGTATACATTTAGTCACAACAGCTTTAGATTCTCTTTGTAAAAATGAATTAACAGACGACAGTGCCATGACTTACCCTGGAGACTTCTACAACTTGAAAGTGCTAGCTTTGTAATTTATGTTTAATAATTTATCACATTAATAATATTTTAGATTTGGATTATTGAACATAAGCATGGAGATTATTTAAATGAATATTTAATTTTTATTCACCTTGCAAGAAGACACAACATGTTTTTAATTGCCAACAATAAAAAGTAGAAAAACTATCCGTAAAGAAAGTAATTAAGAAAGTGTTGTTACAAAGAATTCATGTGGGTTTTTTTTATTTTCCCTATCAGAATGATTACTGTAATATGTAAAATTAATGTGAGAGTTGACTGTTTTAAGATGATAAAACAGCCTTGTCGTAGGAGTTTCAGCATTAAAACCTGAAGTCTCCAAAATATGGTCAAGATATTTAACTAAATCAGCTTTAAAGGTGTAATGATTTTCATTTGCACGGTTTCCTGCTAATTTATCTGCGTTAGCACAAAACAACATAGGTTGTTTTTCATACAGATAGTTATCATCTACTTTCCCATTTTCTGAAAGTATCTCTCAAGTTTTACATGCTGTGGCTCTTCCGAAAATCATGAGTTTCTTGAAGACCAGTCAAGCCCAGCTTCTAGTTACTTGCAATGTGGTAAATGTCACCTTGAATCTGAAGCTTGGGTTAAAACATTGAAAAATCTCTGAAATTCTTTTGTATATACTATACTTCTGGTTTTTTACCATGTATTTGTTCTCCTGTTATTGGAGAAACTACTGGTTTGTGGGTATTTTCCTGAAGATTTTTTTTATTTATTCTTGTCCTTAGGATGCAATCAAATCAACCTTTGCACAACAGTATCTTATTTTTAATACGGTTTCTCTGAAGGTATTATTTGACTGAATTTCAACTCACTGACCTACCTTTCTCTAGAATTTAGAGACACTTTAATTTCCACCTTTCGCCTCAAGCTCATACATTTTCAGCTTTACTTGGTTTTAGTTTCTATAATTCTTAGAAATTGAGGAGCATTTTTCTTCCCATTCTTCTAAACACTAAAACAACATTCCAAAAGAGACTCCAGAACAAATCTCATCCTTAAAAGTTTTGTACCAGTGTTTACAACTAATTACTGCTAAACTAAATAGCTTGTGATGCAGCATGCCAGAAATCATGCATATCTTTTGTGGATATCCAATATGAGCCACATATGTGCGATTTTTATTCAAGTTCCCTTCTGTCTAGCCAAATTATCAGATCATTATGGCTAGCTTGCCTGTTTGGGCTGCTTTCCAACACATTCCACATTTGTATCCATTTTTCCCCTACTGGTCACTTACTGTGCTGGAGGCTATTTTTAGTATTCCTAACTCCTCCTCTTGTTTAACAGTTTTCAAATATGCGAAAGTCTGCTGCACAGAGCAAGGGAATAATCTCTTCCCCGTATCCACGGTGGACAGGACAGAAAATAATGAGCTTAGATTATAGCAATGAAGATTTAAATTGGACAATATGGAAAAAACAAATCCAGAGAACAACAACAACAACAAAAAAATCCTTTCCAACTAAAGGGAAGGTTAAGCATTAGGATAGATTGCTTGGGGAGGATATGGGATCTCTGTCACAGAAGGTTTTAAAAAACAGGTTAGACAAACATCTGTCAGGAATGGTTTAGGTATAGCTGATTCTGCCTTGGGGCAGAGGGAATGGATGAGGTGACCTCTCAAGGTCCCTTCCAGCCTTATTTTCTATTTAATTCTAAATTTATTTTTTTTTTTTTTAGCCTGGATTTGAAAGGGTTCTTCAACGCACTTTCCATTTGCAATGGATGGTCAGATTTCCATTTATAAAATACAGATGGGGTGCTGCTGTGAAGAAAGATGCATTCAAATAGAAATTATAGTTAGGAAAATGTTGATTAAAAATATCATTTAAATGCAAAATAGGGAAAGAATTTTTAGCAAAGTTAATAAAAACTAACAAGAAAAAACACAGAAGGCAGCACTTGAAACCATTAATTACATAAGGGGCTTCAAACATTCATTAGACTGTACCACTTGTCCTTGTTGTAAGTGGTATTGACCCTTTAGAAATGAAGTTGATCCAGTGCTTTCTACTATAACTCCTCTTAGGGATTAGGAGATTTCAAGTATTTTCTCTAGTGATATTCAGTCCTTGATAGTTTAGAGCCAAAGTGAATTAATTCTTCCCATACAAAGAAACTATCAAATTCCAAGGAACACAGTTAAGTATATAGAGTACATGTGTAACAATCACAGAGTCAAAAAAAATACTTTGTGTGCTTAGTTGAAATCAGCTGGAGTCATGTAACACTTTAATTCCCAGAGCATCATTTTAAAAGGATTTCTTTTTGTTCTTCAAGTACTGCTGTTGGAAACATGAAGCAAAGCTCCTATCAGGGGTGACGGAAACCTGTTACACCCTCTGATTCCTGGTGGAGTCTATGGAGAACACTGGCCAAAGTGAGACTAAAAGTCTTGCAATAGGGTTGTGCAAAACAGTTCTTGCTGCAAAATGTTTGCTGGGAGCTTCCTGTCTGTCTAAGCAAAGCTGTTCTTCTACCTCAGAAACCCAGAAGGCATTCCCCATAGCCAAGAACAACAAAATCCAGTTGCAGTTGGATCTGCTGACTTTATTTCATTTTCTTTTAATATACTGTAAGTATAACTCATTCAATTCAGATAGATTTTAAAGTTATTTTAAATATAAATTGGATAGTGTGGAAAGCGGTTTAGATGTTTTATCAATATTTATCATAGTAACATGTCATACTTTGTATTTCAGGTTAAAAATTCACAAAGCTTAACATATTTTTTTTTTATCTCAATCAGTTAGTCAGTTGTCAGATCGACTTGTTATTTATTTATAAGGGCTTGTAATTGAGCCACATCTTCACGCAGGTGATTGGTGAGCCAGGAAGTGACACTGTGATACTGCAGCGGACAAATGTGCTGGTATCACATGAAGTTTGCTGCAATATGCTGTCAGTTTTATTAGCAAGCACAGAGCTCTTATGTACATAGATATGTTTCTGCTGACAACACAGTGGTTCTGCCTCTTAGTTTAATACGTTTTCAATGATGAGAAGAACATACGGTTTCCCTGAATGCTTTGGCTCAGCCCAGATGTTAGGCTTTTGTCTAGTTAAGACAGGCAATGCAGTATTTTGTAGCTCCAAGTTGCTCTGAATTTTTCCACTGGTCTGAAAGCCCAGAGTGGCTCTTGCCAGAAACTGAAACCCGAATGTTACCGGTCAGTACGAATCCCTAAAAAACTTTGAAATAGCTGTATGGAATGGTCTGGTTTGTTTTGGTTTACAGTTTGGGATCTGCTTTCTATTTTTTTTTCTTATACCTTCCTTGAAACACAATGAAAAGTTGCATTGCAAGACTTTAAGAGACTGGGAGATGCCATTGATTTCTGTTTCACTGAGGTAACGGGTGTCCTAATCTTGTAGTAAATATAGTACAGACAAAATATGACATTAAAAATGCTTCCATCAGATTGTAAAAGATACTAGAAATCTGCTGTAATGCTGACATAGTAACTCTCTTTCAGTTTCACCTAGTTGTCTGTACCTAATTATGACCACTCTCTCATGCATTCCAGGATGGCCTGAGAGCCAGGATTCCAGATATTTATTGTTAATTTATTATTTTTATTTATTGTTGATTCCAGATATGCATATTATAACGCCCTCTTTTCCTCTGTATGCAAATGCTGGACCCTGCGGTTCATGAACTGTTGTTGACTGTTAGTGAGAAGGGCAATCCAGGCCATGGACAAACGGCATATGCAAAAAAATCCAAAACTGGTAACTCTCAGACACTATTGAGAAGGTTGTAAAAGAGTTACTTCGATTTCTTGGACTGTAGAACAGCAGACTGCTGTGCGAACCGGTATCCTTTCGCAGGTTATTCAATATACAAATAGTTGGTCGGATCATACCTGCTTTCTGACTATTTTTCTGCCACCAAATGAGCGCATCCTCTGCACGTTAGCAGTGAGGGACGAGACAGAGTGAGCCAGCTGTGTAATGAGAGCACAAGCCCACCATTTCAGTTGACCCACACAGTCCGCCTAACAGAAACATCATTAACAGGTTTACTTAGATAAATCTCACATAGCTTCTCAATCTGTTTATGCAAATGTTATGCAGCTGCATTGGGCAAGAATTAAGACCAGTATTTTTCAAAATTATGTAGCCAAACTTTAAAATAGCATTTTTCCTAGCATTGAACCACCCCTCTGCAAGTTAAGTACTTATTAAAAAAATATATATATATGCGCCTGCACAAATAGTCAGTCAACTTTGAAAAATAGTTATATTGTTTAATATGATTATGATATAAGATTTTTTTTTTTTCCAGAGAAAATAAAAACAAGTTTCTTTGAAGAGCTATTAAAAAGTGCATTTATGATTGGTTTCTCCTTTTTTTGATTCTTTGAACAAGGGAAATAATGTAGTTTTGCTCTGAAGGTCAAGTCTCCATGTTTAGACTGTTCAGTTAACATCCCATGTAGTATCAGGTATATACATATATTTCTTCTTCTATAAGTAGGATACAGATCTACTAGAGCTGTTCTGTTTAACTACAATGGCTGTAACTAAACAGCTAGATCACAGAGTCATAACTAGAGACATTATTACTGCAGCTATTGAGAAATTGCTTTGGTGGTCTTTGCTAAATTTCCACTAACAGTGTGAAGCTGGCAAATGCAGCACACTAGAGATGTAAATGCTTTGCTTAAATACATCTTTTAGTCTAGATTTATTGTCTACCATATCTGCTCCTCTTCTGAAATTTTAAAGACTAAAGGAGAATGATAGGCCCTCGGTGTAGAAAATCGTGCTGAAGCAGAAAGTAACTCAATGCTGCAAACATTATCTGGCAAACGTGGTCCACAGGCTCAGTGTTTATAACCCTTATTCCAGTACCTGCTTTGCAGTGCACTTTTCTGCCATACATTTATGGAGACCAAAAAAAAAAAAAGAAAAGATCAACAGCTTAAAACAATCTACTGAAATTTTACCCTAAAGCACAACAAACAATGCATAACCAAAGACTCCCAAACTTGTTGACAGTATTTAACACTGTTTTGTTATTCTGTATTAAAAAAATAAGTATACTAATGTTTAGTGGGGGGTAAAATCACAGTTAAAAAAAAAAGAACTAAAAAAACAACCAAACAAAAAAGCTATGTGTTCACACTATTTTATAAATCACATACAAAATAAAATATTCTTTTTTGTATGTAATAGCAAAAGATTGTTTATGTATTATTTATGTCCTCCTTGCTTTCGGTTCAAAACATTGCAGTTACTGGAGTAAGTCAGCATTTTATAACAGTTTGCCTGTTTGCCATGTAAAAGGGCAGGATAAAGACGTTTCGCCTTTCTCTTACCTCAGCATATGTCTCATCCAATGAAACTGTAGGATCTCTCGGAAAGGCTTTCTAACCTATATAGGTTTACCTAAAGTTTCTACAGATATCTACTGGATTTACACACTATCATAACACAAATTGCAAGTCACAGAAAGTTCTGAGATTTCCCATAGTTTACAGGTAGCCCAGAAGTACTTATGTGCAGATCATTAATAAAGTTGAAGGTGAAGTTACTGAGATATCATGCCCAAAAATGCTTTCATCCATTAAATCTAATTTGAAGTTCTGTGGTGTTTATTTCTATACTTCTGAGGGAAATCATTGGAAATGCTGTACAAATTCAATACATGATTCAAGTAGTTCTTATATGTTATCGGCCAACAAGACACCCAGGAAAAGCACGCTGTTTGACTTGAGCAAACTCGCTGAACCTGTGTGTGTGTTCCCAGAACAGCTGATTTCAAGGCCCTACAAAAACAGAGGGTGAATAGCTCCCCAGGTTTCAATTTCTTTCTGAAATTAGCTCTAGTGCTGAATTTTGAAGAGATTATGCACAGCATCTTAATATTTAGTTGTCAGAATGCATATCAGAAATAGTCATTGTGGCTAAACTCCATATAGTATATTTGATCATTTTCTGTGTTACCACGATTTCCATTTGTGCTGTAGTTTGACTGCAGTCAACTTACCATAGTATTATATTAACAGTGATAATAGTATCTAAATGTCTCATTAGTGATTTCAGGTGAGGAAAACATATTTGGAGAAGAATTGTTTTAGCTCCAAAGGCTCAGATTAGGCAGATGAAAATATTGCAGAAGTGAAGGAAGTATGAAGAATGAAAGATTTTTCTAACACACCATATTTAAAGAACTGACTTTACCCCCTATTAATAAAAATATATTTCTGCATTCTTAACATGAGAGAATATGCAAAATTTCTTCTGCTTAATAAGATACTGTATTTAGTGACCACGTGAAAAAGAACGGATAATCACACACAAGTAAAAGCACTGATATGTAGAAATTTCTTGAAAGCCAACATTTCTAGTCCATTACCACATCATTAGTTCAATTAAGGTCAAGGCTTACACTGAAAGGATTATTTAATTACTTAGGCAGAGTTTGATACATCCTTTATAATCCACTCTTAATTGATATTTACCCACTTTTCTATGCTACTGAACAAGTTTTTAAGAAGGACTTGAATTAACACATGATGGGGCTTTGGCAAATAGGTATTGTGAAAGTGTTAATATTTTTCTCAGTAGTGAATATTAGCAAGAGTAACCATTTTAAAAATGTTTTAACCTAAAAGGAGTAAATCACTTGAAAGGCCAGAGAATAGCACCACCACCAACTGCACTAGAGATTCTTCTCAAACAAAACCAGAGAACAACTTACTTTTGGGAAGTGAAATAATGATATTAGAATGATTTTGAAAATAAATTAAAAATTAATTTAAAGTAGTTTTAAATTAATAAAAAATAAAGTTATTGATTATATTGCAAGAAAACATGGTTATTATTCTCTCTGGAAGGTAACAGAAAATCTGATTGAGTTGTACTTGGCTAGATGCTATAATACTTTGATATCTGTTTAAGGCATCTGAGTAAAAGCTAAGCAAGAAAGGAAATGCATAGGACTTCAAAATCCTGAGCCCACTTATTTCAACTTATCACCTGTATATAATGAAATCCAATTAACCTGTTTCTGAGTCACCTCAGAAAGGATAAGGAGCTGAATTATTTTTATATCACCTACACAATTCATTTTTCCAGTTGAGCTGAAAGATGGACAGACAGATACAGCGCAATGGAGAAATGCCAGGATCACAAATCACAAATCATTTTGATGGCCTAAGGGTTTTAGAAAGATGTTTCTTTCTTAGAAGCCCTCCTAAAGCCGAAATGTTCATGAACATTTAAGTAAATAGAAAAAACTGTCAGCACTCTTTTTTTTTTTTCCCCAGAAAGAAGCTCAAAGTATTGCTAAGGATTTTCTAATTCCTGCTGATTTTGTTTTTCTAAAAATGTGTATAGATTTCTACTACCTCAGAGATTCATAAATGTTATTAAAAATGAATGACAGGCCTGATTTATATTGAAATGTCAGATGGTTGGTTTCCTACTAGTTAAAAAGTAATGACACCTGCATAAGAAGCAAGCTAAATTAAAAAAAAAAGTTTAGGGGTTAAATATAATATGAATAACAAACTATAAGAATTGAAATGATATTATGCACATAAAACACATATTTACACACAGGTATGGATTTAATAATGTAACCCTAAGAATGGCCAGGTTGACTAATTCTGTAGCCCATTTTGTTCATTAATCATACCATACCTCTTGCTTCATTGCTCCTGTTCCAGCATCGCACCTCAGAGGGGAAGTATGTTAATTATACCAGCTCTGCTGCGGCTGCTGCAGTCACTTAGCGCGCTGGGGGGTAACAAACGCAAGCTAGCACTCCCTCAAGACATTGGTTTGCTTCCCCACTGCTCCTGATAAGCCAGGAATCAGGACTTTACAACATCAGATCTCTCTGGGCGGGAAGGGTCACTGTGCAGAGCCCCCCGAAGGCAGAACAGACTTTCTCCGTATCTAGCTACCTTCACACTTTGAATATTCCTGCTAAGAGGAACTGAGTTACTTGGGTCCCTCAGTATCTGACTTTTGCATTTTAATAAACTGATAGGATCATCTGTACTAATATGTTCTAAGGCCGAATTTAGAGCAGCTGAATCCTTAAACTTTTGGGACCAATTTTATTACTTTTAAAATTAGATTAGAAATGTCACTGCTGTAGAACCTTCTTCTAGAAGCAAAACCACCTCTGCCTACTGTGATTTAAAAACAAGATCCTCAATGTATCCTCCCCCTGCCCGGCCTTCGTTAACCCAAGGGACCCCATACACCTTCCTCAAGGGCAGCTCTCATACAAAGACTCTAAGAAAGGGGAAATCTGAACACAGACCATTTGCAGGAAAAACTACTTCAGTACTTAAAAGGGTACAGCTCAGAGTACAAGAGTGTGAGATATTGCAGAAAATCATACCATTAGTGCTCACCAGGCTTCCAAGTATTTACAGATTTAAGAAGTAGGTGTGAGACGTTACGTGCTCTGTGACCTGATTTTTCCTTTGTGCAAGAGAAATGATGCTGCGTTCTCCAAAGACCTTGAATGTATGGTGAACAAATAACCTCTTCTAATTATTTCTATTATTCCATGGATAGACAGTTAATAACTTAATCTGCCCCAGCCTGATATTCTCAGGTATTTTACATATATCTCACCATTAATATATAATTTATGCACCTTTTAAGAATATTTACAAACAGAAAATGAGCTTTCAATTAGAAATATTTTTTACGCAAACATAAAGAATATATCCTACTACTTGGTGAAGCATACAGTAAGAATAGCCTTAAATAACATGCATGTACTGTAGGAAATTTTTTTCTTCACAGAAAAAAAAAAAAGTCTAACAGATCCTAAATAGCACCTTTATAAACTTGACCTTCATTTCAATTTTTATCTAGAAGAAAACAGGGTGAAAAGTCTGAGTTATAGGTGACAGCTGCTGAATACTGAGTATTAATACAAACTATGTAATATTCTATTGCAACTTAAGCTAAAATTGTTGGTTATGTATCAGGTACCACTATCTTAGGAAAATAATCTCATCAATGAGAAGTTTCAATAGAGAATGACACTAAAACATTCCTTTCTATTTAAAAAAACCCACACATTGAGGCTGAAAGAGCAAAACCCTGAATAAGCTCATAACCCCTTTTAAACCAAAAGAACTATGCCTTGAAGAGTCCAGTTTTATAAAGCATCCTGTTGAGACTAATTGAGGGTGGAGTAATAAAAGTTTCAGCTGTGAGTTGTGTGTATTTAAAGTATAAAAATCTCATTTAAAGTACTTAGGGGAAGGAGGAGGTTGGGACTTAGTCAGCTGGTCTCTTTTTCACCCTCTTCCCCCCCCCCCCCCTTTTTAGGAGATATTTGATTCCTTTGTTTTGTATCATTTATGAAAATATTTAAAATTGTATAACAGTTCTAGGGTTTATTCTTCTATAGCATAGTCTATTGCCTGTTCCTTGCTGAAAATGAAGACTTGTATTGCAGTTGTAGCTAGGAAATATGTAAATTACTATCTGCTATAAACAGATGCTTATATGCTCTCTCTTCTTCTCTATCATGAGTTATAAATGACTAATTCTTCTGTTTTCCTCCTGAGGCTTGCAAGGTGAAAGTTCTCCTCTCTAGCTGATCATATTAGACTTTGAAGTTTCCTCGTGAGGAAAAGAACTACTTTTAAAAGGCTCAGGTCTCTCTAGGTCTTTCCTCTGATCTTTTCTAGGTATAAATAAACACTTTTTTATTCTTAAAGTCTGACTTTACATTTTTGGTCATAGGATGGGTATCTTAGAACCAGATTAAATAAAATCTATGAAAAAGAGATCCTGCAGGATCTGTTAAAAGTTCCTTCAAAGGTTTTTTTTTTGTGTTCCCCATTTCTTATAAATGTCACTGTTATGAAAACTAAGATTTTAGGAGTACCTGTTTGGGTGTTCCTCCAGAAGAAAGTTTAGCTAAAATGAACCTCTCTTTCTGAAGCTCAGTGTTTCAGTGGGTTTCTCATTATTGTACCATGTTCTTCTGTTTTCTTAGAGTTGGACAACCAACTGACATTTAGCATGAGGTACCTTTGTGGTAAATATAGTGGTAAGTAATACTGTAGATCTCCCTCCCCTGAATACAAGTCTTGGCCAAATTATCAAGACTGTATAAACTAGTGTCACATTGTAGACCACATCAGAACAGTAACTTGCCTCTGCAGGCAGGAAAAAAAAAGAAGGATAACCTGACATCAGCAAAATATTCAAAATTAACCAGAGGTTTAAATCTGAACTGACAGAGCTGGTCTTAGTCAGTTGGACTAAAAGAAAAGAAGAATGCAGTTATCCCTGTATTTCACAATGCAGAGACAGAAGGGCAAAAAAGAGAAGTTTCATATTCTAAAGCTTCCTACAGCTTAATAGTTCAATATATTGTATTGTACCAAGATATTCTGAAAAAATAAGCAAATAGAGTTGAAATTGCTTATGAATATAATGCAGGTTTGTGATATTTCAGGCCTGTTACTGAGCATTTGCTGATGTGGTTTTGTTTCATAGAACTGCATATTCAGGTATATAATAGTGGTGACACTCAGACCGCATTCAGGTTACATCAGCATAACTAGTGAAAAAGTCCTTTAAGGGAAGAAATATATTATTTCACAGTAAAGGATATAAATCTGCCTCTTGATACTTAAGTATTAATTTAGGATTGTGAACTTGCACTCTCTTCAAGGCCTGCGGTGGATAGCAGATTCTGTGTAGTGGAACAAATTCCATAATACCATCAAAAGGCTCCTATCCCTGAGGAGCATTGATAATAGGGAGATACATACCTTGCTTTTCAATCAGGGAAGCTGAAACAGGGTCTTTAGCAAGTGGTGAACAAAAAAGCCCAGCAAGCAGGAGCAAACAGGGAAATCATAACTGACCCAGCTGTGCAGCAAACTCAACTCTTAACTGCCTTATCACTCCAGATGATTGGAAATTAAGTTGAATATATCTTTATTCAACAGAACACTATGTACATAGTATCAATATTCAGAGAACTTCAGTGTGCATGTTACTGACATTATTGAAGAGACATGAATAGCTTTTTATCTGATCAATTCAGACTGACTCTTGTTTACTGTATTTGGGTGAAAGGATTTGTGGATGAGGAGTCAGACAAACACAACTGGAAGTTTTGTATGTGATATCTGTATTGCAAAACATCCCAAGGCAGTGACAGTTTCCCATTTTCCTTTGTAATAGTTAAAACTTTATACCTGGTTTAGCTAATTAACAAATATTTCTATCCCTTCAGGGTTAGTGTGGATTACTATCATGGCATATTGCTTTTTCAACTAAACAATTTGCTTGAAATGTAACTATTTGTTTTCTTTCATTAAAATCTTGGGGTTTTTTTCTTGTCCTAATGGACGAAAGTGCACTTCTTAAGGAAAGGTGCCCAACATTCTCCATAAAGTAGTTCAAGAAAATCTGCATAATTAAGGCAGAATCTTGTGAAAAGTAGTTGTCTTGGCTATTAATGGTGCATTAGTCTGCTCCTGGTAGTAGTCTGCTCTTCCCTGTATCTACATGGTCTTAACCATCCCTCAGACCAGAGCTACCCTGAACAGCCTTGACCAAAGGTCCCACATTCCTCTCCTCCTAGTTTTCCCTGTGAAAAAAACATTCAGATTAACATTATCATCTACAGAAATAGTGGTACTGAATGAGATATCTCATTCTTTCAAGACTTGCTATCTATCGTTCCTTTCCTTTATGGAGTGGTAAGAAGAACCTAATCCATTAAAATAAGATCAGACTAATCTAACCACGTAAAATTTATCTATGCTGTACTAGTAGAATAATTTCCTTTTGAATGCTATATTGATTCTTCTGGCCACCAGGGGAAAAAAGTTGTATTGGAGGTAAAGAATGCTTGACCATACAAGTGTCTTATCTTATTCTCAGATAGTGATGTAGGTGGTACTGTGTAAACAAGATAGTTATTTGGCTGATTACAATGGGTTATCACAAAACACATAATTTATCATGTTAGCACTATAAGTATTAGAAGCTGTACAGCCATGCAATAAGAAACTGTTGTGAAAACCTTAGAATGTGAAAAAAATAGAAGGAAAAGCTGTGAGAAAGAAAATGTATTTATGCCTATTGCACAGGTAGAAAACAGAAAAATACAGCTTTTATCACTTGAACACCTGATCCAAAAGATTACACTCTTCCTTGGCTGTCTCCCTCAGTGACCTCATTAATTTGCTGTGGAAATTGGACAGGACAGTCTTGTCATTGAGTGTCTGTTTTCCTCTAGTGTCACCACTTCTGTTAGCTCGTTGGTCTTCAATAAGTGAATTTTGATCTCCAGGGTCCTGTGGAAAACAAAAATAACCGAAATCATGACTGACACCCTGTTACCTAGTGGTAGTTCTTGCTTTGCAAAATAACTTCCGAAAAATTACCTCTCTCTAGATGTGGGATTTTTTTTATATTGCAGTGACTTAGCATATGAATTCTTCCTTTGTTACTCCAACATCATATCTTGGAGGGATAGTTCTGAACTGTCTCATCAATTAACTACCAAAATTAAGTCGAAATTTTTTTGATCTATTTGTCTCTTGAATTTCTTGTTTTACACAGAATTCCTCATTTCTTTTTTCCTGCATTATGAATTTTCTCTATAGATACCTTTTTCTATCACAACATGTGTGTTTAACTTTCCTCACTGTGAACACTGACTAGTAGTTATCTCCCCTTTTGATGTTACTGTAGTGATTTCCAAAGATTTCTTCAGCTATTTTTTTAATTGTTTCTGGCGGGATAGTTATCCATATATTAAACTTACAAAATCAAAATTTTGTGCTTAAAATTTTAGCTATGGCTAAAAATGAAGAGTTATATATTGTTTCATAATGCATATGTAAATTGGATTCTATTTTGAACAGTTTTTTATATGTTTTTCTTGGTCAATATTTATAACTTCGTAACAGTGTTCTACTGAATCCTTCTACAAGAAACTGTATCTGTACCCAGAAAAAGGCTCTGCACAACATTGTCATCAGATTTTCTGCCTTGGCGATTCCCTAATAATCACTTGGAGTTTTACCAGCCTTGCTGCTTAAGACTGCTAGTTAGCTTGCGATCTTTTCATTGTTATTTCCTACAGTTTCCCATAGTTATCTACTTCAGTTTGGAGTACTCGCCCTCTGATTTTTTTTTTTTCAAGGAGGGAACACTTCATCCATTTTCACTTACATTTGTGTTTGGAACGTATATCAAGAATCCTACTTGAACACTTCTTTACCTCTTGAGAGGAAAACAATCTTAACCTCAACAATATTCCTGACTGCTCCTTTATGCATCATGGCAATCTTTATCTCTCCGCATTCTTGGAAGGGAACTTGGCATCAGCACTGATTTCCTCTAGCTTATGATCAGGTGGCAGTATTGTCCTTTTAGCTTTTAATTATTATTTGCAACTTTCTGACTGTACAATGTCTCTATCAATTATGAATATGATGAAGATGTTAAGTCAGAAGCACTGGATGATGATGCAATGTTGGTTTCCCAAATGTAAAAATGACCTGAAGTAATGACTTGAGGTTTTAGTTCTTCCAGTCATCTCAGGCAGGTTAGGTCAGAAATCTAAAGAGAGCAAAACTAGTAACACTATCAAGATTATGGCCCCTACAAACCAGTCTGCCTTAGTATAGATCTGATAAATGAGAAACACTGTTCCTTGTCCCAGTATGCCAGGCTGATAGTGTCAATCCTACAGTTGTGTTAGAGAATGCTTCTGTATAGACTTCTGCGTCACCACAGACACCCTGTCAATATTCATGTTCTTATATGGAAACTTGCTAGTGTACCACAGGAGGAATGGGACTAATCAAATGTTTTCTTGCTAAGGCATCAATAATCATTTTTCCCCTCTCCTCCCTACCCATCCCTCACTGCAGTGGCTGCCTTAACCAGTTGGATTATTTAACTTCTACACCAATGATACCTTTTATTCCCTCTGTATCCTGAGCACACACATGTCTGTGGTCATCCAAAAATTTGGCTCATACTGTGTGATGAGATCAAAGGTGCAATGAGCAGCAAATCTAGACACACACACATTTCAGATTTGACTGACAGTGAAAGTGAGATCCAAGGGTTTTTATACAGTAGTCTTATAACTGTTTTGAACTGCAGTTTTATATGGTTATAACTCTGGTAGTTGCAGAGAAATTTTAAATGAGACACACAAAGTTTTCCTTACTTTTTAGGTGAGCGTTTAATTTCAGCTTCACAAAGACCAGGTTTGGTATGTGAAGCCTGATTCATTCACGGCACTTTCACACTGTTGCAACTTGTGGCGCATCAGGCTGGTTGTTCAAGACTTGAGAATGATAAAATTGTCATTTCAATTTTTCTGCATTTCATTTTGGATTCTTTTTAATGGTGCAGTTACACTGGCCACGGCATAAATAAGAAAACAGGATTTGCATTTAGAATGCTGTAAAACACTGTATTCCTTTGGGTGTACTTATAAAGGTACCATATACCCATTCTTATAAATCAAAATAAGAATACTGAAAGGATAGCAATTTGACT
Source organism: Burhinus oedicnemus (assembly GCA_008921705.1). Classification (NCBI taxonomy): domain Eukaryota; kingdom Metazoa; phylum Chordata; class Aves; order Charadriiformes; family Burhinidae; genus Burhinus; species Burhinus oedicnemus. The sequence goes on from VFFE01007836.1 coordinate 2,801,024, forward strand.
AGCTACTAAATTCAAAATGTTAGAAGAATGTGGTCTAACAGCCACTAGGAACTTAAGTCAGGCTACTTATATGGCACTGTCTAGAGTGGAAAATTAAAATGACAGGTTTAATAGATAAAGACAATCTTGTTCTTATTCAGCTTCAGGGTTTCTGCCAGTTTCTCTCTTATGAGGTGTAATGTAATATTACATATACATCTACTATAAACAGTGAGACTTTTATAGATATGTCAAAAGGATACCATTTGATGTGAAATAAAATAAATTACAACCTTGTAAAAGTTCTATAATTTACTCTCTTATAGACATTTCCCTCTGAGAGACATAGAGCAAAAAGTAAAGCCTGTATCTTTTACCTAGTGTATAATCAAGGTAATAAACTATAGTTTTCAATTATGGAGATAAAAATGCTGCCCTTAGCTAAACTAATAAACAGTGTCATTAAAGCTTATGCAATTTTAATTAATGAATATCTAAAGGTTTTAGAGCATTTCATTTCTGGTTAATAGGTCTCAGTGACATACATGTGAGTATGCAACTGTCCTCTTCCTCTTTTCCTTTAGGTTACTTTCACCTTCTCTGGATCTCAAAGTTCTTGTAAAAAGTTACTCTTTTTTTTCTCCTCCTACTTTCTCATCTGACTCAATCATCACTCGATTTCCTTACAATTATGAAGAAATTCCACTTGAGGCTACAATAGATGTTTGCAGACTTTCTCTAAAACAACACAGCCTCCTCCCATCTCCTCTTGATAATGATACCAAAAAAACATTTATGGTTTAGAGATACTTGGCAAGTAACTGCATTCCTTTTCTATCAAGTTTTATGGCTTTTATACAGCCAGCATAGCCCATTTAATCTCATGCTCATTCTATACATACTTTTTTTACTGGTATTTTCCTGCATACCCTCTTATAATTAGGAACGAGGCCCCTGAGGGCCCAATTAGCCAACATGTGAATGTAATTATAACCCTTGAAATGTTTTTTTCCATGTGTGTCTGTGATATGACTTTGACCATGCATAATGTGAACCTACTCACAAGGAAAGTTAATCCCCTAATCATTTGTAGAGAGCGCTTTTCTCAGATTTATAGGAGGAATACAAATGGTTATAGAATAATCATACGCTGGATAGTGTAGTAAATATGTAGCGCTCCTGTGGCAGTATTGAAGAAATAATCCAAGTTTGGGAGTTCTTTAGTGCCTCTCTACTTCCATTGAATTGTAAGTTTTGTGACCCTGTTAATGTGTCAATAATACCTGGATTTACTTTACTTCTGGGATTCTAAAATTTTGTTTAAATATTTGAGATTCAATCTACACATTATTTCAATGCTTCTCTGAGGCAAGGGGTTACAGCAACTCCCATTCTCAGGCTCTAGAATGTGGGGAAAGTAAACCCCAAATTTTTTAAATGCTATTCCAAATATTTCTGAAGGTTGTTTTCTTAACATTATTTTTGTCACACTCTCTGACTTAATGGTGACAAATCTCTCAAACATCTGGATATTTTTATTTTACTTACTATGATTGGTTAAAACCTTTATTGAAAAAGTTTTCAGATTTTTTTTACGGACTTACTGAAATGAACAGTAAACATTAACTTACATGGACAAGCAAGTCTGATATGAAATTAGAAATCTTCTAAGCTAATACCCAGTTATTTGTTTTATGCTGGTTTCCTTACTACATGTCTGCAAGGTATAAAACCCCACAAGAAAATATATCTCTTCAACATTAATATCTAGCATTACATTGGTAATATCCTTATTGGGTTTCACTTGGTTGGGAAAAAAGCCATGTGTCAGCTGAAAAAAGAAATGACAAATTTTCTTTGGAAAGATGTTTATCTCTGAATATAAATCTTGTACAAAATATGTATGGAAAACCAAATAGACCAAACTCATGAGAATATATCGAAGCTAACAATCTTACATTGACAGCTTAATTGTCAAAATGGCCTATTATTGGGTCTTTCTTGTCTGTAGGGTTTGGGTTTTTTTACTTCATCTCTAAAGATATTTAATCATAAACTTACAAACAAGTCCTAGAAATATGTGGCTGTTTAAATTGACTCCTCTGAGATGTAACAGGCTGGCATTATGGGAGAGACTTGGCGTATCAAGACTACTTATGGTTGGCACCTTCCATTTTCATTAAAAATGAAGCACTAGAGCAGATGGGCTTCGAAGATATTTTTAAGATTTATGTGCCAGCCCATGGGAGGGCTCCAGTGCAAACAGTTCCTTTACAGAGAGTCAGAGCATGCTAGGTCAGGGGAGGGGACCAGGCAGCCTGTTTGTCACACATTAGAATCCTTTCATGCATTTGGTGTTGTTAAATTTCATTCCGTCCGTACAAACAAGTCATTTTAATAGGGGAAGCTTACACCTCTCAAGTGCTTGTCCTGTACCAAATGAAGAGTTTAAAGACATAATAAAATAAAATGCACTGAAATAAACAACACTCTGCAAAGTAAGGTTTTTAGTCATGTCACATCCTGGCTGCAAATGGCATGTTTGGTCTCAGGATTAATTTCTCAGTTTGGCTCTATGCTGAAGCCACTGAACAGGATGGGAATATTGCCATTGACTTCAGTTGGTGTTAGAAAAATCAGTCCCCTCAGTGATAAGAACTTCTTTTCAAGGCAGTCTAGCGGCACATGTCATAATATATAAACAAGGGAAGTATGTAGCCATTTAAGGATAAATTGTGTCTAAAACTACACTGAAAAGACACAATCCCTCTTTCATTTCTCTGTATGTAACTATATAAAGATGTTGGGTTTTTCCTTGATTTAATTGAATTAATGGTTTATACCAACTACAATCCTTCAGTGTTTAAATACTAAAGCTATTGGGAATCCTTGGGGAGTTTAAAAATGTCAGCAATTTTGACTGTTAATTCTATGAGTTCTGCTAAGCTTTCACATTAGACACTTACCAGACTGCGGCAACAGGATGAATCTGCTGTTTGTCTTTGAGGTCTGACCAAAAAAAAAATCCTAGTGTCACACCAGTGTGCCTCCAAACATCCTCTTTGCTCACCTCTGGTGGTATGAGCCTTCTGCTTTACCACTTAAACTTTCACACTCAACTAGTCTTTGCATAGAGTTTCTGAGAAAATTGTTGGTCTTCACTGTGCATCTGGATGTAAATCTCAAAAAAAGAAGCAAATCAGGCATTTTCTGATCACATAGGGATATTCTTTGGGATCTCATGGACATAAGACCTTTTTGTGCATCTTAGCCTGCTTTTTTGAGCCTTGCAGTTCTTAATTTCTGGGCCTCATTCCACAGCTAAACAACCTCCCTCTCTCCTACTGTGAAAGCAAATTTATAATTTCCCCTCTACAGTCCCAAAATTCTAAATCCTGCCACAAGTCTTTTTCTCATAGTTTTCAGAGTTGTTTATCTCTTTCCTTACCAAAACTTCCAGAATATTTTTTGTCTGTCTTTGGAAATTGGAGGGTGGAAAGACATCAACATCTTGCAGACAGGCATGAGAAAATCAACTCTCCTGAGGAGGACACCTTTTGTCCAAAGCTGTTTCAGTCTCTATAGACTTCTATTAAGATTTAGTGACAGATCTGTGCTCACATATATGAGGGTTTCTAGGAGCCTTGTCTGTAAGGTCAAATACCTATTTGCACATACTTACAGAAACACTGTAAAGTTCTAAGTCTGTGCTATTAGTTCATTAGTTCTGTATAAATTCCCTAAATTATGACAAACATCAACAACACTAATGACAGGGGCTTTTTGTGCTACAGGACAAGCCTATTAAGAAATTAATAGAAGACAGTATCATGTAGTATCTTGCTAGTCATTAGATCTTTATAATATTAGGCTACCTATAAATGAGATGTCTATGTCCTAGTTTAACCTGTTGATATCTTTTTAGGTTCCTAAGCTGATCAGAAAGAGCATTTGTAGCTGGGAAGATTTTTAGCTACTGGACGTAGATCAAAAATGCTTGCTTATGTTTGCTGTCCTTTTTAAAATATGTTCATCTACCTCAAATTTACTCTGCTGTCAGGATGTTTTAGGGTAGCCCTGTTCATTAAATAGAGCCATACAATGTTAAGTGCTATAAACACATTACAAAAAAACTGGAGTATTTACAAAAGGCTTATAATCTAAATATGTCTGGGAATCCTTACTGGAAGATAATAGCAATAATCATGACACAGTTTGGCTCTGATAGTGACCATTTGTGCTACCAAACTCCATTACATCTGAGTCAGTGATGCCAATAAAGCAAAGATCCTACCTCAACTGTTTTTTTAACTACATGACTGTTTCAGTTTATCTAAAAAAAAAAACAAAAAAAAACCCACCAAAACCAAAAGCCAACACCACCCCAAAACTCACCAAAACCTAGGGCCCCAGGTTTCTTTAAAGTATTATGATACAGAGCCACTTCCAGGTCTTGTTTGGGATTTTCTCACAGTGGCCTGCTATGGTATACCTCCCGCGGTATTTGGTGATCGTTAGCAATTTTGCTTCCTGTTTGTAAAATTACAGGTTTCTTCATTTGGCTGCTAAAGAGCTTGTTTGTATCTCTGTGGATTCTCCTCACATTATGCCGTTGGACCAGCAGCAATAACTGTAGCAACAATATGTCTATCAAGAACTGAGGAATCAGCAGAAAAAGCGACAGCAAAAGCCAGTTATTCATCATAATCATCGTCATTAGCAGAAACATAAGATCCAGAATGAATTCCTACAGGACTCATTTGTTCTAAATAGCCAGTGTTTTGGATGGGCAGTGTGTTCTTTTTGTAAGGCTTGCTCATACACTTCGAGGAAGCAAAATGAACCTGTATTGGGGAGGGAGGTTCTTGAGCTTTTTTTTGGGCGGGGGTGTTGTTGTTGTTGTTGTTTTAAATTAGAATAGGTATTTTTATCCTTTTTATCCAAAAGGTCATCGTTTCTCCATGCAAAAAGACTAAGTATAAACTTGTACTTGTATAATAACAATTTTGTGCAATAAAATGCTAATTTTAGGGAATGGAAAATTAATTTGTTGACACTGAACTTTAAGTTACATAATGAGTGGAGAAAAACAGGATCCTGAGTGCCTTGAATCACTGCCTAGGGAAGCTGTTCTGTCTCCTTTGGCTATGAAGAGATCTTCACTTTGTGTTAGATGTTACTAATAATAGCAGAAGTAAGTGTCCCCGTTTGCATTAATGAAGTTCTAGCTACGCATGCAAGGACAAATTTTGTGGGTGAAACTGTATCAACAATGTACATAGATTGTAATGAAAGAATAAGGCTCAGCATACTAAATTCTAGGATGTAGTAAGAGAAAACAAAGGAAGGAAGATGTCAATAGAGCTGAAAAAATCTACAACATTGACATTAGATGGGAAAAATGACAACTTAATTGAGGTTTCGGTTGCATAAAAGGTGGAATGGTATGGAAGGAAAAGTCTCTGAAGATTTACTTCTAATCATAAAATACATGTATGATTACAGCTAAAATATAGTGAACAAGCAACTAGGCTCTTCTGTGTGAATTAAGTATTCTCCCCTAGACTGCTGGATTGCAACAGTCCTTAAAACACAGACCAAATAAACAACAGTTGCCCGGGAAGAACCTGACCGGAAAAGAGAAACCCATGCTGCGAATCATGCTGCTGCTCCTGGCTCAGCTATCTTCCCACTACATTGCAAGTGCCGCAAGGCAGCCCTCCCTTCAACTGAGTTTGGCTTTTTCTGACATGGCGGTTCTTTGCTCTTATTTTAAATAGAGGATGGTTTTTATATTTGGAGCTGACTTTGACTTAGAATATGGCCAATTCTCATTCCTCCCAAAGGAGTGCATTGTTTGCCTAGAGGTTTTATTTCCCATCTGAAAATTCCTAGAAACACAAAACCTACAAATATTTGCTGCTACAAACATACTGCAGAGTCTCATAAAGTTCTCTTTAGAGTTTGTCATGGACCTGTCTGTGGTTAAAATAAAAAAATAGTGAACTTACTTGGAGACCAAAATTAAGCCATCATCCTTTCTATTGCAGAGAAATGGTTTGTAGTGCATTAATCTCAGGATGTGCATGCATAACATTTTAATTTGTTAAAGCATTAGCATTAACATTTTAATTACTGATGAATACTTATGATCTATAAATATTTATTAAACTAGGTTCACGTGTTTTCAGTGTTCTATATTCTCACTGGGCCACAGCTTGACCAAAGGGACCTAGTGAACAAGTGTTTCCCAGGTGTGAATACCATTCTTTGTTCAAAAAATGCAGAAATTTAAGTGCTACATGTTGTGTGCCTATAGGGTCATGCCATCGCACTCTTCTAGATAAGTGCATTGAAATCAAAGAGAAATTACCTCAAAAAGAACGTTCTGGAGGAGTAGTTTAAAATTCTTTCTAAGGAAAAGAATCATATCTGATAAATCCTATCAGCTTCCTTAATATTAGCTGCTCTTGGAATTTAAAATGGAACAATTTATCAGCCTCCTAACAGTGTGAATCACTAAGTATCTCGTGTGATCCTATTTACACACTTTTCAAAGAATGACAGTTGAAAAAGACTTTAATCTGTTCTAACACATTAAATAAAGTTAAATATTTGGAAAAAACCCCAAACACAAGCAATTGAGTGTTCTCAAGCTCTGATACCTGAATACTAGAGAGACTTCAATTGTTGAAAGTGTGGAGAATAAAGAACATGATGAAAGTGTGTTCAGAAATAATGAAAGGGGTAGTGAGCACTGATCAGTTGTGCTTTCTTCTCTGGTCAAATATTTTCCTAGAGTAAGGGGATTTTTACTGAAAAAAGTTCACAGGAAAGTTAGGACTGATATTTTTCATGTGAGTTATAATCACTCTGTAGAAGTAACATCTATTGGTTTAGCTAGTTTCATAGAATTTAAAAGTGGTTTGATGGCTGCACGAATTAACATAGCATAGACAGCTGTACTGAAACAAGCAAGTAATGTAAACGGATGTCAGGAAAAAATGAACCACATGTTACAGGCTATTAAACTGCCAGCTTATACAATTAGATATGGATACTCATTTAAAACAACTATATTTTAGTTATCTAACATGAAGAAATATGTTCTTTCTCTTCGCTATACGTTGGCCTAACCCAGTCATGGTTTAACACAATGCAGCTTTATAAATATCCTCTTAAGAGCTTCACTTTCATTTCATGTGTCTGAACATGTCATCAGCATTCACTGTCTTTAGTAACGTATAGGGACTTCTCTCTATACATACAGGTAAAAATTGAGGTACGAAAAATTACTAGCTTTTTAATGTGCATTTCAAATTCAAATGGTCTTTTATAATGTCCCTTAAATATGTTAAAATAATGTTAAAAACTTCAGGTTTGCTGCGAAATTCATCCTTAGCAAATCCAAAATCAAGTATTACTTGAGAACTGTATTTCTAGTGAGATCCCAACTATAAGCATATACAAACAATGATAAAGGGTATCAATCACTTCTAGCATCATAGCAATTTCTCTTCTGCTCACTTTCTTTTCATTTAACCAGCTCATAAAATAGTACCAAATGTTGAAATCAGCACACCATTGAGATCAAATACTCTTCTTTTGCATATGTATGCCAAAAAATATGAAACATGCCCCTTAAAACACAAGGATTGTATCCACTAAAAGCTCCTGTTTACCTTAAATAGTTCTTGAATTATACCACAGAGATGTAAGTGGGTTGAGTGAAGTGAAATGAAATGAATTATTATGATTAATCATGTTTCATATAGTAGTGGCCAAGTAGCAACTATTGTTGTAGATGAGGTACAGAGGCAGAGGAACGAATGCTTTTCCTAAGCTGCTTATAATCTAAATGGATGAGATGGAAAATATGGGTGAGGGAAAAGATTTAGCACAAACGAGTGAACACGGAGATAGTAGGAAGTGGATACAATTTGCTAAATGTTTTTATAGGAAAAGAAATTAAGGATTTATCACCAGGGGATCAACTGAAAAGAACATGCAAGAAAAGTGAATGGGCCCTGTAAGGGTGAGGTAGGAGCAGGGAAAATGGAAGATGGAGGGAGCAATACAGCAATCTGAAGCAATGGGACTGTAAGGAGACTTCTTGAAGTTATTCTTATTTGCCTATGTCCATCCAGCTACTTGTTCTCATTTGGGCTTTTGGCTAAACGTGTAGGGAGAAAGTGGTAAAAGATGCAGTGAGGGAGGGAGACATCACCTGGGTTGTAGTCAAAATGGGGATTCTTTGGCATAATGTCATCCACAGGCAGTGGGGAAAAAGACAGTCTTACAGAAATACTGATATGTGTCTAATTTATGCATTTTTTTAAGGTTACGTGTTCATTAAGTGGTCTGCATACACAATCCATAAACGCAGCTCAGCTGTCTCTCCAGGACAGTACAGGAACTTTCACTGGGGAAGCTTAAATGATTGCAGAATATATGCCTCAGAAATTTTGGAGATCTCTTAGCTAAAGCCCAATAATGTTTTACTTTCCGAATCTGAAAAAGAAACATAAATAATAAATAATATAGTGATCTATCCATGGGTATTTGACTAGAAAGTAGATTAAAATCTTAAAATACTGCTGAAGTTATCAGGGCAAAAAAAGAGTCAAATGTAAGGGCTGAAACCAATCAAAGCTTTCAGTGTCATGCAGCAGTATTTTCTCCAGAGCTAATCTATGCATGTTGCATTTATCATCTAAACAGCTCTAGTGCTACAACCAGTGATGATATTATATCACCAAAAGAAAGGGGGAAAAAAATCTTAGAGATGATCATTTATCTGCCTTCTTCCTTCTCCTTTCTTCTTGGAATGCCATTTACATTTAGCTCACATTTTAAAAGAAAGGGAAAGCAAAAAGGGGACAAGGTTCCAAATTTGACATCAGTCTTTCTATCCCGCTTTTTTTTTTTCTTTTTTTTTTTTTGTTTTCTGCAACACTGTTTTAGTTTTAGAAAGAAATTCTAAATTGACATTTAAATGGTGGCAGGGCAATTCTCATTCTCTGCCTTGTGAAACGGTCTCTGAAATGTACAATTATGCTGTCATCTTTAGCACTCCACATTGGACAGAGTTTAATTATTAATGTGTTTCCCTCAGAGAATGACTCGATCATGTCACAACTCTAGACAAATACAGCTAATGCAAAATCATAAAATATTCACTTGAATACTGCTGAACTGACAGGAAATTAATTCTATGAACACTTTTGATATTACCAGAAAATTAGTTTCAAACGCATAAGACTGAAATAAATGTGTTCATAATTTGCTCAAGGGTAACGCTCATCTTGCAATCAGTTGGTGTCTTTTTATAAATGCTACAAGTATTCAACATGGCTTTATGATAAAGAGGACAGCTAATGTAATGTATTATTTGTAGACAGTATTTCCCTTGTAAACAGCAGGGAGTGAAGAATTGCTCTTTCAGAAATATTTAAACTCTAGAAATATTCTGCAATTTATCATTTTGTAGTACCAAAAATACACCTATTTTTGAGTAGTCCCAGGAGGATGTAGGAGCTCAGGAATTTTGTACTAATGACATAATAGTCTTTCACATCTACATTATTGGGTTGAGTTTTAGCCAGACTGGAAGTGACTGAAAGTCATTACCATTCTGAAAGTTGCAACCAGCATAGTCAGTGGGAAAGGATCAGGCTCTCCTTACAGGCAAATGTCTTTGCAGCAAACGTCACTATCATAGTGTACTCTCCAGCCGGATGAATAAAAATGCAGATGAATTGTGACAATTTGCATGAACAGAAACAGCAAGTTTGGTTGTTGTTACTTGTGGCATATCATTTGCCAGAATTTGGAGAGCCAGAAACCTAAAGAAAAACATTTCCAACAAAAATAGTTCTGGTCTAAAATTTCAACATGTGTGTGTTACATGCTTTCACCATTTCCTATGTGTCTGTTTTTAAATGTTTATTTCTAGTCTGGCTTTTCATCTGATAAATTGTCCTGACTGATGACGTGTGTGAAATCACATGCTGTGAGTTATCATCAAGAGGGGGCAAACGCTTGAGTGGACTACTTGTCGCTAAACCAGGACCAGAGATTTTATCTGTCAGGCTACTTGGCAGATAATCCAGAACAACAACAGAGCCTGGCCCAGGAGTCATTTTCAACCAGGAAAAGTATTTGGAATAAATATTATTCACAATGAATAATTTAACAGCTCTCGTGGGCACCTTTGGAAAGTTTCCTCAGAGAGGCCTAGGATTAAATCACCGTGGAGACTAAATTGTTTTTCAGGGCTAATCCTTCATTCCTTTTTGCAACACCAACCAAGGTTATGCAAAATGTGGAGGATTAATATAGTGGAGCCACATTAACTGGGAGAGTTGGTATTATATGTAACAACAGTGCAAGGATCATCTCATATCCAATCTGCTGTTCTTAAAGTATGCGGGGTGATGTACCTTACCAAAATATTCAAGAGGAGATGATTGCAAGGGTATCAAGGACAGTTGTCAAGATAATTGCTTCAGTATTTTGTAGACGGAGGCAGAGGCGTTGTTTCTGTCCACTGTTTTGAAGAGCTACAACAGGGGACAGGGGAGGGAAGACCGATTCCCAGCAATGTCATTTTCTACCAACAGAAAGCCCAAATACCTATTTATCCACATTTCTGGAAGACATTTCAACGTAGGAAAAGAGGTACCTTCAATTTTCCAAAGCAGTTCATGTGGGAATTCCCCAAACACTACCTCTACGTACAAGACAAGGTCTTTTTACATTTTGGCCGCAGCATTTGAAACTGGAGACTAAAAAAATATCCTCAGAACATCTTTTCTGCTCTGTCTGTGTGGCTGCATAATAAATACACCATTAAAATATGCAGTGTCATTAATGAACACCAGTGGATTGCACAGTTTAACTGCTTAAACTTTTTATTAAAAATTAGAGGAAATGAGAGTATTCATTATGTTATAATGCTGCTTGCTATCATGACAAATAGGACTAGTTCTTAGAATTAAGATGTCTATATAATAGGGAAAGTACAGTACAGTACTGTGGGTATTTGCAGTATGCGAGAAGAAAAATTCAGATTACATGATAACGAAGAAGAAGACAAGAGATAATAACTATCTACAGCTGTAATTTGGTTTACTAGGTGTTTCAGCTGAAGCTGTCCTAAAGTAAAATTTAAAGTGCAGACATCATGTGAAAACATGAAGCTTACATGCTAAGACACGCTCCAAACAAATACTAACTTCTCCTGAGTTTGTTTTTTCTGTTTCCAGACAAGCGTTTTTTGTCCGTGTGGTATATGCCAGCATATTTCAGTTAGCAGCTCTGAAATAAGGTATCAATAAATAGGAACTTGGATGCTGGTTCACACTTGATTCTATAGAAGTAGTAAATTATTAAACATCAGTCTGTGGATGTCAGTGAGGGACTGGCTGCATAAAAACATTTAAAGTAATTGCACACAATTAATTCTGTTAAATTTTTGAATTAAGAGAGAAAAAATTTAAAAAAAACCCCCAAACTTCTTCCTTTTTTAAAAGGGAAAAAAAACCATGGAGTGGCTGCTTTGCTCTATGTTTGAGGCAAAACCTCCATAAAAGGGGAAAAAGATGATATCTGAAGGTGAATATACTAAGCAACATGTAATAAAGGAATAAGCTGCTATCCACCGGACTAGAAAAACAGCCTCCTATTAACTTCAGCCAGCACTGATTCATCTCCCAACCTCACAGGCAAGTGAGCTTGGATTTCTAGACAAAGGAGCATATAGATGGAACCAACATCCCAGTCTCCATGTTCTTGAGGCTTCGTAGTTGAATGTGCTTGTCAATCTACTCCTTTTAGACCTCCAAAATATTCCTCAAATATTTAAATGACTTAATTCTAAGAATGAGTTTCAATAAGAAGTGGGGAAAATTTCCAGTTTATGATTTCATAAAGTTCTGGGTGGAGATCTTTTTCCACTAGGCAGTATCTAATTTTCAATGAGTAAACTCAGTATTATAAAACATATGAGTTCAAGAGATTAAATTTGAAAATTATATGTTATATTCAGCATACGCTTTCAGTGATAGAAATGCTTGAAGTAATTCTAAGCTTTTCTTTTGTTCCTGTGTCATCTAAGTTTATGAAATTAAATGCATATCACAATTCTGCTTAAAGAAAAAAAGAAATTAGTCATTTTGAAAACTTCCTTCAGATTTGGGATAATACTGTATTGAAAGCACAGAGTTTTTTACGTAATAATACGAGGTAAAAGAAGGAAAAAAAAGAATTACTGGTTAGGATTATATTCAGCTGTTTTCAGGTAGAAAACAACCTTGAGTGGGATGAGTTGTCATGTTGCCATCTACTTCAGGCTGGCTGCTCCTGGTAGAGACAGTGTTTCTAATTTCATTTTACTACAAATCTTGAAACCTCATTCTGTAATTCCTTGGACTTTCAAATTCATAGAAAGCACTACTACTCATGTAAGATTCTTCTATATTGTATATTATTATATGCATAGGAATGTATATAATTACTTGAATGCAGATATCTTCCTAGCAAAAATGGGGTTTGTGTCTTAGTGTGAACAAATAATTTGTACGTAACCTATGCCTCCTATGAACATAAGTCGCAGGACCTCGATGCTTGCTTTTCATTGCTTTTCCTCCCTCCCTTACCATTGCTGTGCCCATCCACCCCACCCCTGGCTCTTTTCAGATCTTGTTTTCTTTTAACCTCTTCGGATTTCACTGAGAATAAACTTACTGGAACAAATGAGAGGAAGCTGTGAATCACTCTGCCAAGCAGGAAAAAAAGAAGTTACAATCTGGCCACTTTGATTTGCACTGGCGTCTCCAGATAGGTATTAGCTGAGGCCGTGAAAGTTTTGACCTGGTCTTCAGCAACATCTCACTAGTCTTCCGTGCTAAAGGGACTTAAAAGTGTCAGCTGGAAACTAGCCAGGAAAGTAGCATTTTGGGCAAATCATGGTCAGTGGCTGTGATGTGAGATGGTATATATTGGAAATAGGGAACAGCATATCAAAAAACTATTACAGAACTAAACGGTCAGAATAGCATATTGGTCATTGAATTGGGAACCCCAAACAACCCCTTCCAATCTCTTAGACAAATGAGTAAGCTTGTTTATGAATTTTCAAGCAAGTTCATTTAGCAGATTCTTACTATATGCACTTACTAACTTCATTTCTCATTGATAAGATCTGCATAAACATTCTTCCAAATGATGCTTTTAATTACTTTTATTTGTTCAGAGTCCGCATGCTACAAAATCAGTGCTGGGCGGCTTGTATTAATGGCTCATGATGCACTGAGGATGAGCCTGAACAGCAGAAATGCCTTGGCCCTTCCATGATTTGGCCAGGGCAAGATGCTGCAGAGCTGGGGATGATGGGCTGTGCAGCTGCTCCTCATCGTGTTGCACCACCTCTGAAATGCCAGCCTTTCTACCCTTCTCTCTCTCAATAAATCTAACCCAAGCTGAAGCCTAAATTGGCCACTAAAAATAATATTACACTGCGACTTTCTGACAGAAAGAAAAAACCCCCCGATGTTTTCTGGAAAGAGGCTTTAATTCCTTAGTCCAGTTCTGTTTACTCATTTCCCTTCTTCTTCTGTCTTCTGTCATCTTTCGGCAATTTCGTCTCTTACGGTACCGTGACTTTGTGGTCTGCTCATCAATTTTACTGCACAGTTTAAAAATCCATGAAGCAAAATTAAAATCTTTACAGATTACTGAGGAAAAATGCCAGTCTCTGCTGGAGTCCTCTGACATCAGAACCAGATGGGACTTCAGCATAATGGTTTCAGCAGAGGACCAGGGAAGGCACGACATTGGTAAAATGAGTGCAGCAGTCATTAAAGGGTTTGTTTCCATGCAATTAACATGCCAATATTTTTAAATACCACCAAAATGTGGGATTTTAATAGAGCAAAGGAAGTTTTGTGTTCAGGAAAGAAAATTGCTCATTTTAACCAGTGTTTTTTCATGGGATTCTCGCTTACACCAACCTGACTGCATTTGTAGATTGCTATGCTCATAACAGTGAGCAGTTATTTTGCAGCACATTCCTATTATTTATGGCACATGATTTCATAATGTCTGCTGCCTTGTGGAGAATGAAAAAACTAAGACCTCCTCCAGAAAGGCTGGCCCTGAACAGCTGAATGTGCTTCTTCTAATACAGTTTGGGTTTTTTTTCCTAGTGTTTTTACAGAGTAACCTAATTTGATTACTTGCAAATATAAGGAGAACATTCCCATCCTGATCTTCCATTCTTAATAGAGGAAAAAACTATAGGAAAGAGTAACAAAACCAATATGTATGTACATATTTCTCCTTATGATGGCTGTATCTGAACAAAAAAGACCTGTCTTCACTGGTAGAAATCTCTACTGCCTTATTATAGGGCCAGCTGGGAATATTTTGACAGAACATTTTATCAAAGAATATAAAATACCAATGCATTCAAGCAAAATGTTTTACAGAAACCTGACAAATTCGACAATTTTATTTCAGGAAGAAAAAGACGTTCTGTTAAGGTCAGAAAATTTTGTTTTGACACTTTCAAACTGAAATGTTTGGCAAGTTTTTTTAATGATTTTTATTTGAAAATTTTTTTTGTATTGAAGCTCAGCCTTCAAAATGGAGTAAAAAGAGAACAAAAGATTTTTTTAAGGAAAGTTTTGAAGGAATCATCGTTGCGCTCAGTATGGTACATGATGAAAAACACGGAACTTCTAGATAGACATTCCCTTCTTGGGGAATTCCATGTCAACTTCAAAGCACCTGGATTAATATAGTTGAAGATTTAATTCTCCTAAGACTTCCTTTATACCAAAGAGAGAGAGATTTCTGTAGCACTAGGGAGCAGTAAACAGGTAACAGCCAGAAAAGATGCTAATTATGATTGTTACAAAAAGAGGTTTATGAACATATGCGTGCACTCATGTGTGTGTAAATATAATTCTACAGCAGATTGACATTTTCTGTTGATCTTCAAGAGTGGAAATTGCCTTAGTGTAAGGAAAATTTGAAAGGGTGGGTAATACTGACCCTCTTTTGGCTGCAACTTAAACCTTCTATTGGGAAGAAAGATTTGATTTTACTGGTTTGTTAAAGCTTATTTTATATGCGGCTGGAAGGTTATGCCAAAGTCTCAATTTTAATGGGTTATTAATTTTGTCAGTGCTGTTTCACTCAGAGAGCAAACTGATGTGAGTGCTCTGTCCGGTGAATGCACTTCAGTTAACTCTGTCCCAGAAAGCTACAGTAAAAAGAGAAGTTATTTGGAATCGTGTTCTACAATTTTCAGAGCTGTACCAGACACTAATGTTGCATGCATTTAAAATATTTCCCTCTCTACTCTTCCTGTCCAAAAAGCCTTTGCAATGAATGTGTTGAGAGGGAAATGAGCTGAATATCGCAACAAATGCAGGATGGAACTGATAAAAGCAGAAAGCATGGTTTGTATTAAAGAATGAAACACTATAAATTCCATTCATGTGTGTTATCTGAAAAGGCAATTTTGCAAGCAGTAAAAATCCGGCACCAAGTATTAAAATATGTCTCTGTGATATGATGCCCCCTCCCTTAGATGAGTCTGTTGCTCCTTCCTTTCTACAGTTTCCCCTTTCCTTTGGAACCACTGAGGGGATGAGGGTCATTTTTTTTTTTTTGTTTCAGAATGAGTAGCTTTGTGCTTCCTTTATATAGATTTCCAGGCTACATGTTCTGATCCTCTGTCACCTTTTACCTCAAGCCTCCCTTTCACTTTTTCACCTCGGCCCGCTGCTTTGCTTTGTGCTTCAGGCCTGTCTCTTTTCTTTCACTCCTCACAGATCTTCCTTCTTTCTTCCTGGTGTCACCACCCTTCTGTCTCCTAATGCTTTCCCACCTCTTTTAATGCAAACATGCCTGGTTTTGACATGCTTGCCATTGCTCCCATCCTCCACATTGGTGATATACCTGTAAAAGACCGTTCTTAATAAGTATCATCCATAATAAAAAATCAGTTATATAAAACTACTTATCTGAAATCTAGGGGACCATTTTTCTGGCACAATGATGGAAAATATGTTTCCTGAGTAAAAAGGGGCAGGAGTTACACTATTCTTTTCATAGCTGGCATTGAAAACAGAAAAAGCTCTGATTTGGTTGGAAGGCAGGTTTTTCACAAGGAAACATTTTAAGTCTCCTAGAGTTTGGCAACTAACTTCTTCAACAAATGTAATTCTCCTTCCAGGAATCTCCAAAACTGAAAAGGGAAAAGATCTCTGATTTGGCTTGGAATTGCACTGCAGGCTGCTCTTTTCCTCTTTCCTCCTCTCAAAGGGCTGTATCATCAACGGAAACATTTAGAAAGTCCCTGGAAGTTCTGTCTTGTAAATAAATGCACCTCAAGAGAAACCCATTTTCATTCCTGTTAGAGTTATAAATGTATTAGGATTGAAGTCTGAAGATCTGAAGGTTGATGAGAGTTAAGACGTTAGTTTCTAGATATTTTGGAGACTGCCTGGGTACCATCATAGAACACCCAACCAGCTTTGAGAAAAAATGTTCTGAAGTTTCTCATTTCATGTAAAAGTCAGTTCTGTTTTGGCCTGCAAATCCCATGGAATATTGCAGCTAGATCTGGTCACATACCTTGGCCACCCAGGAAATCTGATAATTCTGGTGTTTCGTGAAATCAGAATGCAGGAAATATTGAACATATTCCACTTACGTATTTGTTTAAAAATCTAAGTTTGCACTGGGTTAAATCCTGATTTATTAAATTTGAACTTTTTATTTTCTTTTATTGGAAAGGAACATACTTTCTTCATTTTCCACTTCTTCTTATCCTTTGAAAAAAGCATTTCCTGTACACACGCTAACAAAATCATGATATTGTCACTACAATAATACATATCAGTACTCCCAGGAATACCTGCTGTGGGTGTCTATATGCTTATTAAAAAACATATATATATACATAAAAACATGCATATACATATACATATATGTATGTATACAGCTATACTTATATAAAATTGTAGCCATTCGAGACTTACTCCATACTTCAGATTACTGAACTTTTAATGGCACTATTTTAAAATGAAAGATAATCAGATGGATGGCCCCTGTTAGTTTGTAAGAAAAAAAAGAGGCTAACATATCTGTTAAGAATGACAAGTTCCATGATTAATCTATCAACCAATGTTATGTGTGGGGCAGCCATTAGCACATCTGGTTCCATAAAACTGCTGGTCTTCACACATTACTAAAATTATCGAGACTGTAACGAATCGTCCTTTAACTATGGTCTTTGGAGAATTGAGGATGTTGCAGCAAATTAATAGACTGTTTTCGCTATTCAAATATCTGTAGTGAAGTCATTATCTAAAGGCTCAAAGTTCCATTGTGTTTAAAATTAAGCAAACTGCAGCTGCTTTGGGAATGAAATTGCAGTAACTATTTTGAAGCATGCAACATAATAGTTTAGGGCAGTAGATGTGAATGACTGTCTTTATTTTGAACCACAGATTTAGTCTTCAGCACAAAGAAATAACTACCTTCACTATACCCAGGACACAAGGTCTGAAACATCAGAGCTGTTTCATATTTAGTAACTTTAGGTAATTATGTTCTTGTTATACATCTTGTCTAAAACACCAGAAGATACCAGGATGATGTTACTATATTTGCATGTTTATGGAACCAGAAAGTAAGTACCCCAATGTGTTGGATTACCTATATTGCCATTCACTACCCTTGTAGATCCTGTATGAAAACTTCAGTAACTCGTAACTTCTGACCTTATGACAGGATCACAGCATGGATCTCTGTAGCTGTAAGACTGAATAAATATTCATGCTTTACTTACAACATAGTTTAAAAAACAGCACTACCTTTCATAAAAGACAATCATTGGAGGACAGTAGTCATTACAAATGCTAGTCAACAGAATGACAGAAAGTCCCAACTGATGTTCCAACTTCCTATGAATTTAGGGGAACTTTATTTAGGGCTTCTGTGGCCGTCTCAATAAACAATCTCAATTAATGAAACCAAGTACACCACTGAAATAGAATTTTATTTAAGAAAGTGTGTTTGAATTAATTTTTTCAATAGATATAGTTGCTATTGAAAAGCATGTCAGTTCCTGATTAGGAATATTTACTGTTGGAGGACATGACATGACTCAACATAATATAGATCTGACACCTTTTTGGACTTACTCCATGCACTTCAGAGTATTAAACTATCATTTTTATGATGTTAAAGTAATAGTTAATTTGATTTTTAATTTTAAATGAGCATCAGCTATCATAAATTTCCAGTAGATAGCTGCTAAAAAGTAGTTCATAGTTATGCTGCACATAAAGGTGGACCTACATTTGAGGCAGAATATTTTCACTCTATTCTCTGTCCCTATGCTTGGGTCTGATGATGACCTCAGCCTCCTTATGGAGGTAGTCATTCAGAACTGTGGTGCTAGACTTAGTGCCTATAAATAGATAACTCTGTCTTCCCAAGGGATGGAAACTCTGAAGTAATTTGAGAACCAAACCATTTTCGAGCACGAGCATAATTATGAAAGAAAAAGTAGCTGGGGGAAAGGAAACTGATTAATATACTAGTTCATGGAGTAAAATCATAATTACTAGATAAGAAATAACCAGGTTTTCATTGTTCTGTTTTATCCACTAATTTATGATTACTCCAGACAGCGTTAGAGAGAATAGCAAATTAAATTGAGAAACAGTGCCTAATGGGGGAAGCAAAAAACCATGAGTTACGATACCTAGCAACTCTGCTTGGTTCTGTCATCTCCTTACTGAGTAACCTTCAGCAAATTGTTCAACCTGTGTTGCCCTGCAGAGTTGATGGTATCCATCAGACTTTGTAAAGTGAATATTCTGTCACGAAAGTCACTCCATACAGGCAAATGCTTGATTTTTATATAATAATAGTACCATTTCTTGTCCGTTACATCCCTCTGACATTAATGAAACAAACTTTTTTCACATGTTGATGTGAACAAAGTCTAAATGGTGTTGTTAATGAGATAGATAGATAGATGGATTTACTCGGAGGAAAAATAGGTGAAGTAATAACCGTGTTCTGAGCTAAGTAACTCCCCCAAAAGGGTTTATTAAGCTGGGTTATGGCTCCTACTATGTTAACAGAAAACTCTATTCAGGTTATTAATGCACTGAAATAACTGATGACTGGGATACTTGTGAGAAATAATTGTGTTAAATTATTGTGTAAGGAGGTTATAACTGGAAGCAAATCTTTAAGTGTTTGGGTAAAACAAGCTGAGACAGCTATATTTGCTTTGATTACAGTATAAAGGAGGGTGAGTAGTGAATCATAGCGCATGGCTGTATAGAGTGGTTCAATGTTTTGAAACTATCCTACAGCCTTGTCTGTAATTGGGTAGGTTTACTTACCGTCAGTTTGGCTGCTCCTAACTCCTTTTAGCGCAAAGAAGTTATGTCGTTCTTTGGATATAGACCCGGAGACATTTTTGGTATTGAAATAAGCAGTGTTTGGTTGGCATACTTACACAAATGTTGAGAAAAGAAAAGTTTATTACAGTTTTGTGTACATTTTTTTTCAAGCAGGCTGCACTTTCCCCGTAATCAGTGGGTGTTTTTTTGGGATACCCAGCATCTTGATCCTACAACTGCATCATGGGGAGGAGGGTGGGAATGGCCAGAGCAACCCTGGCTCTGCAGGCAGAGCAGATGGCTGTGGCACAACTTAAAGAAACACTGACACTGCTCGAGCTTACATGTTAGGGTACAGTGACTCACCCCTGAAACCAGAGACTACCAAGAGCACGCTTCGCCTTTCAGCAGATGGCAACACCATAGCAAGCAAGCCTGATCTGTGTCTGAATGGGATATTTACACCATATTCTAGGTTTAAAACAGGATGCAAAGAAACCCACTCCATTTTCTGTGCTGCTCCTTTGGTTCCTGGTGGTCTGATAAATTCCCTGATTTATCTGGAAAGTTCCTTACTTCCAATGTTTTTAACAAACTTCTCGTTGATTTTCAAATTTGCTTAGCTATTGTTCTGTTCTGTTTTAGCTGTTTTAACATCCGTCTTCCATTTAAAGTGTCACTTCTTTCTTGTACTGATTTTTGATGGCTAAAATTTCCATATTTTCTCTTTCTACTAGAAATTAAGGAACATATTTTAAAATTACAACATGTCTTCCTGGACTGTGTATGGTGCTTATTTATCCTCTTTGTTTTCCTCTGCACACCCAAACCATGACAGTGAGATCTTACCCTTTGACAGCCTCAACCTTTACAAAGACCCATTCTTTCAAGATCACCTGCTGTAATCGCAACCACAGTCAGTCTCAATAGAAAGTCCTAAAGAGAGTAGTCCACTTGACCGGAGCCCAGAAATAGTAGATATCTTACCAGTTTATTATCTCTCTTGCCGATAGAGAAACAATATTTAGACTTTGGATTGAGAATCAGATTTGGAAACATGATATTACTGGTTTACTAGGGTATGACAAACTCACATTTTCCGTGCCATGAGTTAGCAGGTCTCAGGCTGAACTTTGTTTTCTTATTTTTTTCACTGATGACCTAAGCAAAGAGAAAACTTTAAGCGCAAAACTTGAAAGCAACCACATCCTTTATCTTGTTCTTTCATATTAAGCCCAAAACTTTTTAAATAGTTGGGAGCTGGGGAGCTGAAACATAAATTCAGATAATGACATTTATGTTCCAAGTTTGTGTTCTCTTCTCTTGTCTTTCCTCTTTTCATTACACAACTTTCTAGTTTCTCTTGCAGCAAGCCCTGTTGTACATTTAAAGTGACTTTAAGCAGAACATATTCAACTTACTGCATAAAATTTTACGACTTACACGTTCCCATTTATATCTAAAATTGATTTCCTTCAGGCTGGATGTACTAAACCTCTTGACACTTTTTAAAGGAATATCAACTTTGGCATTAAGAATATGACCTGTGATAGGGTCAAAAGTAAATGTATATAAAACAGGAGGGTGTGTCCTACATACTTACTTAATGATCTTAAATAAAGCATTAAGAGATTCCATGTGAGGAAGAGGAAAGGGAAGAGCACATTTGGAAGAAAAGAATGTCCTCTGTGATAAATTATGCCTATTTTTTGCATGGCATTCTATGTCCTCTAGCCAAGAAGGTCATTCCCAAAAAACCAATGTCAAAACAGCCCCAGTCCAAAGATTCAAAACATGCTAAAACTTACTTACAAAGACGGAGTTCATGAAATGACTGTGCTTTATGCTCCACTTTTAGTACAGGAAGAAGCTAAGTTTCTTGTGTTGGTTACTGGTGGTGTACTTCTCACACGGTACTGTTCTCATATTATACCAGATAACTAGGATTTTCATTGAGTAGTCCATCAAAAATTCTACTGGCACCGTAGCCTGGAGTCTGAAAAAAAGTAGCTCATTTGAAGATTGAGTAAGAATTTCATACTAAATGACATATAATATCTTCAGAGTCCTTATTTTATCATATAATGATATTACATCCAACATCAATCTAGAGTCACCTATAATGTATTTCAAAGAACGAAACTGAAATGACATTGCAGTGGGGAACTATAATCTTCTCTCATAGGCAGGGCATTCGTGTCTGGTCTGTAGTAACTGCCAGCTGGTATTTTTTATAGAAGGGGTTGGAAATAAACTATGGGCTACATAGAAAAACACAAAAATTTGCACTGAAGTCTACCAGGTGATTATGCATAGCATTTACTTGTCTTCTCAGACAGGGCAGAACACAAGATGGCCTTGGGAAGCCTGTGTCGATTCTTCCCATTTCTAGTTCTTCCATCCAGCCATCTAGAATGACAATTTGTGAGCAGATGTTGACAGATTCTTGCAATTTAGATAGGTTGTGGATATCTTAGTAGAATCAAATATGATTTTTTTTTTTCTTCTAAATTTGGACTGGAAAATTGAACAGGAATGCTTGAACTTTATACTTTTTGATTGACTTCATCATGTGGACTCTCAGCAAGATTAACCATGTGTGCAAGATTTTGCAGGATTGGATTTGTTTACAGTGTGTTTGCATATCACATTTTGAATCTCATCCTAACATACCTTCCACAAATAAAACACTGCTGTTATACATATAGCAGTGTATTTGTAAAATTCCAATCTAACGGGTAACTCCTGAAAAACAGATCCTTTTGTATCACCACATTTTGTTATGGCTCTGTTATGGGTTAAACCACTTAGGAGTTTACCACTGCAGTGGGAACACCTGCTAGCAAAACAGTTTAACGGCAAGCTTTTCTATCGCTCAGTTCAGCTAACAAGCTGCTTTTAAATGGCCTTCAGACAGCAATGTAACACTAGTGGGGGTTTTTTTGTTCCTCCTCTTGGGACATATAGTGGAGAGCTGTACATTAGTTATTAGGATTTCACCCTGTTGATGCCTGCTGTGAAAGCTAGGGGAACTTAGCAGTACATCATATGGTTTCTCTTTTTAAAAAAAATTCTAATACAATTATAAGAGACATACATCTGCAGGAAAATAAGTAAGACCTGCCATGACATGCATCTCTATTTTAACTCCCAGATTTGTCAGTTTTCAGTGTAATATCTTGTATGTTTTTACAGTGCACATCAAGATATTGCAGTTAGCCAACTTTATTAATAACATGCATAACTGCAAAGAATAAAATTCTTAATTTTAATTGTCATTTAAAAATCTATTTGTTTATCATGCAACTTATTTTAAACTATGCTCTACTTTTTTATTATATTGAATACACAAGCAGAAGATACAAATGTTGAAGCCAGTAATAAACCATTTGTTTATAAAGAAATTCTGAAAAATAAACTGCATTTCTGAACTTTAATGTCTCTAAAATGACTCCACTTAGACATGTGTAAGTGTGATTCATGCTTCAAGACTGCTCACCTCACACAGAGTGATGTACTGTCACTATTTCATTCATTCTAAATGCGGCATCCATAAGGGTTTAGAGAGTAGACATCACCATAAATCAATGTTATTGGACTATATTTTCAAACAAAACATTTTACAGACATAGACATCCCACATTCCATACTGATCATGAAACACTCGCGTGAAGGTCAGCTAAAGTCAACAACAACTTATGGATTCATTTTCTGGAGGAATAAAAGATGACCATGTAGTTTTTCTGAGTACATTAAAAGTAGCTTAAATCTATGCAAGGATTCTGTGTAGAATTTCTAATGGTCATAAAAGCTTTGTAAGGATTGTAAAAGAAACAACATTAGGGAGACATGTAAGCACTTGAGGGTTGTCTTTTCTGATGAAGCTCAGAAGGGACTCAGACACTAGGCTGGATAATATCACCACTTTGTAAAGCATGTAGAAATATTAATAGCAGTAAAATTTACTCCAGTGTCAACTTTAATTCATTTAAAGACACATAAAATATGCTTCTTAGAAACCTAAAGAAAATCAAATTAACTTAGATATGTGGCACCCTGTTACATCAGTGACTCCGTATATAAAAAGCAGGGCTGTGTTGTCAGACTTGGGAACTCTTCCCTGCTTCTGAAACATAGTGTGCTCTGGTTGTGTCTGCCTTTGTGTTAAATTGTGAGGTACCCCTGCTGCTCAGGTTGCATAGGAAGGGTCTGCGGATCAGGAAGATAAGCAGCCTCTGGGGACTGGACTGTGCTGCACGGCATGCCGACCTGCATTCCGCCCTGCCAATGGTCTTTTTCAATCTTTATTTTCTGGTAAAGATACGTGGGGAGGTGAGGATGTATCTGTCTCTCTTGATACTGGGCTAGATCAGAAGTAGGCTGTTGTCTGCTTGCCTACTTTTTTTTCTCAAGATTGGTGGAGACTAATGAAGAGATGAACAAGCTGATGTGAGTTTATCTATTTCAGACAAGTCACCCAGTCATCCCAGAGTAGTCCCTATTATTATTTAGCAGAACCTTTCTGGTTGTGCTAAAGTCTAACAGCTCCTGTCTTGGTCTACATTGAGGAATGAATTGGAACTTGCGCTCTGTGTGAATGTAGTGTGTCTAATGTAGAAATTTGCTGGACCAAAATCCAATTTTTTTTCCCAGTTTTAATGGCGCTTTGGCCTGATGTTTCTCATTGGGGTACTCTGAAGTTTGAAATGGCTAAATAAGGTCTTTATATTAAAAAAACCCCTTCTTAATGTACTCAGATACTTCTAAGGAAATCCTAAACCAGTAAGTGTGCATATTTCTACTGCTTGAACTAAAAGACCTACTCTTACGGCTAGTGAATTTATTGGTCCTGTCAGTACAGGCTGCAGGAAGGTTACACAATGAACAGAGTTTGTAAGACTTTGGGCTTGTATGAGGAAGCAATGGAAACCAAACATGTCTCTTTAGAAAGGGCAAGGATTCACTTATGTAAAAACATCATGATGTATACAGAGCCATTAATACAGGAAATCTTGAACGTATGCTGACCAGATTTACTTATTTTTAAAGTGGTACCTCAGAGCCTCAAAGGGCAGTTCATAATGATCCTCTTTACATGTTGAAGGCTTTTTAAAGTAACAAGTAGGATAGTTTTAAACAGTACTGCTAGAGATCAGATCCTGGCATATCAGTAAATATGCTGTTTTAACAATTTTTAATACGTATTTATTGCATTTTTTAATCTAGACACACAGTTTGGAAACAGACTGGAGAGCAAAGAGTCTGCTTTTCTTCTACTAAATAACTTCGATCCATCTTTACAGAGTTGAGTACAGATATTTAGGCCAGAACAGAACTTAGGAGCAACCTTGGGTAATAAAAGCTGTTTCATTGGGAGAATCCTCAGCTGTCTAGTTAATTTGGTTTTCCCAGAGCAGAGGTCAAGATCTGTCCTTTATAATTAGGCAAAAGAGAAATGTCTACTTGTGTGTAAGAGCTAATAGTAAAACTTCTTGAAAAGCTCTCAGGTCAGACAGTCATCTCTGATCCATGAGAACATAAAAAGTCTAACAATATCTTCTTTATCTTTGCATTTTTAACCCAAAATTATTTGTAAGCTTATCTTGTAACATTAAAAAAAAAAATAAAAATAAAAAACCCCAACCAAATTACCGTATAATAATAGTTTAAGAAAAAGCATTTACTATAAGATGGAAAGACTCTTCTGTATAATGAAATGCATAAACTGTAATTTAATGAATGTTCTGACTAGAATAATACATTATTTTTGTAAAGAATATTGCAGTACACTGGAGGTACAGAAATTTATCATATACTGGAATTTATATGTTACACAGTGATGAAATCCATCTGTTAGGTGCTCACTTATATCACATAATGTAGTGAAAGCAGCCATCATCAATCACACATTACCCTAATCCTACCTCCATATTCTACTACTCCTGGGTCATTGAAGAAAGGCAATGGTAATGATCAGACCTGTAATTACAGAGCAAAGTAAGTATACTGCGTTCCAGTGAGGATAATGATGTTTACTTTTCATCTCAAGATAAATTTGGTGCAATCAAAATGCTAATAATGAAGAGCCAGCTACAGAATATCTACTGTGGACAACACTGCTACATCCAGGTATTGCAAAGATTCCAAAAAAACCAGTCAACATCATTTTGTGAAGTGCTGCTTTTAAGGGGAGTTAAAGACAGGCATCAAAGAAAAGGGGTTTTGAAGACCTGATGTTATTCCTGACACTTATGTTATCCATGACACTTATGTTATCCATGACACTTATGCTACCTAGAGAAACCACACCAAAAGGAGAGGAGTTACACAGAGATAAAAACAGTATAGATTTTCGTGGAATCTAGCCTACCATCTGGTATGTTTAAGTGAATGTGTTACAACACTGAATACATTTTAGCAATTTAAAACTAGTAGATGTATTTTGGTGGGACGAATTCAAGTAAAAGGATGCAATATTAGGGAAACTTCAAACAAAAAACCCAAACACTGCTGAATTGAAAATTTAAACCCAAGTAATGAAGAAAAACTACTTCCGTACTAAACTTAAAAACAGAATTTCTGGGATGGAATGAAGTGGAGGGGAGGAGGGAAAGCCCATCATTTATTTCAGGTGAACTTTAATTCTTTCCTGAAAATAAGTGCTTTGGTTTTAATGCCTTTATATTCTTTATTTTTAAATTTGGGTTAGTTTACAACAAAGCTGTTGTTTTCAATGAAAAGCAGTGAAGTTTTAGGGCTTTTAAAAGATTTTTTTGCTCTTTCTCTTTTTGCTGTAGGAGGGGACAAAATGTAGTAGTTGAATAACAAATAGCGTCCCTCATGAAACTCAATTTATTAATCAGCAAAAGAATTCACCCAGCAGTTGTTCTCATTGAGAGGCATTTGTATCATGCCTTAGTTGGTGCTATAAAATCAATTGGTTCTCATCAAGCGTGCTCTGTGCAAAACAGTGATAATGAACATATGCTTGAAATAGCGTGGAGTGATAATTGCATTGGCCTCAGCCTCTAGCAGTATTCTGGACATTGAGGCCAGCAGTGTGATCAGAAAATAGGCTTGAAAAGAAAATATGGGCAGGCCAGGTAGGAGAAAAATTCAGGTTGTGGCATAAACATTAATCAGTGGCTGTGTAAAACCAACAGGTCTTGTCCACCACAAACTACACGGCCAAAATATTGAATAGTTTTTTGTACATGTACAGGTTGCGCAGCCCTGCACAACCTGTACGAATAACCCAAAAAAGGGTTGTTCTTGGGCATAAGTATTTCTAATTTAATCATTATGAACCAATTTTAGCAATTCTATCATCCTAACTACATTACCATACATAAGAGTTTTATTACAGATTTAGGAGGCCCCAAAAGTTAATTGATGGGCACAAGTATATGTGCCTCTGTGAAATGATGCATCTTTCTGTCTCTTAAACAGCAACTACTGTCTTTATTTATAAATTCCTTGGAAATTACAAGACAGAAGAACAGATCACAAAGCATGATATGCATGTTCTAGAATTTTTGCAGGGGAAAATGTTGAGAAAACAGTGGGAAAGGGGGAGGGGGAGGTGGTTGAGGCGGGAACTGTGGAGAGGAGACAAAACAGAAGTGGTGCCTCTGCTCATTTGAGGCATCCTTGAGAACACGATTTCTTCCCACAGCCTGGATGGACCAGAAGAGGAAACCTAGGCCAGAATTTAGGATTTTGTGGCTGAGATCAGTGAGACACATTCAGGACTTCCAATTGACACTGATTGTTTTGACTTTCTGCACTACCTATGCCTGCTTCTCCATAAGAACCTATATCCCATGTTCCCTGACACTCTGTTTTCACCAATAAAAAAATAAAAGTAAAAAAAATAAACAAAACGCACAAGATGCAGTTTTGAAACTGGAAGAGAAAGGGATTGGAAAGGAGGGCATGTAGGAGAAAGAATTAACAACTCTTGGCACAGAGAAATCAGGCTGTATAAAAGTTTGTGGACAATTATTAAAAGCCCTTGTAGCTGGGATTTGGCTTAGAACAGTGCACAAGTATATACTTTTATTTCCTCTGAACAAACTCAGATTGTGATCTCAGTGATGTGTGACGGGACATGTGCCAAGCAGGGCATTTCACTGAAGTCATGTCCAGATATGCAGGAGGTCTACAAGGCATTCTTCGAGATCAGACCCATGGTCCGTACAATGAAAGAGCCACCAGGCAGGTCTCTGCCCCACCAGATATCCCTGGACAGGCTGCTGGAGAAGCAGCAGCTGATGCAGGAGGTGGGGAGAAGTCAAATAGGCTGCACTCCCCTGCAGGGTTTTTTGACATATCCTGCAAGTCTGGAAATAGGGCTGGAAGTCATCTGAAAACAGACGCCTTAGTGAGATTCCCCTTGCTTCCTCTCTTATTTGAGTGGGAAACACTGTGAGAACAGCCCTTAGACTGATTATTTGTGCTTTCCGTCCTTATCTAGGCCAGGAGCCAAAAACACAGAGGCCTGGACATAAGTTACCAGAAAGTTTTGTAACCTTGAGAGAGGTTCAGCCCAAGTTCAGTTCTAAAAATAAGGGAATGATCCGTGGGGGGTTATTATTCTATACGAGCAGCCTTCCCCATTCTATGGACAGTCTTCCCTGTTGCATGAGTTTTACATTTGTGAAACTCCACTCATTGGAAGGCAATTACTCATGCTTAATATGAGGGTAAATGTGAACACACTCAGGCTTTTAGCCTCTCAGCATTATGCGGATTTATTGGCAGTGTGCCCAAACCCTGCAGACCCTTTCCAGTCCAAGCCCCGACTCCCCTCAGTCAGTAGCTTTGCCCAGCACAGGACCGTGTGCTGTGGCTGTATCAAGGCTGACAATGTTGTGAAATGTTTCATCTCACCTTTACTGAAGTCTGAAGCTTTATTAAAAAGTCCTGTAGTGATACATCCTGCAAAATTCAGCCTTTCTTCAGAGCTGTTCTGTCAATCGTGCTGGGGAATGTCTGGTTTTATTTTGCTGGTTCAGAATGGAAAAGCAGGAGGTAGATTAAAATGCTAAAATAAAGCACTGCTTTAAATCTTCAGGTTTTAGAGATTC
Organism: Burhinus oedicnemus; assembly: GCA_008921705.1. Lineage (NCBI taxonomy): Eukaryota > Metazoa > Chordata > Aves > Charadriiformes > Burhinidae > Burhinus > Burhinus oedicnemus. The sequence goes on from VFFE01007836.1 coordinate 2,829,531, forward strand.
ATTTGCTCTTATAATTTCTACAGGATGGAGTTGTTATTGCTAAGATATCACTTACAGTAGTTAAATCTCTGTTATCCTCTGAAGAGGATAATACTCACTAGAGTGAGGATATCCTCAGTAAAGTTGCATAATTCTAAAACAAAGAAATCTACCTCAGGCTTTATTTTGTTATTTGGAAAACATACAGTACAATTTGCACTCAACTTTCTGTTTTCTGAGATGTTGCAGTAAAAATTTCAAAGTCCACAGAAGCTGTGTAAAACCTGTTGAGCTTGCATAGCCATTACAATAGTATATTATGCTGAACAAAGGATCTGAAAACTGCCCTTGCTTTGTCAGTCAATTACAGGTAATTAATTTCTATGTCCAAACAAGATGCACAGATGTGCTGACATAATGTTCACTGTTTCCAAACCTTTGCAGATATTACTCTTCTTATTACTTGTGCGTGCTTAGTGTTTGTTCCTAGAAAAGATTAAGAGCCTCACACTGCTTTGGTATAAATTCAAGGTAATGATAGTCAAATCATGGTGACTGCATTATGAAGGATTGGTATGAAAGCAATTAGGTTTCATAGTTCACAATTTGCAACCTCAGCTTACTTTATATCATCATGCAAAACTGAATTGGCTTTAAAACTGCTAGGTGCATTCAACGTGTATTCCTACCAGAAATGACTTGCATACTTTCATAAATGTGTGAATGTTTTGTGTTAAAATTGGCTGTTTTCTCTGGTCTAAACTCCGTGCAGATCCCAACAGTTTAGATTTGGTGAATTTGTATCTGATCATGTCAGCCTAATGAACTGACTAGGCATCAGCTTTGACAGGCTGCCTGACATTGTACAAGATGGAAATAAAAGACTCAGGGCAAAACTGTGACCCCATACAAGTCAATGGCAAAACTCCTCTTGCCTTTAATGGGTCCAGGATTTCATCGATGGCTCTCTGCCTCATCTTTCACTCCCAGAGACAAAAAGCACAGAGAGTATAGCAGGGACTACAGACACTAGGCTTTCTCCAGCATATAATGAGGCATTAACTGATTGAAGTTAGAGCTTTTGGATCTCAGCAGAGAAGTGGGTTTTTTTATAAGAGAGTGAATGAAGAAAAGATAAACACATAACTGACTGGAAGGAAAAGCCACTCCTGTATATAGCAGGGGAAAGCGAGAGATTGCTTAGATTTTATTTTCATTTGGTTTTTCTCCAGCTTCCTGAAGTCACTTGACAGCCTGCTAGAAAAGACTCACCACCATTCATAGGCAAAACACAGAATAATATCACGACTGAAAAATACTCCCTCAATGAAACTCCCACACGCAGAATTCAGACAGTGCCATAACTTAGAGGAATTTACAGCAGCCTCTGTCAGACACCCTCTGCTTCCCCTGGTGCCGATCACTTCATTCCAGGATAACGTGTTTTAATTATGGGGACTTCAGAGGGCAAAGGTGGGTTAGTAGCTTGCTTTGTTTTATGGAACATATGTATCACCATGTTACGAAATATTCCCTCCTGGCCCATTACTCTGTTGAGGGTTTTGGTGCTAAATAACAGTGTGAGATAAAGGTTTCTTCCTGCACTGCATTCACCTCCGCCACCCTGAAGCTCCTCCTGAACAAGCACCAGATCCTAACACGGTGCAATCGGACCATTAATACAGTTGAGATGTTTCAGGGCTTTCTTAATCTGAAGTTGTCTTTTTCCTCATAACATTGCTTCAAACTGCTCCTACAGCCATGTCCCTTTGCTTGCGCAGGGGCAAAGCAGCACAGATGGCAGGAGTAAAGGATTGGTGCTCCATCCAGGAGCCGTGGCCACCTCGTGCCCCAGGTTGGTTTCTGCCCAGAGCTCTTTGTGGCCAGACGCCGGGATGGCACCGTGCGGTGGGTGGCAGCAGGGGACAAGCCCAAGAGAGAGATCAGATGTGCATCTCCAGCTAACGATGCGTTTGCTTGTTATTGCTTTTTATACAAACAGAGGGTCTTTACTCGTATTGCGCTCAGTTTATGTTCCCTGACTGAGGAAGGACTGAGTCCAGGCTTCAGGAGCTGGCTCCGCAATAACTGCCTGATTAATATTCAGCTCTGTTTACACATCAGATTTTTAAATCAATTTGAATGAAAGAAAATAGGTGGCATAATAGCCTTTGCCTCCCGATCCCCACTTGGAAGGGAGCTTTCATGGCAGGTTTTCCCCCTGCTATGGTGTGGGAAGGGATGAAAGGAGAGGGGTGAGCTGGAAGGGCAGGACACACAGCCTTGCCATCCCCAACTTTCTCCTCCCTGAGCATCTCATGGAAGGCATCTCCTGGCATGCACGCAGGAGCTGGGCTCAGCCAAACCCTGCAGACGTGGGGTGCAGAGAGGCAGCTGATCAATATTTCCAGAGAGTGGGGTCTCCCCTTTGCCTGGACGCCCTGCCACCCCTCGGCCTCGCACACGCACGTGCATGCATGCACACACACAGCTCTCCATAGAAATCTGCAAGCTTTTGTCCAGCTCTCTATTCAAACCCATCCCTGCCCCATGCAATTAAATAAACACGTGTGCTATTTGTGCTGAAAAGACATCCAGAAAAATGTATGTACAAGTAGTTGTACGCTGAGCTGGAAGCCTAAATCTTGCTTTATCCACCTGATGGAGGAACAAATAAGAAATTACATGAGATCCTTGGCAAATCTCCCAGAAGACTAAATACAGAGATCCTTAGCACAGTTTTCCTTGCTGGTCTTTAGGTAACTTTCCATCAGCTCTGAGGCAATAGGATTTTAACCTCTGAGTAAAACTGTCTTCAGTCTTACTCAGTCTTAACTTTACCCATGCAAGTCTAAGTAACATTGATTTCAGCTGACTTATCCTCAATTTTTAGCAGAATAGCCAGCATCAGAATCTGGCCCTAAACAATATCTTCGGAAGTTGAGGCCATGAAATGGAGAGAGCCCTGTCTTTAGCTGTTGTTAATCCAAGGTCAGTGGGTCTCTGCCCACTTTAAATCAATTGTGGAACTGACACAGAGTCTTTCATTCTTGGGATAAAGACAGTTAACTGTGTTTGAATGAGTGATTTCTTTCCCTTTGATATGGACCAGGCACTAAAAAAGGAATGTTTTAAAAACTAAAGCTGAGAGTTAGATAAGGCCAGAACTAGGAGGACGGTTTCTGTCAGTGGGGTACTCGTGCCTTTCTAAGACAGCAGTGGAGCTTCCGAGGCACCTATGTTCACAGACTTCTAAAATATTGGAACATACGGTCTTAGCAGAAGCACAGAAGACTTTTTTTTTTTTAACTTCATGTCATATCTCATCACATTATGGAGGCCTGTGCTGCATAATGTAATGATATGCACATCTTAACACACAGGCCTTTTCTTGTGATATCAAGCAGGAGAGAGTTTTAGGGAGCAAAATTAGGTCACTCACTGCTGAACTAACTGGTCAGCAAACCGATGTAATGACTGTTTTCAAGTTTGCTCTTAAATTTCCCACTTTCCTGCCTCCCATTAAATCAGGCAGAAAATAGAGCTGTGTCAAAAATTAGGTACTTCCTAAGAAATTATTCCCCTTTTTGTTCATTTTTCTTCAGCATTCATCATAGGGAAGGTAAAGAAAAAAAAAGTCCTTTTACCTAGGATATTTTCACCACTTTGACCGTAAGTGAAAAGCAGCTTTTGTCAGCAAAGTGCTTTTTGCTGCCTGATGGGTAATGTAATGTGTGAGTCAGTGTGGAAAAGCAGTTGAAGGTCAAAGCTGTAAAAGTACTTGCTGTGTCACTTGGTGTCCTGATCTGAATGTTATGCATGTCATTTCCCCAGCTCACTGTCAAAGAAGGGAAACCATACCATGGCTGGGAGTTTGCGTGAGTACTGCAGAATAAGTCAAGAAAAATGGCTGCCTCAAAATGTGCCAAAAATAGGGAAAAGAATAATTACTTAATTCTGTTTCTTATACAGTGTCTGGAAATTTGCACATTGCCTTCTCTGAAGACCATTACCTGTCTTTTCCATTTGTGAAAGCTTGCAACGTGCTTTGAAAGGTGAAATACTGATAAGTTTTGCCACTGACTTGGTGAGGGTGGGATTTATGCAGAAACAGCTCGCAGAGAAAAGGAAGGCTTGCAAGAGAGTAGTAGAAAGTTTAAAGCAGTTGAAAAATCCCTGTGAATTCCTTTAATCGACATTGTCATTATGAGTGCATTTTCAGATGAGAGTCTCCTTCCATGGAAAATATTGCTAAAAATACCTTGTTTGTTGTTCAGCAACATTAACCTTTTAAAATTCCCACTTATGCTCTAAAATGAAGTGTGCCTGTGCACACTGACTTCCTTGTTTTCAGCAGGACCTTTTACTACCCAGGCTCTGCTTTTTTTTAATGTCACAAAAGTAGAATGAAAGGTTCCTTTAAAGAACCTTAGCTTATTTTCTCTGTGCAACTGGACATTAGTAAGTTTGCCCACTCTTTTCACTGACTGGTTTTGTAGATTGGGTTAAAAATATTGTTTTTGACATTTAAAGCCCTTAATTGACTAGGTCTCAATGAAGTGCCTTACTGAGCTTCTGGCACTCAGCATACCACTTCCTCCTTTTGGGTCAAAAGGGGCAAAAATCTTGTATTTGAAGGTCTGCAGAAGTAGAAAGGGCAGTGTTAACATTTCTGCATGTTCAGCTAAAGATCACAGAACAGTCACCTAGCTGACTTTTCCCAGGATTGTGTATTTCTGTTAAAGTCAGAATTGCAATCCTTTTTACTCCAGAGCTCTCTGACAGGACTTTGTTTAACCTGGTATCACAAAATCATTTTGCAATTTGTGATAAACTGCAATTGTGATTTTTTTTTAACTTTTTTTTAATTTTACTTCTTAAATTATTAGCATGAGAAAACCTATAATCAAAGGAAAACAGCATACATTTATCTTGGCTCCTAGTGTGATTTCATTTGATTGATTCCACAGCTCCTAAATGATTTCCCCCAGAAATGGATCCAGCATCATTTTTTTAGGCTTCCTGTCTTGTGGAGTTTTCCTCATCTGGGATCTGCCCTTGTAAATGTCTTAGCATGTGACTAACTCAACTGGATTTCTTGGGTAGAAACTCATCGTGCTCCTGAACCCAAATAAACAGATCCCACTAACACATGTAGCTCATTTTACAGGCTACTGATGTAAACTACGTATCTGAGAGATTTATTTTCAAGGGCCTTATTTATCAGAGAGTTAGAGGAATGTGTTAAACTCATCAGCATTTTGGTTCTGCCTTGATGTTTCAGTTTATTTTGCTATTAATGGTTCATGGTTTTGTGTCGCAATGAAGAGTAAGACTGAGACTAATAAAGAATCATTTTAAGTTACAATGTTAGTAAGCAGGCTTACAACTGAGATCAGGATTATAAATCACAAGATGTCTTCCCTCATAGTTTATAGCGTCTCTCACAACTCACTGACACCACTGAAGAAATATAATTTAAGAACCATAGGAAACAGTGACGTTAGGTTTATGGGCATCCAATGAAAATGTTTCATAAACTGAAGTTAAAATAGACTGTATTTCTATATATTGCTTAAACACCCTTCGTAGATACTCATTTGAGAGGCGTGATTTTTATCAATGTATTTCCTAGCATTGTATCATAGTGTCACTGTATTTTAGTGTTACTGGATGAAGGAGACATAATAATAACTGAAGTCTTTCAAAATCACTCTAGATGTTCTAATTAAACCAATTACTAATCTGTGTATCTTGGTCATATGCTAAAGAAGAGCCTACTAATTCTGTACAATCTTGCCACAGGGAGCCTCTCTGAAATCCATACACACAAATACAAACTGTGCAATATAATTTAAGAAGAAAACTTTCTTATTTCTATTAATAGGCTGAATCATTCATAATGGCTCTGTCTATGTTAGATGTATTCAAGCATGATAGTAGATCTATAGAACAAAACAGCTGGTGCAGATGTCTACATTTGGGGAGGAGGAGATATTTCATATTAATTCTTGGCAGTTCCAGTGAACTGTATGCCCATTAGCAGCCAGAGTGTATTGGATTTGCTCCTGGAGCTTTGCTTCTGGTTTATTTTTCATTTGAAAGGAATCCAGCTCATAAGCTCCAAGACCACTCAGTGATATGACTCAAATCTCAGCAAATGGGTACAAAGGAGGTATTTACTTGAAAAATTGCACCCCTCATCTAAATCAAAAAGTTAATGTAGGTTCATATTCACCACATTTTAGAGACTGTGAAGACAGAGCTTTTTCAATAAGGAATAAACACAAAACTGGTAGAATAATAGTAAAACAGTATGCCATGCCCAGCACACGTTAGTATCTCTAGACAGTTACTTCCTTCCTAAAAAGTTTTAAAAAACAAGCTGCTTACGGATGATATCAAGTGCTTGTCTTCAGCTTTATTGTGTTCTTGGGAGAATGAAAGCCCTTCACTGCAGGTACGTGCAAAGAATGCACGAGTAGATAACTTATTTATCAGGGAATTTATCAAGGTACCTCGGTTTCATATGCTTGAACTGCACAGAAAATTCCTAAGGACATATACTACAGTATATGTGCAGCAGTGCCGCAGGAAAAGGGGTGAAGCCATCTCCATCATTATTGACTGTGAATCACGTTATCTCCCATGCAAGCTTGTCATCTGAGACTTATTGGTCCCTCTTCCCCTGTAGGGGTTGAGTGTGCAAGACATTTTATGACAGAGGGGTAAGAACCACGTTTACTGAAGCCTGTAGAAATCTCAGCAGAGAGAGATGCGAGTGTGAAGCTGAAGTGAACACAGAGCTCTCACTCCCGGATAACGTGTGTCTGCCACGGAGTGGCAAGAGTGAGGTGGTTCTGTGAGGGTGGGTGAGGGTGACCGCAACACTGGCAGGGGCCATGTCCCCACCAACAGGAACACAGGCGGGAAGCACCCTGATGTTTGGTAACCACAGACAGGACAGTAGGTGCAGACGGTGGATGTGAGACACACCCTGCAAGGACATAACCCAGCCACCAGCTGACATTAATTGTGGAAAATCTCTGGCTTAAAAAACTAACAGCATGATTGCAAATGTGGCACCCTCAGCTCAACGCAAGCGATAGCTGAAACAGCTCGCTGGAAATGAGCATTGATGTGCTGCACTCTGACCTCAGGCGTAGTACAGCCAACATAAGCCAATCTGGAGATGCTTCAGTTCAGAATCTGAGAAAGAGTAGGCAGGACAGAGATAATGTGGAAAGGTGGCTACTCTGATGTCACAGAAATGTTATTAGGAAGAAGTAAGGAAAGACAATACACATTTTCTAGTTTGGTGATTCTAAGCCATTCTGCAGCTCTGTGCTCTCCAATACTTGTACCCGCCACCCAGAAAGAGCAAAGAAGATATTGCAAAAGCTTACTAAAATACAGAGTCTTTTTCTGCACGAGGGGGCTATGTACTTCTGCAGGAATGTTATTTTAATCACGTGACTGTCAATTTCTAAGGGTTATTCAATCTTTGTTAAACAGCAGGGTAAATATTTATTGAAGGCTTGGAGTAATTCTTCAGTACACAGTGCTGGTCCTATCCAATGTACTGTAACATATATAGAGCTCCTTTACTTCAGAAACTATATGCTCTTTATTTGCCTGGAATTCTGTGCACAGATTTGCTTTTACAAATAGGAAGTGCTTTTATTTTCCTAATGCCAAATTCCTTCTTACCTGAGTCAACCTTTAGTTAACCCTGAGGGAAAAATCCTCAAACAGTGTAAATTTGTGTAGTGCAGCATGCAAGCTGCCTTATTGTTTCTTCATTCTTCTTGAAACAGCTGTGACTCTGGTAACAATAATAAAAAGAATTCATTACTTTTCCGTCCTAATAGTTCCTTCAGGTTTGATAAATTACAGTGAATTAATCATACAGGATTTTGATAACATATTTTATTATGTTGATTGAAGGGATTCACTTGAGATGACAGCTAACATGGCTCAATAGCCAAAAGCTTTTTTAGAACAACTATAAGTCTATTCACTGTAGCTGCCATTCTTGAACGACCCAAAGGAAGGGGCTAGAGTGAACGATATATCACTGGTGATGTTTTTCACTCTACAACTATGTAATATACCAGGTAATTGCAATTAAACAAGCACAGTTCCAGAAGAAAAACATTTTATTTAATTTGAGACTTCACCACCACCCCCAACTTATCTGTGAGATTAAAAATTAGTATATGGTAGTTAACTGCTTTCAGACATACTTTATTTAATTGCTTCATGTGAAGTAACCCTTTGTTCTTCTTGGCTAGAGCAGTACTCTTCAGCTTGTGTTCTGTAGCTGGAATATTAGATCCAGCTTTACATACCATACTTCATAAAAATGTGGACCAATTAGAGCTAGTCAAAGGATTATAACAAGAAGTCTCAGATGTTTATAAAACATGACCTTGGAGAACACAATGAATGAACAGGATTGCTTGACCTAAGGAGAAGACTGAGTGTGACAAGATAACAGTCTCCAGATACATAGAAAGCTGCTGCAAAGAGGCAGGGAACAATCTGTTGTCCGTGTTTGTGATGGATAGAAAAAGAAATAAGGAATTTAAATTGCATTAAAGATGATTCAAGTTATATTTTAGGAAGAATTTTTGAACAGTGAGGATAGTGAGGGAAATGTTAGGATAGATTGCCTGGGGAGGAATGTCCGTCACTGAAAGCCTTTAAGAAACAGTTAGACAAATATCTGTCAGGAGTGACATAGATAGAATCGATCCTGCTTTGACATAGAAAGAGATCTATGTTATGCTTTAAAAATTTCATATGTTATTAGTCATTACAGCTGTGTATAGTCTGCAATGTGTTTGCATCACTTTTGTATATACATTTCAATATATTAAAAGCATGTTGAGTTCAAAATCTCATCCTTAAATGATTATGCAGCAGAATTAAGGCCAGCTGTTTAACCCTTATTTATTTCCCCGGTATGTTTGCACTATGATAGTCTTTAATTACCCTGTCACACGTTGGTTTATTTCCACAGCCCTCTCTTTCATTAGTCTGTTGGATAAATTCTACTCGGGGAAAGCACGCCATTTTACATATTGGCTAATGTTCAGTGGGTATTTTCATATTTTGTTACTGCACGCTGCCCAGACTTGCTCTGAAGACAAAATTGCTGTATTTTTAGGAAGATTTATACGGCTGTCTTCAGTGCAGTGTTTGAGTGATACTTGAACATTAACTTACCCTCCCAGCATTGCTCTGACATCTGTACAGTCAGTTGGGAGCTCAGTCTGACACTGATTTTTCAGTGTAATCACTATTACATAGCACCACAGATGTTCAGATTAGAATTATAATACAAATTGTTTAAGGTTCAGCAGTTTTAATAGACCAGTTCCTAACTTCTCAATGACGATATCACAGTCTCATTGTTTTTGATAACAACTTGTGTATATGTACTCTTCCTAATGATGAGCTACTCAATCTAGGTTTTAATAGCAAACAAACTCCATTATGCTGTATCACTTTGACAACAAGCCAGATTCCTCAGCAAAACTAAAACTTTTGGGATTCACAACATTTGCACAAAATGACTGATTTCTAGCAATACGATTGTCATTCTCTATGTGTATCATCATTAGTGTGGAATGAGGTACATGCTCAGTTATTTAGGCTTCACCTACACTTATTACAGCAGACTACAGGAATCCTAGACTACAATCCTGACTTGGCAAGAAAGTATATTCTAACGGGTGTAGGCAAGAGATAGCCTAACAAACCTGTTCAAATTTCATCACATGCTGCTAAGATCTCTTATGACAACAGTGGTTCTTTTCAAACATAACTGAAAAATAGAAATAGTAATAAATAGGGCTGAGCTCTGCTAGTGGCAGGAAGGAATTAGGAGTGGCAGGATATAGATCTGGGATTGAAGAGAAGATGGCAGAGTAGTTCTGAGAAGGCATGACCCCAAGTCAGAAATTTCTGCCTCTGCAGAAATTGCAACTGCTGGTTGTGTTAATCTTCTTGTCCTTGGGACTGTGAAAAGCTGATCAGCCCTGAAGTAGAACCATTCCTCCTCCATCCCTTAAATTTTCACGGTATTTGTAACTCTGTTACTAATGCCATTGACTCTTTTGTCTTTGACTTTCTTTTCTTTCTTTTCTTTCTTTTCTTTCCCTGATACATAATCCCACATTTTCAACGGATCTGCAGTCTCTTTTTCAAAACTGTTCTACACTTTGGAGTCCTCATGTAGCTTCATCCTACTTAAATCTACAGTTTGCTTGCCTGGCTGTGTTCCCTGTCCTCCTTCAACAGCTCTTCATCAGATACTGATCTTTCACCTATCCAGCCTGCCGGTCATCTGCTATATTTTCCTGATGAAGCCACCTAATATAAACCTTTTAAACATAAATATTTCAAGTTTAGCTTTTTCAAGAAACGAAAACATGAACATTACCTGCAGGCAGCACTGTAAGTCTCACTTGTGCTGTACAACTTTTACAAAGTTGAGTATATGCATCATTTTTACATGAGTGAGTTGCTATTGACTTCAAGTGATCATTCATTTAACCTTAAATACACACCATATTGCTCCTGTATAGATAGGCAGAAGAAAGGAATTTCAATTAGCTTCAATGGGTCCAGCTCTTATGTATCTGAGGTCATGATCCTGAAAAATGTTATCCATGTAGTCTACATGTTAAAAATTCAGTTGAGTTGTTCAAAGCTCTTTTGTAGTTGCCTGAAAGCTCATTGCTTTCTCAGAGCACATCCTTGGAATAATCAGTTGTGTTGTATGATTTTTCTTGCCTAGAATTGAGATGTTTTATTTACATAGACATTCTGTGCATTTGATTGCCCTTTTTTTTTTTAATATATCATATTGAATTTTATAGGTTCTAAACCTGCATATGCAAGCCTGATTTGTATATTTAATGGTCCTTCATGAAGCAAAGGTATAAACCCTTAGCTTAACAGATACACCTGATCTATTAAACGATGTATGTGTTGACTGCAATATGGAAAAAAATATATATGTAGTCCAACAATGTGGTTTTGCAATATTAAAATTGCAACCAATTTCCCTGTATGTAATTTAAAGAAAACGTAGCAAATAAAAAATGAATAATAGGCCACTTTCAGGGTGTTTTATAGTTGTAAACATATGACATACAGGTAAATCTGAGGTGTCATTATGTCAGGATTTATGAATGTGAAAGTCATAATCTTGACTTCATGTATACATAAAGGATATATTTTTGTTTGCTCTGAGTCACATTTGTTGTACCTTTTCACGTCCAAACAGCAGAAGGTCTTCTACATTTTCTGTCCCAGGAAAAATGATTAGTTTGAAAATACGTTTCTCAAAAAGACCTTGATTTAGGATTAAACATGAGTACTTGATGCAATCTTTTCTTGCTCAGAGTTCGGCTGTCCTCTTGGCCTGTAGAGGAAATATTAATACAGGAGCTGGAGCAACTTTCCAGCATTCCCAATAGATAACCATCACTTACCTCTAGTTATGAAATGTTCAAGAGGTCAAGGAATCTGTACCTTGAGACACAGATGGATGATTTTCTTTGCTTCTATTCTACCTCTTGATATGTTATATATTTCTTCCTTCTCATATAGCACATACTGTAGACATTTCAAAGTAGTATGGTACAGATTAGCTACATTATGATGCAATTCGGGAGAACAACATACGTAAGTATTAGCAGAGTCATGAGCTGACTTTTCTGTTTTTTCACAATCTCATTTTATGGATTTGTTTTGTTTTCTGTTTGAGCAGCTGTGAAGAGGAGAATTGTTCTGATGGAAGTATTTTTGAGCTCTCAGATGCTAGCAGGTAACTAATAATTTGTCGTATCAAGTGGATAGGATCTGTAACCTGTTAGTTACCCCCTGAAATTTAGTGGTACCATTTGTGGTTAAAATGATTTCTTTAGTTGACAAAAGAGATCACAAAAGGAAATTCTTTGCAAGAAAACCATAAAAGCATTACCTTGAAAGTGCCTTCTTTTATGCTGCAGAACCACTCATCATTCAAGTGTATATTTATTAGAAATGCCATAGGTTAGAGAAAGAATAGAAGAAAATAAAAAAGAGAAAATGACCCATACCAGGATTTGGATACTAAACCTTTAAGCGTAAAGTGAAATGAAGGTACCAGGCTACAAGCTCCTAAGGGAAGGATGTAAGCAATTAGGAACCAGTGAATAATACAGCACAAATGTAAGACAGAAGATGTGGGTCATGGGAATTGTTAGAAAAAAATCCAAAAAGAAAAAGAGAGTTCTGTTGATTTCTTGCAGTTATTGTTCTGCTCATGTTTTGTTATCTCATAAAAAGGTTTAAAAACCCTTCTGTTTTTAGAATGCAAGTGAATTGTGATGGAGATAGAAAACTAGAAACACATGATATGCATTAGTCATCATAAAACAAGCAGTTTTATTTTCATCAAAAAGTAACAAATCACAACTCCCAAACCACATCATCTGTACCTCTTCCTTCCATTATTTTCCTATTTTTAAATATAGTCAATGATAAAACAATGTCCAGTTGTAATGATAGCCTTCATAAAAAAATCTTAAACATTTGATTTGGAGTGTTCTTTGGTTGGAAAAATTGGAATTCAAACAAAACCCTTAAAAATGTTTTGCATGGGATTCTGAAAACCATCCTGCACTGTCCTAAATCTTCTCCCATTGAAATAAATAACAAAACTTTACAGCTTCTCTTAAACCTTAGTTAAACTGTCATGAGGGCTGTCAAAAACCCCACTTTTTATTAATGAGAAAAATAGAACGTATGCTCTGTGAAACCCAACTGTGCAGGTCTACATGTATTATTAATGACTAATGAGTAGTGGTTTCGCATTTTGGACGAAGATCTATGAATAATCTGGTGCCACAATTAAAAATGGATGTAGCTATGTCAACACTTAAGAAATATCATCTTTGATATCACAGCAATAGACTTTCATTCTAATAGTACCATCCTTCCCACTTCCAATTTTGTTTAATGTGTCTTCAGAGACCCTCAAAGCAAGGTGGGTAAGTAGCTGCCATGTTGCAGATTCCAGGGTTGTAATTTTCTACCTTGTTTTTTATTTTAGGGGGTTGCGGGTTCTATTTTTGGTAGGGTTTTTTGTAGTGATTTCCTTATACTTAATACTTTTTCCTTTCAAAAGTTTAACGTCGGGTTATTGTACAGTCCCTCCCACAAGGATCTGAATGTAATTGTGTTTTGGGCACTATTATTTAGTGGCTCAGTTATAGTTCTTGAAATAACTCTCTGTGTGTTACTTAGGGCCATAACCTCTCCCCTTGTGTGCTCTAGAACAAGCTGTTCCAAGAAACAATTGCTTAAAATGTCAAGAAATTGCTTCCTAAACCTCGTCCCAATATGACATATGACCAGTTTATATGCTGACAGTTGAAGTCCCCCATTACTACTGTTTTATTAGATTTAGTTGCCTCTATGGTCTTAGCATTGCACACACAGTATTGTTTTCCTGATCTGGAAGTGAGTAGTTACAAGCATGTGTGTTCTCTCTGCACAGAGTGCAGCACAAAATTATTCATCATTTAATTCTATACATGTCTTTTTTAAGGACAAAGTGGAACATGAGCTGTGTCTAGCTTTTTTACAGACATTCTGAACAAATGTGTACTTTAATTTGTATGGATATACAAATCAAATTATAAAACATACTTGCGTGTCAATGACTAATTTTGGGTGATTTTAATGCATTAATTATACTTTAAGCCTTTCATTTTCCTGGGGCTAATCTACTCCATTGAGCCTTGCCAAACTAAGGACAGAGACTAAATCTGATATTACAGACTTATAAATGCCAATATGAGTCCTTTCCAAAGCAAACACACTTCTGTTCCTTCAATTTTCTGCTTCTGCAGCTTGGATAAAGAAGGATAGAGATATTACATCCATATTAGAGTTATTAACATTGAAGTTTCACAGTCATAGGATTACAGTTCCCCATTCACCACATCAGAAATTATAGTTTAGGTCACAACTTAATTGTTGTGCAGCTCATTGAAATGTCTTACTGGGTTAACTAGCCATACTATAAGCCAATGGCAGATTTGGGAAGACTACCAAGTTGTTAAATTGCCTCATTGCAAAACTCTTGTTGGCTCTGTAAGAGGCAGATTTCCACTGTGATCTTCAGAATGTTAGACTTGTATTGTGCTCCTTGGAGTATTTCAACTAAATGTTTGGGACCAGAGTGGCTCATCAGGCTAATTTTCAATCATCACGTCAGCTATTCACACGACTGAACTTTTTTCATTACTTCTGTCTTTATATTTTAAGGCACACTCTCATCCAGTGCAGCTGCCTTCGCGTTTTCTCTCAGCACACGTCTGTTTTGGCACTCCCTTCTCAGTAGTTGAATACCTGAGGCCAATTTTGTAGTTCTGTCCTGTACTTAAACCAGATCTTTAGTAATAACAGTGTTGATTTCTCTGAACAAATCGTACAGCCGGTTACTTTTACATTATCAAAACATATCTTAAATAAGAGTCCTAGAGGATCTGTGAAATTTCATAACGTAGGTGCTTTCAAAACAAAACTCTCAAACTTTTTTTTTGTGTAAAAGTTATGCCAAGACTAAGGACATAACTCCTTCTAGAAAACATTCCCAAACTCTAGTGATACTAATTGATTTAGAGTAGTTAATTCTCAGCAAAATAGTAGAACATGTCTTTGAAAACAAGGGGGAGAATAAGGATGAATAAAGTCAGTTTTGTTCTGTTTGAAGTAAAAGACGTAACTACAATAATGAAAGAACAGTAGCTATTCATTTTTAGGAATAACAAAAAGCTAATTAATTGTTTCCCTAAGTCTTATGAAACATTTTTTAAAGTTGGTTTTCCTTTTTTATTACTAGAACTAAGGAAACCCATATTTTTTCAGGTATAAGCCAAGTGTTACATTAATAAGCACAGAAATTATGCAAGGAATCTAACTTCAATCTTTTCAGTACCTTATAATTCATCAAAAGGAAGTACCTGGCTTTCTGAAATGTGAAAAATTACTTGTGGTTTTCTCTTACACTTATTTTCCATATTTTGAGATTATATACTTCATTTTTCATATATTTATGATATCTTATTTGTAGATGATTGTGTTTTCTCTGGCTAGCTCTTGCATTAAAGGATGATTTAATTTGCATTTTAATCAGTGGGCCATGCATCCTAATTGTCACATGCCATGCACTTGAGTTTCTATTCATAAAACAAGGTGTTTTCAATATATACCAATAATTAATCTACATAATGTGATTTAAGAATCACATTTTAAAGTTCAAAAACGCCTTGAGTTCCAAAAATGGTCACAAATTTGTTTTTTTAAAAAATCATAGCTGAATAGAGGAACTGTTTATCTCTGAGCATATGTAGCACATTTTAAGTTTCATGAAGAATACCTTTAATTAAAAACAAAATTAAAATATTTTAAATGATTATGAAATTGTAAACAAAAGCATGGACTGAAACTGGTCTTGTTTAACAGCAATAGCAGGTTTGAGAATGAGACACATTAGGAAGCTTTTGCAAACACTTCTTTTCATCTTGATTTCATGAAAATAAAACCCTGCCAAGGTGTGCTCTACTCTGTGCCAGGGCAATCACATTGACAGGAGCAAGCAATACACTTGCCCTGGCATGGGAATAAGAGGGGAGAAACAGTTTTGTCTGTACCTATGCCTGAGGCTACTAAAATGTAGAGTTTTTCCAAGGCAAGAGGCAAGAGAGTGAAACTGTAGTCTGAGGTATGGTGTTCTCCATAGGCGATGATCCCAAAAAAGAACGGAGTGCCACGTATTTGACTTACGGTTGATTCAATTTAAACATTGGACTATGCTTTATTAGAGCTCAAATTAATGAGTCCCAGTAGCCCAGTGTTATTCAGCCTCAGACTGAAAGAAATCAGGAACTCTCAATGGTGGTGGACTAGGGGAAAACTCAGGTTTACAAGCCAATTTTCTGAAGACCTGCGCTATATGCATCATGGAAAGAACGGTCATACCAGATTTATTAAGGAATCTCCAAGCATATGAAAAGAACACACTTAATGTAATCTGGCCATCTTGAGGCTAAGTCTGCTACTTTGGGGGCTTGCTTTTTTTTCCAGAGAGCTTTTGTCTTAGCTTCAGTAAACTGTAAATGCTGTGCTATTTCTCTTGTTCTTTTTCTTTTTGGTGTGTTCAGTACTATTCAATAATCTGCTGAGGTTGAGAACAAACTTCTCTTTAACACTTGTACTTGGAAATGAAATCTCCTGAGTCTTGTTGACCTACAAGGAACAGCAATCATCAGTCTCTGAAGGTTTTCTTGGAGGTTCAGGACTGTATGCAAAGCAAACTATAAGAACCCGAATACAACTGCTTCACTGAGTTTAAAATTAGAATTATATAAAATAGCTTAGGGAAGACAAAATTTATATGATTTAGATGCAAGGGCCAGCTATGTAGAAAAATAGTCTGGATCTACTTGGTGATGCTGATGATGTCTGTGAACACTATGGGCTCAAGCTGTTGTGTCCTAAGAACAGATCCCAGCCTCTCATGTAATTATTATCTCATGTATCTGCTGTTTTCATAGCGCTGCCATGGCATTGTAACAACATTTTAAGAGGAGGACTTTGAAAGGGCTTTAAGAATATGAGAGTCCAAGCTGCAAATGAAAAAAATACTTCGTGATTTGCAGAAGTATTTTACATCACTAATGAACAATGCCACTACAATGCTAGGAGACAGAGGAAAGCAGGGAGCAAAGTCAGAGTACACCACCTTCTTAATACTCTCAGTAAATCTGCCACTATAGTAAGTCAGATTTTTAAATTGTATTCCCATGAACATATGAACACTTTATCCTGGTTGAATATCTGACTTTAGACTACAGTATGTAACCAAAATCTATCTACCTACCTACCTGTCTCTCAGACACACACACACACACAGGGCTAAACTTTTTCTTCAGGAAAAGGAACTTCTCAGGTGCAAACTCAGGATTACTGTCAGGCATAAAACATGTGGAGCAGTCAAAACCTATAACCACTCTATCTACCATATTCTTTCTATTGAGATAAAGAAGAAAATAAATAAAGTTGAATACGTCTACATGTAGGTTGCATGTTTTTGATAATTTATGCCTGTTTGAAGTATAATTAAATGTAAGAAGTTATTATGTGAAATGGGGACTGGGAAGTAAAAAGGAAAGAGGTTCCAGTGCACGTAATTCCTTCACATCAATTGTATTAGATAAATCAAGATTTTAAATCTAAAGAAAGAATATATGTATGGTCATTCTCCACTAAAACAAATTAAATGAGTTTTCAAAGAATATGGTATAGATTACGGAACTGAACATCCAGAAGTTCAGAGACAAAGTTAAAGCTTTCCCTTAGCTACTGCCTCTTTCTGCATGTACTGCCCCTAGTCCTGGTGAGCCTGGATTTAGGCATTCATATTTTGTTATTGTTTTGGATATTGTCAATGTTTTCCTGAAAAGTGTGGGTGACAAGATAGGGATGCCAGTTTTCAAATACTGATCCCTGCATGAAACCTCACTGAAGAAATACAATTATCTTTTCAAGGCATTTCTCCAAGCTGAAGTTCAAAGTGGGAATGTGAAATCCTCTCAAAAGAGTTTGCAAAAAGAAAATGTCTTCTAAATATTAGAATGTTTTACGTTTTTGCAGAATTTGTTTCCAAAACAAAGGAAACAGAAGGTCCTGATGTTTTTTTAGAAGTTTCCCGTATTTAGAAAGGATAAACTCCAGAAAATGACCTGGAAGAATACCTCACAAAAGTTTCATAAATGTTTGTTATCATAATAATGGCAATGATAATAAGTAAGTTTCTTTGTTTGTTTGATAAGGACTGGCAATATGCTCACAGAGAACTTGACTCGGCTGTGTTTACTCCTTTTGTGTTTACTTTTTGCAAATGTTCTTTTGGATTATTGTTCTCAAAGGAATGTTTGCTGAAATGTTCATTTTAAAGAGGATATTAGAGGACATTCTCAAATTGTAAATTTTGAACTCAAATATTAGAGACATTCCAGAAGATTGCTTTACCTATGAATTATGTTTATCATCTTAAGACACAGAAGGAATATTTTATCTAATCATAATTAACACAAGTAAAAATACCAGATTTTATTAGCAATGAGCTCCTTGAATGTAATCAACCAAGCAAGATATTTTGTTAATACTCATGTAGCGATTCCTATCAACTAATGGACATATGTGATAGATATTATAAGTGTTTGACCTCTGCAGGGTGTATGATTCTGTTACAATCTTAACTAGAGAGAAGTTAATTTCACAAATTGATCTTTTTTTTTTCTTTTGTGCTTATGGTACTTATAAAAAGAAATCCTTGATAAGGAGGATCAATGGCCATAATACATCATTCTTAATCTCCTTGTGCAAAAGATGGTTCATTCATGTAGCAAACCGCAGTAACTTGCAGCTTTTTTCTTCCTGGGGTCCTGTGTTCTGACAGCAAAAAATGTCAAGACTCCTCTCTCTTCTATCCATCATGAAAATTTGGGTGGTCTTATCCCCTCTGTGTTTACTTCTATGCCATCCCTGCACTGTGACTGCTGTGCTCAGTGACTGCTCCATGCTCATCAGCACCTATGCCTTGCGTCTAGCTCTAATCGACTTTGGTGAGCAAGAACTTTATGGGAGTTTCAACGTTACAGCCCTTAACAGGGAGACATAACCACAGGGAATGAGCTCATGGATTGCTCTGGGAAAGACATAGCATACTTCCTTTTCCACCCAAAAATGTGGGAGATAAGAAAACAAATGAAAACCTGCAGAGCTAAGCAACTGACAACTTTCAAATAACAAAAAAAAAAAAAAAAAAAAAAAACCAAAACAAAATGAAGCAAAGCTTAAAAGCATAAATAAAATAACCTGCCCACAAATATGAGCAAGAACATTTATCAGAAAACAGATGGTCTCTTATACGCAGAACTAAACACCTCTAGAAACATAACAATCCATTTATCTTGATGAATGCATCCTCTAGCAGATATCTTAAATAGCAGCAGCAACAGTTTACCTGCAGGTCTGGAAAACACATTTCTGTGAAGATACATGACATAGGAATAAGTTCTGGATTTCAATTTTTTGCAAGTAGAAAAGGAATATTATGGTAAGTCTTCCTTTCTCCAGATCTGATCTTCAGGGAGAAAAACTTTCTTTCTCTCCTAGTCCTGAGGCTTAATGGCACCAAATTTAACTCCAGAGTACAATTTAAGCAAGTG
This sequence comes from Burhinus oedicnemus, assembly GCA_008921705.1. Classification (NCBI taxonomy): domain Eukaryota; kingdom Metazoa; phylum Chordata; class Aves; order Charadriiformes; family Burhinidae; genus Burhinus; species Burhinus oedicnemus. The sequence goes on from VFFE01007836.1 coordinate 2,848,811, forward strand.
CAGAACTCTTTTAAGTAATATCTTAAGGATTAGCTTCCACTGAGTCATCTGGAAATTAGACCTGGGTCCTGCACAGGCCTTCTGTAACAAGGACTCTCTAAGAAATCAGGCTTTCCACATCCCTTTGTATCACTGGAGAAATTTAATAACAAAGTTTTTAGTAATGTTCAATAGTGAGCAATTTAAAAAAAATATTCTGAACACACTGAAAATGAATTGTTTACAGTATAGTATTCATATACAAAAAATCCTATGTTATCTCCACGAAGAAATGATTAACCAGGGCCATGTCTTTTTCAAAGATTTCTCAAAGACACAGGCAATTCTTCTTGACCAGAAAACACTGAAAAATAACAGAGCCATATATAAATTGACAATTTTAACATATTCTTCCTAGGAATTCACCGCCGCACTATAAACTATAAACATTAGTGCCATAAATTGTCTGTGGTTTGACTTTTGTGGCACTTACAACCACTTTTAAGTTAGAATACTTTTAATAACCTTCTATAGTAACTTGTATTCCCACTGAGCATACCTAAGCACTTAACAATGTTCTTGTAGCACTGAAAGGGTCTCATAAATAGATACGTATCAACCTATATATTTATACTTAGTCCTCTGAACTTAGAAGGAAATGATCATGGAAATATGACAAGAAAGCATTTGTGCAGTAAGGAAAACATATTTCCAGACATGTCAACAAATCAGTGTTTGTTGCATACTGGATTTGTAGCATTTATAGCATACTGGAACCCCAGTTAGTTTCTCAGGATCTCCTTGTCAATGCATGCAGTGGTTTCCATAGGAGGAGCTTACACCGCAATGTAAACAACACATAGAAAAGGTCTAATCAATTTATCTTCCTAAGCACTTACACTAGCTAATGAATTAAGTTGCTGAAAACTTGGTCTGGCATTTTAAAGATATGATAATTCAGGTTTGTCACAGGATAATCTGCTTCTGTTGTCAGAAACAGTGATGTTACTTTTCTGTCGTCAGATTACTGATACGGCAAGACTCGCTTTTCCCCAGGCATTTAGAAAATGGGAAGAACTGTGAGAGCTGGAATGTAGGTGGGAGCTCTGGGGATTTGTAATGCATTATTATAAATTGCTTTGCTATTTATGTAGATTTAAATAATAAAATATATCCATAAGCCTTCTTATCAGCTGCATTAAATATGTTTTCAAAGAAAGAACTAAGCCAACCTGCATTTAAAAATCCTCTCTACCTTTACATCCTATCATCACTGTGGGATTTGCATTTCTCCACACGCTCGCCATAAGCTCTGTCTAACAGTGCGTGCAGAGCGACCCAAAGTGGGTTATTCTGAGCGAAGGAAGGGTGTCTGTTGTAGGAGCTTGAGACCTTACCCCGGACAGGGCAAGACTTGCCAGCTGTCTCTGTTTTATTACGAGCAATTCATCTCGAGTGCCTTCTCTTACTGTCACCGAGGCAGAGCAGGACAGGACAAGAGGCAATACATCAGGTAGAGGGTCCCAGGATACTAATGATTTTTCAGGATGCTAACACCTTAAATTCTAGCCTAAGACCAGTAAGCAAATCATGAAGAGCCATTTAAGATAATTTATTAGGTATGTGAAAGGAACAAGCAGAAAAAGGAGAGATGCTTTTTGTACATACTGACCAACTCTTTAATTGCCTTTCATAATGCATTATCTTTAACCAAGTGACCTAATCAAGCATGACTGCAAAATGAAGTGTTGTTTCAGAAAGCCTATATTTACATGTATCTCTCATACATGCAAGACACTGTCCAGAGGATGGGCCTTCATCGCTAGCTCACGGCTAGGTAGAAGTGTTAAAAAGAATGGCTTCTGATACAGTACACAATGTCTGTGTGAATAAATTCCATGAGATTCCTACCATCTTCCACAGTTACGTTGAAACAGCATGTAAGAAAGGAGAAAAAGAACAGAAAAAGGGACCTCAGGGACAAATACAAAATGCCTGGGGCCCCTTTTTGAATCAGTCATACCAAAAATGTCTTTGTCTTAGTTTTTTAAAATGTAGCTGGGATAACATAAATATTGAACAACATTGTCTATTTTCTTGCCAAAACAAGTTATTTCCTACAAAATTTTGATTTATGCTCTTCTTAATCATCATTTTCTTTCTGAGCTGTTACTTACAGTAAATCCTCTCATCTGCCTTGGGTGCGGCCCAACAGTTTATCTCACAGCCATCTCCCTTAAGCAGACAAGACATAAGAAAGAAACCTCTCTATCCCTCATGTGCAAAATTTTGTTTTGGAAAGAAGCTTTAAGAAGTTTTTAAAAGGTCAATTAATCAATCAGGGAAAAGTAAAAATGTTATTTGACTCAGGAGCCCCGCCACACCACTCAAATAATGAATGATGAATACCAAGCCTTTGAGTGAATTCTTGCAATCAACAGTCCATGACTAATCGATAGGCTGACATTTTCACACAGTTGCAGAAAGTGATCAAATTTCATAAATATCACGGATTGTTTTTGGAAAAAATCATGCAAGGAGAAAAAAACAACAACAACAACAAAACCAAAACAAACAAAAAAAACCCAAAACAAACCAAAAAAACCCCAAACAAACCAAAAAAACCCCAAACAAACAAAAAAGGGGATCAACATTTGCCCGTAAACTGCTAATTGCCAGTTGTGCGCCCAGATGTGGGTGCAGCCATAGGCAGGGAGAAGGCGCCACCTATAGATCTGGCAACCCTGCTCTCGCCCTGGGAAGCAAGGTGACCAGTTCGGCTGATAAAAGGTGGCTGGGACTGTGAGCGGAGCACACACACAACCGTGCAACACTGTTGCTCAAATGTTAGCTGTATATGATGTCAGCGGCGTACTATTTACGTGAATTAAGCCCTGGCTGGTATCTCAGAACGCGGGTTATTCATGCTTATTCGTCTGGTTATAGGGGTCATTGCTGAATCGCTACTGAACAAACTTACAAAGGGCAGCCTGGTTAGCAGAGTGGTAAATAATTAAGAGAGCAGTTAAACAGTGATCAGGATTGCTTGATGACCTAAGCTATGTAGAAAAACTGTGGTTTAAGGTTATGCAAAAGTTATTCACCAAGAACAAAGGGTGAAAAACACAGCGTGTGCTGGAAAGCAGAGACTCTAAAAAGAATTAACATGAAATTCAAAAGCAATGCTGTGGCAAAAGTAGTCGATGTAGCCCATGATTAAACAGGAGCAGGCAAACAGGAATGTGTTTTTTATCCACGTAGCCAGTCTGACACCGGAAAGTATGCAAGTTTAAGTGCACAACAGGATGTTTAAAAATTGGAGAACGTGAAGAAAAAAAGGTCACAGAAATTATTCAGGTCTTTGAGTAAATGCCTGGAACCTGGTCTGTTTAGTTTATAACAAAGAAGTCTGAAAGCTGATTTGATTGCAGCATGCATGTACTTTCCAGAGCTAAACAAGCTCTTTTGAGCGAGAAGAGTGGAGACAGAACTAGTGGTGGAAATCTTAAATCAGGATAATTCAGATTAGAAATTATAGACATTTTATTTTTTCATTTCTTCTTTTTCCTTTTTTTTTTTTTACCGTGTTGGTAATCATCCACTGGAAATAGGTCACAAAGGAAGGGATTTATTCTCCAGTTTCTGACATCTTCAAATAAGGATGTTTTACTGAAGATAAGATTTAGTGACATGTGACTGGTTTTTAGGGAGCCAGAATGTGGTGTACAAAATTTTACTTGATAATCTTGCTAGTTACTTCTAATTTTGAAATGCATTGACCAAAATACTGAGTTTCAACCCTTAGGTCTCTTGCCACATTCCTGGCTTCATCATCAGTTGAAAATCTAGGTAGCAATCAGTAAGTCAGACTTATGTGTGCCCTTATTAGATGCAAGGTAGGTGAATTTACTATGAAAACAGCTATATCCTGATGTCCTGTTACATCTGCAGATTACTGCAAACGCTTCTGTCTGATTCACCATCACGGGCAGGCCTGTTCCCAGAGGTGGCTTCAGATATGGCTCGACATTCACCTTCTGATTTGATATACGTGAACCGGTTTTGGTCTTAAAATCAGGTGGCTGTATGAGCTTGTTTAATATGAGATTATCCGAGCTATGACCTATGTCATCAAATTTGAGGTATGAAAAACCGCTTTCTCTCTGAAAGATCACTTGAAAATTCAAAGGCGATCACTGTACAGCCTCTGGAGACCATCAGCCAGTGAGACTGGTGTAGCCTGAGTCCTGTCCAAGCTAAAAAAGGAAAAAAGAACGTGAAGGTGTCTAGATGACACCTCCTTTGTTTTGGTTTAATATGCTTACTAACTCACCCCAAAGATGGTCACAGTGAGCAAAATTTTTAAAAGTGTTTCTAGTACTGGGAGAGTTATTTGAACATAAGGTTAGTGGCTCTAAGTTTGGAAGGATGCTGGCACTATGCCCTCCTAGGGGAAATGTCAATGAAATCAGGCCATAACAGACCCAGCATGCACTGTTTTCTTTTGTTTGGTTTGGTTTTTTTCACAAACCGGGACTGAAACCTTCTGAACACATCCTCAGCCAATATAAAGAAAGAAATAAATTCCTGATAATTAACTACATAAGTGCTTTTATTTCCCTCTTGAATTGGTTTGGGTACCTTGAAGGCGGTCAGTTTGGTATAAATTAAACTGATCTTGTTCTGATGAATGACCAAAATGTATTACTTAGAAATTACATATTTTGCATAAATGTTATTGCTATTATTGTAAAGAAGAAAGAAAATTTTTTTAAAAATAAGGTTTATTATTTGAAGAGGAGAGGGGAGTTTGGGGCAAATAGAAACCTGAACTTTTTAATCCAAAAACATTATGGTTTTGTATTTTTTTCATAATCTTTTCATTAGCATTTCTCTCAGTTTCTAGGCAATCAAGAAGGATTAGAATTTTTTTAAATTAATTCCTCTTTCTGTTGACCTAGTGGTTGAATATGTAGGAATACTTAACGCCGTATTCCTAGTCCAAATCTTCAACAAGCATATTATCTGTGGAACAAAAGTTGCATATATGAAGAATAAAAATATATTTTAAAAGCAAAGCAGTATGCAGTCATACACTTTCATAACTTCAGGAGAAAACTTTAGTTTCAGCTTGTACCTGCCATTTTTTTCATTGTAAAGTTTGTCACCCCACTGCAGTATCTCTAGTGCTTAACTTGTCTCCAAACACACTAATATCTTTTTGTGTTGTAGCTTTCCTTCAGTCATTCGTATCCTCCAGCTACAGGGTATGTTATCAAAAATCCTAAGGCTTGGAGTTATGCTGAGCCTTAGATGTGGAAAATAATCAAATATGAACCTGTTAGTTTCATGAGGAACAGCTTCCAATTTCAAAATTCTATCTGTATCACTACGATTAAAAAAATAAACAAAGAAAAAAACTGTCACTAACATCATTCCCATAATCAATGTGACAATCTCTTGGAAAGGGATATATACTTATATTTTTTGCAGGGTATCTCATCTTGGTTTTATTGAAATATAATTATTGATTTCATATTTTTACTATTTCTCTTGCAGTTTACAAGTGTATACTTTTGTCTTTTCAATCCCTGGCTAGCTTCCAGGGGCAAATTTGCAGCATCAGATTTTGTTTGGAAAGTATGTATGAAGAGCAGTTTATTTCTGAAATACCATCTGAAGTTCACCTTATAATATGCTTCAGAGAAACAGAATATGGGTTAAGGATTAATTATTCTTAGAAATGAAACAAAAGCTTGGTCTTAAGTAACTATTCTGAGACAAGAGAGCTAGCTCTTAAAAAATCAAGCAGAAGATGTGAACAAAAATTATTTAAAAAAAAAACAACAAAAAACCAAAAACCCGCCCCCAGAGTACACCTAGAGTTTGCAAGTAGAATCACTTTCTAGAAATCTTTCATTATCTGGGGTACCTTTTTAAAATATTGATCCACAGCATTAGTTAACTGGTTAGAACTGAGGACTTCTACCAGTAAATAGCTGTAACTCTCTGCTTTTCTGAAAGCTACTACGGTAGTTGAATGCAACAGTTATTTCCCTTTTGACATTTTCTACTCATGTCAGAATTATTTTCCATTTTATATACATATAGGGAATTTCTCCCAAAGTAGTAGCATCTCTGTATAAAATGAAAGAAGAAAAAAATCCCAGAAACTTCACCTTTGTCTACTGGAAGGTCATAGTCATTTTTTCCTGTGTAGCAAAAGAAAATGAAATCAATCTGGTAAGTATCTACAGGCAGCCATCAAAAAGAAAAGTGCCTCCTCTGTTCTAAGAGAAAAAGGAAGTAAATTCAAGTCTGACAAAGTTGTCACTAGCCAGAACCTGCCAGTCCTGCTTATTTTTAAATCAAACAGCCAGTGGTAATGAGGTGATACGAGTCTCAGGAAGCAAAATCAAACAGGAGAAGCTACATCTTAGGAAAGATTCTTAGTTAGCCTGGTGGTCTATAAGGGTGCAGGAAAGCAGACCTTTCTGTTTTCAAGACCTTGAAAAGTTTATCTCTTACTGTGAGTAAAAATCTTTGCCAGTTCCCATTGAAGTCAGTGGAAGGATTCATGCTGTTTACAGTGGGCCATAGCATGCCCATGAGAAGAGTAAATATCCTGGGTAGGTCTTTCAGAAATGCTCACTAGGGGCATACCTGTTATCACATTCAAATTGGTGAACATCCTGAAATTCCCTTTCGTTTTTTTTCAGAACCTTTTACTGAAGCCAACATGTTTTTAACGTCTGTAATGTTGTGCCTCACTGTTAAGAAACTGTGTTTTTCTTCAAGTGTGAACATTCATATGTCAACTTTCTTCTACCTATGCATATATGGTAAATTGCATTGGAACTAAGTGATTTCTTTTTATCATTTAAAAATTATCTTTTTTCATAAATGTTTATGGAAATTAATAGTTAACGATGATACTAAATCAGTGTTAAAAAGAGGTTTTCAGTACAAATCTGGATAAATATTACAGTAGTATATTCATGACATTTTTTGAAAGAAACCATAGCACTAATAATAACAACTTTAAAAAAAATAACTTTAAAGGAAAAAAAGTCCAGAGTTAATCTGCTTCATTTCTGTAAATGAAAATAACTTGGCATTACATCAGTATCTGCCCAAGCCTACTGCACAGCATGTTTTAGAAATGTTGCACACATTTATTAATCAGTGGATATTTGTTACACCGTGCTCACCTCAAGTCAGCTTCATTCACACTGAGGCGATATTCCTCATGGGACCAGTCCCACTGAGCAAGGGCACACTCGGAAGTACGTTAAGCTGATCATGCCATGGTTATGTGATCTATTTTCATAGTACGTTTGCTGTGATTACTCTCCTGATTTGAACTGAGTTGTACTAGACAGAGCAGCAAAAGCCTCCAAGGAGTTGTCTAGACACCTGAAGCAATAACTGGAAGGCAAGGGCACATGAGCTTTTATTTACTGAAAGATACCGTTTAAAGATTTTTGAGAAAAGCAGTTTTAAAAACCTTGAGAAGTAGTATTCCAGAAAGCGAGACGGCTTGGAGGCTTAATTCTGCTCCCACTTGCACACAGCGTAACTCTGCATTAAATGGTGTTATGTTAGTGAAAAAGGTAGGTTTAAGATCATAATCAGGGAAAATTCATATGAGAACAAGAGGAGTACTTTTTCTTAAATTTCTAGATTTCTAGATTAACATTAAAGTAAAGAACACGTGAATAATTTGAGAACATTCAATCTTTGAGATTGTTTAATCCCTTGTTTATATAATTCTTGTACAGTTAATTAGTTTGTAGTTAAATAAAACATTATCTCATAGGCATTGAAATGTAGCCTATCTTTTCCTGGAGCACAATTATTTGATAGACAAGAGAAAAGAGGTTAAAAAACCAGCAATAAAATCAGAGGAATTGCTTCTGATTCAGGACTTTTTACTCTTAGTGATAGGTTCTCTTTGAAGTTATTTTGCTTTGGTATTTGTACTTAAGCATAAAAATAGCCTCTCATCAAAAAGGGTTAAAATCTTTGTATTAAAATCTCTGTATTAAAATCACAGCCTAATCACTGTCACAAAATTAATTACAAAGAGAAGCTGAGCATTGTCTTCATACTGAGGGGTGAGTAAAGCCAAACAATAACTTCTCCCTTTTTTCCTTAACCAAAGCTCATCAAAAACTGTAGAGTGTTTAAATACATCCAGAAGGAATCAGTAACCCAGAGACAGACCAGGCTGCACTTCTTGCCTTCCACAGTATTTCTCTTCCTCGACAGCATCCCAAGATACATAATACCAGCCCTCAACCACACATACTGCTTCTAAAGCGTGGTTTGGAAATGGTCATATAATCAAATACAGCATGAATGCCCCTCCAAGTAAGAATTGTTGCTTACCCTGGGAGCTTTCATGCTGGTCTTAAACCAGTTGAAAATGTTTCAAAATGAGCAAACAGGTTAGTCATTTCATTATTTTCCCTTTCCCCACTGAAAGTTGGTGGGTAGATATGACTGCTTTAAGTACTGCTTTAGACTTACAGCTGCTTGCTGAAGTGTAATACCATACTCAACCATGATTAGTAAATAATAATGAAAATGCCATTTTTCAGTGAGTCCAAGAAAAAGGAATGTATCAAAGAATATATCAAACAGGAGAATGCTAAAAGGAACAGATATATCAGATGAAATGTACCCTCTGCCAACATAGTTTAGTATTCATACCCTGCTAAGATGTCAGTTGCTGGAAGGAGAAAGACTCATCAGCTTTCAGAACATGTGTGAGTAGGGTTGTTCAGGTGAATAAGATTTGACTTAAAATCTTTGAGGTGACAAAGATGACCTATGCACCCCCTGGAAATCACAACAGTTTTGTGGGAAATAATAAGCCGTTCAAGAAATAGTGTGCTTGAGGAACTGATCCCAGTTTTATTTATACTAGTAATATAATGCCAAACTTTTTTGACTTGGTGGAATTAGTCCTGCCTGACACAAATGGGGGCCAGCCCAAGATTGTCTATCAAGCACAAGATGAGGATAAATAAGCCAGGCTGTGAACAGAGTAGCCCCAACACAGCAGAGGATTTCAGTACGTCCCTCAAATAACAAAGCCATAATCAATGTGTGCAGTAAAGAAAGTTTCTGTCAACTGTGCAGCCTAAGAAATTTTTTTGAGGATCTCCACCCACATCCCGGATAGACAATTAAAGATGAATGGAAAATTTTACTTTTATGCAGAAGAACATAGCAAGTTCAAACACAAAACAGTATAAAGGGACACACACTAAGTAATGCGTGTTAGAAATAATCCCTGTGCAACCCATCAGACCTAATGAGGCAAGGAAGAACAGATTCAAAGAATAAAACCTATGCTTTTTTTCTAACTGATGATGGGAACCTATAAGGGGAGTCCCATTATATTCTGTTGATTCTATTTACGGGAATTTTATATTGTATTTATTTTATAGCAATAATTGAACCGTTCATACTAGCATACATATACAGATCAAAATTTGTATGGGGATTGCTCTCTAGTGGGATTTTCACACCCAAGCTAGGTGTCAAACCTTGATTATAACATGCCTGGTGGGAACTGAGCCCTTAAAGAGGTAATTGAAAGGAGGTAGCTAAATGAGGTGTCTAAGGCACTCAGAGAATAGTAAAGGAAAGTCAGATAAAGCAAAAATGTGGGTAACGGAGGAAGGGGTTTAGAGGTAGAAGTAGCTTCTGTTATTGCTTTTGGATGATGAACCAGAGCAAGATACCTCCCTTCCTTTGAGATCTGTGTTTGTAAGCAGTCTTTGGGAGCTAGCTACTCGTCACATTGACTATCTAAGACATCGAAGTTATAACCTTTTTTTTTTCTCTCTCACATGCAAGATTCTCCACCATTTACACCTATGTTTCCCCACTCGCTCTGTTACCTGATGCTAATACCCCACCATCTTCTTAATTTGGGGATATATAATACATGTAGGTTGTGCTTTGAGTATACTTTCAGGACCCTGGTTTGGAGGGGTGTGTATTCCTAAGCTTGAACTAATAATCTTATCTCACAAGGTTTAAATGGATTTTCACTTGAACTAGGGGCCTAGGCAGCTTGCTGGTGGGGGACAACATCAATTCTTCTCAAACATTGGTCTAAATCTGAATGATATTTTCTGATTGGAATTATCCTAAATTTGCTTTGAATTTTTGTTTCATGATACTGTTCAAGACTCAATGGATTTTCTTGGCTTAAGGCCACAAGGAGAGGTCAACATATGATAGTTTCTCATCAGTGCTACTGAAGAATTTATCTCGTGTTAGTATAGATCTTAATGGCTTTGAGCCATGGAATATCTCTGCGTAAGGAAAGATCTCATGTTTACCCCACAAATATCTCATATAGAATCAATTTATTTAATTCAGTTTATTTCACCTCTCTGCTTTTTAAACACATTTCATATTCTTTTGCCAATTGCACCTTAAAATTACTTAAACATTGACATTTTGGTGATTTCTCTTATCCATGGACTTTTCCCCAGCATTCTTCAACTAGTTGGAGCCTCCTTTTTCCCCACAACACACTTGTAAGTTTGGGTAGAATATTCATTATTTGGATTCTTTTTATTATGAACACAGTCTCAAATGAGGGCAAGGAGGGAGCAGGTGACCTTCCCAAGGTCATATGCAGAGGTTTACATCCACCAGCTAGTAAAGAATCTAAAATTCCCACTTGGCTGCCTTATCAGAACACTACCCTTTTATTCCGGAAAAAGTTGTTCCACAGTTTATTAAAACTGGTATCTTGGAGGAGACAATTTGTTTAACTCATAGCTCACCTTTTCACTCAAGGCTTACTTATGTATATTGTATTATACAATAATATCAGTAATGATAATAATAACGTATGTTATTTAATGAGAAAGCACATTAAGAAATCTGATACCAAGGCAAATGCAATGAAAGAGTTAAGGTAGTTCTTCAACTGCTCCACTTAACTAAGCTAGCATTTTAATGGTCCCAACTAGGATTAGAAGTTAACACCTCATTAAGATGAATGGGGGATATAGTTTGCACCTTTGCTGTTGCTTCTATGCTATGTGGCTTGCAGGCTCCTTCTACTGTTTCTGGAGGGCAGGCTTAAAGAGTACAAGAGTGCATCATTAATTTATATAGGGAAGTCTCTTTGTAAAAGAAATGACTAGTGACTGTATTTTTAATGAAACTCTGGTTCTGCTGAAAACCTTTTGCCAGAGTAAAGACCAAAACATCAAGGGATTCATGATCTTTTTGTACCCACTCTTTTCCACTGTTAGGTTTCCTGGCGTAAGAGAAATATTATTACATAAAATACCTATTTGATACAGGTGCAGTCCTGTAAAAGTGCACTCAGTGAGACCTAAGCCCGTTGCATATAAGAAGGAAAACCAGATGTTTCCCTTATGGCCATATTTACATTCGGTATTAAAATGAGTAAAGATCTAAAGCCCACCTAGAGGCAGAATCACGGTTGTGCTTTTAATAATAAAGTCTAGTTCAAGTGGGCTTGATTCCCTTTCCTCTGTATCCTGCATAAAAAAATACATATTGTACACAGATAAACGATTTTCCTTCAGTGGCCCTTACATGTGTTTTTCCAAGGAGGTTGGTACCACGGTCCAAATTAAGCTGAGGAAGGAAGACAGAGAATGGTCTGATAATTTGCCAATATTTATCAAGTGATACAGTTGTAGGGGTCCCTGGTGCCAACACAACGCGTTTGCATGACACCTCACTGCCTCTGTTTTCCTTTGCTTGAAGCCATATAGGTTTGATATAAAGCAGGTACAGAGAACTCCAGGTGAGTCATGATCGCTCTAAGATAAGGCCATAAAAAGATAAGAATAACCTGTAACTGTCTTAGGACACACATACACAAATGTGTGCACATACATATAGACACATTCCGGCCTATTCAATCACAGTGAGGATGGTTTTCCATCATTAATATTATTGAATTGAAATAACTAGGGGAAATAGTGGAAACATTTTCTATATAAATATTTATACTTCCCCTGTTTTGATGTCCTTTAGTTGCCTTTTCAGTGGAATTACGGATGTTCACTTTAAATGGAGAGGCCTTTTAAATACCAATGCCCTCGTATTTACAGAAACGGAACTGGATCTTTAGTAATACAGTATGCCATAAATCCAACATTTAAGAGCCCACAGCATCCTTTTTCATTCAAAAGACAAAATTCCCATAGATGTAGTAAATTCTGTAGCAGACACAGAGACCAATGGGATATAGCCTGCAGTGATTAATGCTAATTGCTAGCCAAGGTTTTGGAAGGGATTAGTGATTTTAGAGATCCAACTTCGAAAAAATGTCTGATAAGAGATTGATTTTCAGAAAAGAAACAGTCTCTTCTTCCTGGAAATTGGACCCCTTTAAATTATCTCTGCTTTGGTACCCCACAATGAACACACTTAAAACTACCAGTTACTTGTGGAAATCCTGTCCAGAATTTAGCAATGTTATTATCCATACCATATGTATTTTATTTTCTGATTTCTTAAAAATCCATTTCACTTGCTCCCTTTTTGAATCTATTATACTTTGAATCACAAACTTCTCCATGCTGCTGAACAGATAAAATCAATAGGCAATATTTTTATCCAGACATAATTCCCAAGCATTTAAGGAAGACATTTTCAATGGAAAGGGCTTGATGCCTACAATACCTTTACGTGAAAGTTCAGTAAGGACTGCATCAGACTGCTCATTTTCCAGACCAGCTGCAGGCTTGATTTGTTTCTAAGTCATTTAAGTGTACGTTTCTTGTTTAGGTGACATGTTTTGTGACTTTCTTGCAACCGGAAATGAGTTAACAGTAGACATGAAAGTGGTTAGATTGTTTCTAAATAATCCTAAATATGTATTTAAGCAAAAAAAGTTTAATAATATTTTCACTCTATGCTATTAGGAATTTTGAAACAACTAATTACTGCTGGTATGCAAATTTAGTGAAACCCAATTAAATAAATATCAGATATATGGATAAATCTGCTAGCGAAGACATGTGCTTTATATCAGTTTGTACACATCCTGTGTTTGCTATGAAACCTGTTTAAACAAATAAGTGATAAAAGACTAAATGAGTCAATGAAAAAAATCCCCTAAGTACCAGGTTGTGAATGGTGTGCTATTAGATCTCTCCACGGGTAAATGTGTTGCCTGCTCTACTGTAACGGACAAGCTCCCTCTTAGGTAAATACCGTCTATTTTAAAAGAACAGATCTAATAAAGGCCTAGATTTTCTGTATATCAAGGAAATATATTTTAAAGCTGCTTTTATTGTTTCACAACAAAGCCAAAGACATTCAGCTGTCAAAACAATAATGGTATTTGCATACTTTTTTTTTTTTTCATCTGGCAAAATACTGTATGAATGGAACACAGAAAACCAAACTGATTATGTCCAAGCTCGTGATTGTAAAATCTCTGCTACCAAAGATATTTTAACTAGCTAGACACCATTGATCTACAGCAAAGCTTTGTCAACTAATGCTTTTTTCTTAAATTGATTCTCCATCTTGTCTTCTCATTCTTTCGACAGCACACAGCAGGAAGCTCTGTCTACATACAGAAAACAGGATCTTGCTGTAGGCAGGGGTATAAAACAAAAAGACAGTGATTAAAGAAAAAAACAGACTGCTGTTAGTATTTGATCTTAAAATTATTGATCTTGTCAATCAGTTACAAACACAGAGTGCCCATTTAAATCTGTAATAACTATTAATGTTACCACAAAAATGCTGACCACTTGAAAGAACAAAGAAATCTATATGATAATGCAATGTGATGCTTATTTGGCTGTATAGCTATTTGTACTATGCAAGAGTAAGTGCACCATCCTGCTTGACAAAGATCACATCTCTAACATTTCTTTTAAAATTAATATCATATAAGAATATGAGGTTCACATAACAGACTTACATTTTGAAGATTTTGTTAACTAAGAAATTTTAATTCTTTGACTGCCAAAAGCATTATTAGTTTTTATCATTCATATAGTAATAATGAAATGTTTTTTTCCTATAACTGACCCAAACTCAAGCATTACATTAGGATACTGTTAAAAACCTACCAAGCCAAGACAGCACCATGCTGTCTTTGTCCTTTATGTAAAATTTTATGTTAATTCTGTCTAAAGAGTTTGCATTCCTATTGTAGTTGTAGCAACAGTGCCTCTAAACATGTTTATGTGTAAATGTAATTGAAAACTAGTTTTAAAAAAGAGTATCTTATTTCAAAACTAAGTGCACTTCAGTTGCTGGTCATACTGAAAGCAAAAAACATTTGACCATTTGGAACAAAACAAAACCCCAAAGATCTGAATCAATCTCCATACATGCTTTAACTTGCAATCAAGTGTCAATCACTAAAGCTTTTCACCTTAAAATAAGGTGGCAATTTTCAAGGGCAGCAATTGTTACGCACAAAGTCCCACAATGAACCAGCTTACAAATATTTAGCAGAAATGTTCATGTAATTTATAATATTATCCTTCTTTCTATCTCTATAAAGAGGACAAGGCATTTGCTAACAATTTGATAATGTCTCTGGGACAGGAAAAAGATACAAATAGCACAGATAGTTGCATCTAATCTGTAATTAGTAAAAATATATAGAAAGGTTCATTTACATAACAGACAAGTAGGAATGTATTGTAGTTTTGTGCCAGCCAAAGGTTTATAAGAAGCCTTTGCCCATCTTTAATATATGTGTAAATTAAATTTTATGAAATGCATTTTAAATGTACTTCATTGATCTTCTGAATTTATCATAAGCCTCTAGTTCATATTTTGGTGCCAGTCTAGTGTGTCACATGGTTTTGAAACCAATAGAGGCTCATACTGAAGGGTTTTTCATTGTTTGAATTACTTTATTGGTTGAGTGGAAGGATTAAAGACAGACTAAAAATTCATTATGATGATGTAATAAAACACACATTGGTTGTTCCTTCACTTTAAAATCTGCTTTTTAAGCACATTCTTCTGTTAGAAGCCAGAATGAAATGTCATTAAGCATCTGGACATAACAATAACTATTTAAATTTTTTGTTTATTTGTTTTTCTTTTAATCTAAGCATCACTGAAGTAAAAAAAAAAAGAATTAAAGATTTCATACAGAAATTATTGTGAATTATTCACCTTTCCTTACTGTAGATAGAATATAGCTCTCTCAATTACTTTTAAAGTGACAGTTGGATAGAAAATGTAATAACTTCGTAACCCTACTTTTTGTCATTGCATGTGAGACTTGATTCACATTAAAAAATAAAAACCTCAAGCATGCTTTTTCCTGCTTTTATATTATGTATTAAGCATTGAACTTTCAGTGTATGAGAAGATACATGTAGAACTCTAGAATAATAAAAAATGCTTAAATAATATATCAATAAAAAAAGAATAAAAGAATACACATCATACTATGCCATGGAACCTAAAAATGCTTGTTTTCCTGCAATGGGAAAAATTAATGTGAAATCTTTTCCCCTTGCTACCAAAGAGATACATTTTTGTTTCTTTGTATTTTTGACTAAGTATTTTTTTATAATCAGGAAAGAACCTTTCAATGCTGGAACCCACTTCATAACACTAGAGACAAATATATGAAAATTTCTTTCACATTCTTGTCAGTTAAATTATTTATCAAGTGATCACGCTTTCTTTGTGCTTTTCTTTTAAGACAGTAGGACTTCACCCTTCACTCCTGCAGTATTCTCCAAGCCCTTGAAATAACTCTTCCTTTGAATTACTGGTTATTGGCATTGAAGTATTTCTCTGCTCTTCTGCAGGACTTTGAAGCGTGTCAGGAATTAACATTAGGGTTTGGCATAGAGGAACTCCTCCGGGGTGGGAGGGAAGGGCTCTGTCCCTCCTAAGAGAAGTGAAAGTATCTATGGCTGCGTGCCACAGCCGTGCTTGGACTTCTCCCCAGCCACTCTGCTCCCAGGACGAGGAGAAAGCTGCTTGTGCAGATACGGGAGAGGTTTTCACAAATATGCCCAAAGGGAACATGTACCTGTCCTCCCACCTGAGATCAAGCCCTAGCTGCTCTGGAAGACACATCCCACCGTAGCTGAAGAGCAAAGGCTTGCCTTTGGAGCCAGGGCTGCTTCTTGCGGGGAGGCTGGAAACTCAGACTGGGGAGTCAAGGCCCTGATGAAATTTATGTTTTCCTACACAAGGAAAATTGTTATTATTTCTGGTGTGGAGACCTTTATGCTTCTACTACTCTATAGAATTGCAGAGGTGCCTGAATGCCGGTTATCGCTACATCTCAGAGTAGGCTGCATATTAAGGACAGGAAATGCAGAATGTGAACAGGGTGCAAAATCTCCACTTCCTCCACATTTCCACCCGTATGAAATGCTGATTACTTGCTGATTAATGTCAGTGGCAAGAATACAAAAACAAATACTATGTCTTCCTCTGTAAGCGTTACTTCACACCCTTTCCTAGTCCAACAATTTTAGCATTTGTTTTCGGTATCATGTACTCCACTGGGTTTTTTGCCTGAATGAAAAAAGAAAACCAACACATGGGATGATGCTTTTTGTGAGGGTTTTCCTTTTACATACATGTGTATATGGATATGATATGCTAATTTTCTCCCTTCATTTCAGCCTTCTTTACTGATTTTAAACAGGCTTCTCCTTATTTCACAAGATCTGAAAATTTCAAGCCTTGTTTATTACTGGGTATAACAAGTGCTGTATATATTAGATTTTCAGAAGTTTATCTTAATGAGAGTTTAAAGCAGATTTTCAGATTAGCCAAGTTCCATTCTAATCTGAGACAGACTTAATTTTAGTCTCTGATGTGCAGGCATGTATCACTATTTATCTTGTCAAGTCCTCTGTTGTTCATGCACATCCTTGTGCATCTGGGATGGAGTATGAGCAGCCTGGCACAGCAGATAGCAGTAAAACTATTTAATACCTTTTAAAATGATTGCAACATAAAAAATCCTCAGTAGTGCAAAGCAAGAGAGCTATAAGTATAGGTATCCGATAAAACAGCCTTTTTTATCCTTATTTATATATTCACATCAGGTACATGAAAAACTGAGGATTGCTTTGTCACAGGTACATTGAAGGAAATGTGCAGTTTGAAAAGAAGTATGAAGGCCATGAGAACCCTCTACTACTTATGCAGGATTTTTGTATCGGTCAGACTTCAGAAGCTGGCCACAGTCAGTGCGGAGCTTTGGGTAAGAGAAAAGTCTGGGTGCTTCCTTTGTTACAGAGCTTTGTTCACCGAGTCATCAATTCCTCATTGAAGAGCAGGATGAACCTTTGTCCTGAGGCCGGATACCAGAGAGGGTGTGAGTGTTTTGGAGCTGAACATCGTCCCTTCTCTGCCTCACCCACCAACTTAGAACCACTCATGGTCAGCAAAAGGCACTTAGTGGTAAACAGAGCAAGCACTCACACACAGTTCTCCGTTTGTCCATAGTGCAGGAGACATAAGACTGGATTGGGCTTCCAGTAGCATTGTGGCCACATTTACTGCTCCCATTTCATCAGCCTGCTCTGAAATTTCCTTCACTGGAAAATGTAGGAGGGTGTTTTGGAGTCACCTCCAAATTTTAGTTCTTAAAGTCATTGGTCAGTCCACACTGACAAGTCTTCATATTCTGCCTTTGAAACATCCAGCCATAATTTGATCCCTAGATAAAACCCCGTAATGCTGCTAATTATTTCTATTGAAAATTAGTACAGCTGAGACACAGCCCACTGATCCAGAATCATGTCCTCTGCAACTACAGTCAGAACTTGATTTCCGTGACAAACTCTCTTGGCTCTGCAGAAGATGATGGCTGCCCTCTAGTGACAAAGATATTTCTGCTGACACATTGCAGGAGATGCAAATATGTTAATAAATAGTGTCTTGTAGATCAATATATAACAAGAGGTTTGTATCTAAAAAAGATAAAGAATCTTAAGATCGTGAGCAAAAACACTGGGCTTGGAGGCACTAGAAAAAGAAGCATTCCAGGTTGACATGTCATCCTCAGTTGCAGAAGTTTTTTAAGGTAAATTTTTGTTTGATCGGAAGTTCCTGGATTTTTTTAAATTTCTGACATTTCTGTTAACAGCTGAACAACCTATGATTATTATAACAAGACCAGAATAAGAGCTCTGCATTGCAGAGAGGTTCACTTTCTGCTAAAAGCATCCATCTGACTCCCATGCACTCACTGACACAAAATGTATTTTTTACAATACTTCTATGTGTCTATGTGCAGGCATGCGTGTGTATGTGCATCTGTAAGTGGTGACAGGATCATGTTTTCCTAATTTCCTGGGTGAAATCACAAGTTAAATTGAAGGGGCAGTTACAAAGTTTATTTTTGGAATAATGCAGACAATATCAAGTTTTAGAAACATTATTAGAAATCATGAAAGACTATATTGAGAATGAATAAAGAACTATATTGAATGTTTACATCAGTGTGTTATTTCATGTTAACTATGAGATGGCCCATAGAATACAATGATGTGATTCATAACAAATATATTAAAGAATATTCAATGTAAAGTCTTTGATTCTAATTGCTCTGGGACACATTAAGTTGTCATCTACAGGAAAACCATGGGGAAAAATTATCACATTTCTACACAATGATTCATGTTAGAATAAGAGATTTGGTGATAAAACATCTAAGTTTTCTCCTCTGTCCCGCTGTCTGTGAGAATGCAAGTTTATATTTCTGAAGTGCTGTGCATCCCATTTCTTTCATTGGTAATTTTGTTTCTAGACTCTTTTTTTACCTTTTTTTTTTGTTTTTTTAATTTCAGTTGTGGTCTTAGGATCTGAAAACTTGTTTTCCTTATCTGATGCTCTAAACTTTCTGGTACTGAGAGGATACTGCCACATCACCTACCCTATGCTCACTTATCCACTCTAAATGTTTAGCTCTTTCCTGTTCAGCAAGTTCATTCCTCTGTGCTGTCATTCTTTTTGTTGTGAATCTACTATGAAGAGTGACATCATAGACTTTTAAAATCTGTAAAACTTTCCATCCTGAATCTTCCCAAATCCTGATACCAATCCTGAAGTGCAAATCTGCAATACAAGTTGGCGTCTTGTACTTCAAAACCAGTGAAGCCTTCCTCATGGATTGGGCAAACACAAACTGGAAATCATATTGGCTCTCACTCAGGAATAAATGCTATTTAGGAAAGCCATTAAGCACATGCTTAATTCACATTGCAATGCCGTATCGCCAAAGAATATAGCCTTTTATAACAAAGAGAGTAATCTTTCTATCTAAATTAAATAATATGGCATACTGACTCTGCCAAACTTACTGTCCTTAGTTAGGAAAATGCATCCGGAACACATTTCCTTTTTGACAAAAGCGCATGCTATATGCTGAAGAGTTCCATTGACTTCAGTAGGATTTAAACAAATTAGAAATGTCTTCCCAAATTTTAGATGTTTCATGAAGTAGGGTTTGAGGGAGGATAAAGATAAAACCCTTCCCTCTCTCCTGATGTATATATTTTTTCTTCATATTTACATGGCAATTTAAGTCTAGCTTCAGATGTTTTCCTACTGAAAAATTTAGCTTCAGCACAGCAAAATATTTCCAAGAAGTGAATTTCTACATTTGATAAAGTCATAATACTGAATTATTTAATTTTGTACATAGAAAGAATATAACAACTTTTTATTGTAAGAAACCGTATGAACTGTCGGGAATGTAACATTTTAACACCGATAAAATACATGGACTAGTCTGGCATTGCATGTGAACAAATGGAAAGTTGATTATTTTACACATCTTTGTACAATAATGAACCCTTCACATGAAGAAAGCTGTGCTCTTGAGAGGCTTTTCCAGCTATTGTCTTCTACCTACAGGAGATGCTGAAAACTGTAGCAGTTCTGTCACTGATCCCCCATAGCTGGCCAATGACAAATACTGGAAGGTCCATAAAAGTGAAAATTTCTCTAGTTTTGAATGAAACACTTCATTTCTTGGTACCCACTCTCAGTAGATATCACTGCTTCACTCCAAGCTTATTATAACCTGTTGGTTTATCCAAAGGGTGGGAGTTGTTTTTCCTTGTTATCCACAGGTTTTGATAAGACTCTTACAGAACACACTTAGCTATATTGTTGTCATCCCCTTTAACATTAAACTGTGAAAAAAATATATTCATGAAATGGCTGCAATATCCATTTCAGCATTTTATGCCAAAAGAAGCAGGTGCTTCCCATTTTTACACACTGCGATCACTTGTCATGGCCTTTCCAATTTTTTTAGGCAATGGCTGTTCCGAACTATCCCCAATTTACTTTACAAAATGGAATTATATATCTTTGTAACATTATTTGTTAATTATTTGTAGTGGTAAAACTGATGCATTTTCTTACATAGGGGCTGACTCTCCCTCTAAACGTAACTTCTCCCTTTCCAGTTAAGATTGTCCAAGGGACCCAGGTAGCCTCAGTGCACAAAGGCGTTGTCACTGTTGTAGATCTGATCTACTTTAGACAGATATTGACGATTCTACTTCTGCTGACTGTGTGGTGTTTTGGTTATGTGCAGTGCTCATCTGGAGAAAGCTGAACTCCTTTTATGTGTGACAGAAAATCCTGGTTTGATATTGGACTTCTGGGTAACATTCAATGCTAATCCGACTATATCTTATATCCTTGCCTTCCTAGTCTTCTCTAAGCCTCTTCTCCTCTTGCCATGCCTTTGCTTTGCTGAAGTCATGCAAGAGACCTTTATAAAAGGAAACCAAACCCAAGCCATCCTTTATCTGCTCAGAGGATACGTCTGTTGTGAACATACACAATGATAGATTAAAATAATTCTGAAAGATGGAGGGGAACACATTCATCTGACTTTCATTCCTTTCCAGAAGTTAATGACCCTATACATTAGTTTCTCATTAAAATACTTCCATGAAAACATTTTGAGATTCAAGCATCTTAGTTCTGTTCATCTTGCTGAACTTCTATATCTTATTTTGCTTTATTTTATATGCTCTGGATTAGGAAGCAATACTGCTTTGAGTTACACCAGCTGACTCTCTGGCCTTAGGTCTGCCTTATAGTTTTCCCTGATAATGTTTCCAAGTGATAAAATTTGGATCCAGATGCTGAGTTCTTTAAATAGGTGCATTTTATCATCTTAGCTCTTACCAAATCAAACTATGTAAAAATGCCTCATATAAGAGATCAGTGTATTTCACTTATAGCTATATCAACATCTGCCTGTGGAAACCGTAGTGACCTCAGATATGGGTCAAGCTGTGCAGGATATCTCTAATAACTTTCTGTCACTGAAACAGGGATGTACTGTCCACTCCAGTGTTCCCCTTCCATGCTCACCAGTGGCATTTGTCTGACCTTCCCTGCAGTGACTCTGTTCTGCTAATTGGCAGTCTGATAAAGAAGAAAACAAACACGTTTCCAATGAGTTAGTGATCTACGTTGCACTGAGATGAACAGTGAGTTCATTCTGAAGGGTCTGACGAGCACCAGAACCCTCACAAAGCAGGGCAGCTCCAAGTGCAAGGGCAGCGGGAGCCAGGAAAGGGGAACAAGGCTTTTCCTTTTCAGGGGCTCTAAGGTGTTTGTCATCTCATGTAACTTAACTCTAAAGGTTCTTCATGTTAAGTCATTTTTGTATGCCAGATTATTTTGCTGTGGCCTGGTTGGTTTGTGTTGGGGTTTTGTTTGTTTTTCTTTTTTCATCCACCTCTTCAATAAATTGGGCCACTAAGCTTAAATTTTATAAAAGTACGCCATTTCATCAATGTCAAAACATTTCCTTTAGATAAGTCACTTTTGGTGAAAATCTATAGGAAGTGGAGAGAAGTGGATGGAGCATCACTCTGGCATACCCAAACCAAGGCAATAGCAAGAAAAAGGTGAAAAGATCACCATACTGGTGAAGAAGAGTATAGCACTAACACCACATCTAGGGTCTCACATTCCCTGCAGTAACTTCAAGCATATTCAGTGGACATTTTGATGTAGTGGCATTCTCTTGATCTTACTTTGTTCCCATGCATAGTGAAAGCAAATTATGAAATCTCTGAAAATGTTATGAAAAAGGTCTTAAATTAGGTCTTTGTCAAGGGACTGTCACTTGGTTTGTACCATAACTAGAATTGTAACCCAGCTGATCTCTAGGTGCTACAGAGATATGAATGTTTAATCATGATGATCAGCATTGAAAACATAATGTTTTGAAAAATTAGGTGTTTTGTATATAGAGTGTCTTTCTAATGGAGTGTTTAAATTTCATTCTTTGTCTTGGACCTTGATATTACAGGGTTGTGTGGTTTTTTCGTAATAAAGTAAATTTCCAGCAATTTCTTCTGATGTTGTCGTCATCATCAGTTAGTAACACCTGCCTGGATGTGTGACATATCTCTTCCAACCAAGTAAACCCATCTACAGAGCAATTTATCAATAAAATTTCCTTGACCTGTGTCCCAGAGATTTTATTTTAGACCAATCCTACCCTTTCAGAAGTGTCTCATAAAGTCTACTGATGGGTCATATCTACTTTTGCATTGACCTGTTTACCTTAGCACTTTGGCAAGCAGGGAGACTTCTGCTGACATCAGCATGAACACTTATGTCTTGTTCCATGCTGGAAAGCCATTTGGAAGAATTTAACACTGAAAACACAGTAGATGAATCTTTGAAGAATGCACTCACAAGAATGGTGCCAGTAGTAGAGAGAAACTAATACTAAACATTTCTGTGGAGGAGAAAACTAGGGATAGAGAAATTGAGCTATGCAGCTTGGAGAAGGGCAGAGAAGACTAATGTGTTTATTATCAATAAATCAATTTGCTAATCCAGGTGGAATTCTGCAGCTGTAGGATGTAGAGGGTAAAAGGAGGTGAGTGGGTTGATTTTTTTTTTTAGTAAGAGGAAATCAATATCCTAATCAAATATCAGATGGGAGATGATGAGTAGAGAAGAGAATCTACATAATGTATGGTTCTAAATTGGTTTCCTAAAATACCCATGTTAATGATGAAGGAACTCATTCTAAGTTAGTGTATATTGGCTTCGTTTAATATAACTGCTATAACTTAACTTGCACCAGCTGGGAAATCGGCTTAGCATATCCAAAGATAACACTAGGGTAGAATTGCCCATTTTCCTCAGTGATGCTTGTTCCATATGGAACAGTAAATTTATACAGGTTTTAAGTAGAATCAAGCTAATAGTGAGGATAGTTTGGAATGGCAGGCAAGTCTAATGAAGCTTTCCTTAGCCTGGGCTACAAAAAAGGCCTCCCTCTGCCTCTCTGTTCAAGAACCGAGATTCCTCACTAGCAGGATATCTCTAAGCTATCGCAGCTGAACACCTCACACTAACATGAACTAATGAACGCCCACCTCAGCATATCATGATGTTCCTACTGCTATGTTGTCTAAAGTATCCAACGAGCTCACATCATGAACATGCTTTTGAATCATTTGAGTTTAATAAGGGTGCTCAGGCAAAAGAGTTTACGACATGGTTCTTACATTTTGCAGAAAACATTTTGAAACAGGCCACAACAATAATCATTAAATACATGCCACATTCTTTGTGTTCTATATAACTCAAACATTATTATTAGTTTATTAAAACATCATGTTTATTAAAGATGCGAGTTTATGATTAATGTGGAACTCATTGCCTATATACAATATAAAAAAAATCAAAACCTTTAAAGAATCTTTATAGAAGCTCTCGTTTTTTCGTCATGAATGTTCCCAGACTTGTACATAAAGAGTCAGATTGGGCTTGATAATATATGGGGTAGTGGAATAAGGACGGGAGAAATGAACAGACTCCTTCTTGGGTATATAGAAAAATAAATAAAATTATGTCTAGATACAGGAAAAATACAGTAAAACAGCAGCTGTAATGGATGTAATGTCTTCATTTTCCTGTTATTCTCAAATTAACTATTAATTCTTAAGGAAACCTTTTGAACATTCTAATATGACTGGAGTTGTCTGTGAATATATCAGATCAAAAACTTCTGTGGACTAGAAAGCCAGTTATTTCTTGATGCACCAGGCAATTTAAAGTTGTTTTCCAAACTGGTTAGTTCAATCCATGTTCATGTATAATTTGTGTAAAATAAACTGCCTTGCTTCTGCCATATGAATTACATTTTTAGAGGGTCTCCCTCTTCAGCTGTCATCCTCTAAGTATCTACTGGTACAGTATGCTCATGCAAGAATGAATTTTTAATTTAGCAAAGGTTAAAACAGACCATTTTACATTGCAGGAAAAAGCAACAAAATGGTTTGTCAGATCCATTTTCTGAAATGTACAATCATGCAGCATATCTGGAAAAATATACTAATAATTATTTTATTACAATCAAACCTACAAATTTGTGGGTTTTTTTTCCTGTAGTGTAAGTTCTAAGTTACTAAGTTACTGTTACAAAGTTCTCATTGTTATCATTTTCACATTTTGAAATTAATTGATCATAGATAATTTGGAGATCATCAGTGCTGAAAAATTATTCTTCCTATAAAGGGACAATTTGAAATAAGATTAAAGTTCAAAAGGAAAAGAAAAGTAATCAGGTTGTCCATTCCTTTCATCCAGGTTAACAGCTAAATAAGTATATTATTTGACCTGATTATCTGCAATATATATTTGCATTCAGTTATATGATATAAAGTAAAAGCTGAATCCAGGACTTTTTTCTCTGAGTTTGCAGAAGTTCTATCAAGATTCTTGCTTTCTCTTGCATAAAAGTGGTTGATTTAACACATTTCAGCATTGATTAAAATGAAAGGTGGTCTGATTTCTGCATCTTATTGTTCAGTTATTTAAAACATTTCCTTAAGTATTAGAATTCAATTTTATTTATTTATTTTTTTTATTTCAAAGTGAAATTATTAGACATGAAAGATTCCAAATGGTTATTACAGGAAACCTAATACTTCCCCACACTAAGTGTATCACAGTCAGTATGTTACACCTCGTTATGGATTGTCTTTCACAGTCTGGATGCACAAAATACCTAGTTCCCAAGCTACCTTCACTTCTCACAAACACAGGTAATAAGAGTGATCCTTTCAGCTCGGATACTCTTGATCAGATCAAGTACCTAAGCATTATCAAAAGTTGTACCTGTATGTTTTTCAGTGTCATCCTGATATCTCTTATCCCTTCCCAGTAATGAAAGATAGCAATTTATATTAATTTTGCCTCTTTCCCGGGGCAGCACTTTTTTTAATACATTTGTAGGGGAAGAACAGAAGGAGGCAATTATTGTAAATGCTCTCATGGCTATCGTGGAAAATATTTTGCTTTTTGTACAGGCTGGATTTTGACCGTAATGATGGAGGGTCTATATCACCTTGCTGCTACTACTAAGCTTTATAATGTCCAA
This sequence comes from Burhinus oedicnemus, assembly GCA_008921705.1. NCBI lineage: Eukaryota > Metazoa > Chordata > Aves > Charadriiformes > Burhinidae > Burhinus > Burhinus oedicnemus. Next base: position 2,874,210 of record VFFE01007836.1, read on the forward strand.
ATCATAAGACACGTGGAACATGTTGTTTTCACCTTATTAAGTCTAGCATTTTCTTATCTGTTCTTAAACTCTGATTGCATTTGTCTAAAACTTGTTATTTAAAAGTTGCGGCCTTAGACCAAGTTCTCAGATACTAGGAAACGTTACTGACATCAGCAAAGTTATGACAATTTATATTGACTAAGGGTCTATTTTCTTAAAGTTGCTGGAAAGTAAAGTGCAATAATTAAAATTTAGATACAAAGGAATTAAATTATCTTTGGGATCATTTGCTGCTAGCTGATACGGGCAAAACCAGATAGAGAGCCCTCTCTTGTGTGCAGTCAGAATACAGAACACCAAAGGAAGTTGCTGATGTCTTGAATAGATGAGTGATATTGCTGTTAATAGGGAACCTGAAGTCTTAATTGGTTTGCTGTAAACATTACAAACACGTTTGCATGCTTCCATTCACTTTGTGTGCTGTGTATTAGATAGATGGTATTCACACCGATAGCTGCAATTTAATTACAAGAAGTCTGTTCCTTATTCAATTTCAGTTGTGTCATCCCATTACATTGGCTATGAAGCATTGCAACGTTCGATACAGCATGTATCATGATGTCAGAAAGATAATGCCACGCAATGGCTCAATTTTGATTGTAAGGATTTTCAACCACATTGGAATCAATGTTGTAAATGGTTATCAAATCCACACATTCTGGCTAACTGAAACAAAGTGAAAGATCTGAGGAAGCACATTATTTTTTATTACAAAGAACAATTGCAATGAATAGTAAAATTGCTCACCATTGGTGAATCCATCAATATGAATAAACATGTCAAACCTCACAGGTCTGAGGACCCTGCCCACAGGCTGTCTTCTGAGGCTTAATGAATTCACAGTATGAACAAATTGGTTCAGCCGTTACAGTTACTCAATTTACTACAGCTGCTAAACAAGTGACTGGAGCAATACTCCAGGCTGTAGAGCGCAGGTTTGCTTCCTCCTCATCTACTACTAGGGACTGTCCACAGACTTTGGAGATGCCATTGCACTTTCTTTTTTATGCTTTTGTGGAATACACTTTCCAGCCAACCAAACTTGCTTGAATGAGAGCTATAATTATCACTTTCTCAAGGACTAGATAAGTACAAGGCATTTGGCTACTGGCTTGTGAGAGCAGATTTGCAGAATATTAAAAAGAAACAGTTTTAGAGTGATCTAGAGGTCTGTGAGACAGGTTTGAGAATAAGTCTCATCCAAATATTTCGCCATCTTATATGGTTCCTAAGACTTTCTAAGATAAAGCATTTGAAAAGGGAGGAGGACTTCCTAAGCACGTTCACATGAGCTTTCTTACTTAAGGGAAACAACGCTTCTGACTGGAACCTCAGAAGGAACACATAGATCCTAGGATGGGAAACTTAATACGGCAGATATTGGGGTGAATGTTTAGGGTATGAGGTAGATTAGAAACTGCTGACTTATAGAAAAATAAATCTGTAATACAGCTGAGGGTTACAAGAAGCTGTAAATCTCTGGGACAAGATTATGAGTAACTTCAGCGTCATTGGGTGGGAAGGTGCTATAAGTCTTCTGTTAGGTGAAATAAAACTAAGTGGGTCAGATAAGCATGAATAAGCACTAAAATCTATTTTGCCTGGCCCTGACTATTCTGGATTAGTATTCCTGCTAATTTACACTGCTGATTTCATAGCTAAAAATAGATATGAAACACTATTTATTGAACAGTCAATTAGAAGACTGGTTTACAACAAATGGTTCTTAATCCACCCTTCAGTTTGATAGATAGTCTCCCATCCCTACAACCTTACAGAAGGAAAAGAAAAAAACCAAATCTTAAACCCCACATTTTTATAAATGTCCCCTCAAGGTCTCAAGAGTATTTACTACTCTTCATTCACCTCTCCATAGTGGCATGTAATTAAATGGTGCTTCTGACTTCCGATATCATATTGAATTTAGAAAAGAAATCTCTTAGTAAAGTGCAGATTGTTCATGCTGTGAGTTTTAGGGACCCTAATTTCAATGAAATGCTTTATAAAATGTGGATGTTAGGTGAGCGGGATAAAACAACTGAGGAATCCTGCTATTTGGGAAATTACTTTTTTTATGTTAAATGAGGGAAAATGGCAAACCTAATAAAGTAAAAGGGAAGGGGACTATCCATGACTCCCTTCAAGGCAGTCTGCCAGGCAGCCTTGGCCAGATTTCCACAGTACTACCTTCAGATTTTATTAAATTAAAATAAAACCTGTCATCTTGGCTTTCACTGGCACAGTCAAATGCACAGTTTTTTACTTAGTTCCAACATCAGCCTTGCACTTCCAGCCAGCATTAATATTTCAAAATGTAATATACATAGTTCTGTGGCATTTTTTACATATCTGGCAAACAGTTACTGAAAAATATTCTGCTAAAAGTTAAAAAAGCAGTGTTACTAACTATTTGATCGTGTCAACTCCTTTTCACTGTTCTCCCTCAGGGACTAAACCATTTGGAAACGTAAATCAAAGAATAAAAGAAATCAGAAATGGAAATGTCCCATTCGGTCATCTAATCCAATCCTCTAGTAGCACATGATTGTTCCCCATAATACGTTTTCCACAGTTCTGTTCACTCTCACTTCAGATGCTTGGGAACACTGCTTGCCGATGTACCTTTTGAAAGCTGGATGGGTAGAGTTCAAACAGACCCAACATCACCTCTAAGGTCACCTCTTACCTCTTCTAATTTGTCCTGGCAGTCGCAGCTGTATAGGGGCTCATGTAGGGACTGGGGATTGCCAAAATGGAAAGGAAAAGCTGCAGCTGCCTGCTTTCCCTCATCTTCCCCCTGGGATTTCCCTTACGTAGAAGGCTGAAGTAATGCAAACCAGAGCTACTTCACATGTTGATAGGAGCAGCTTTATCACCTAGTTCTACTGCTGCTGTCAGAGACTTCAGCCGTGAATCTGGCCTAGAGGACTCCTGTCTGGATCCTGAGGGATGAAAACTCCTACTAGATAGATTCCACCATTAGTCACAGTGCAGTCTGACACAGATCTTAATAACATGAAGATGCAGCAGCTGTCAACGATTTATATTATTCCTTGCCTCTCCCTCTCAAGGCCTTGGACAGCCACTGGTGAGAATTGCAGCATCAGAGGAACATGGTTTGCCTGGAGGAGCAGTAGTTCACAAAGTATAGCAGTGACTTAGAGTCTTTCCCAGGGGAACATCTGAGATATTCCAACTTTACTCCAGTAGTGCTAGATAACTTAAATTGTTGGGCTACTATCAAAGATCTGCAGAAAGCTCTTCCTCCCATTTCTGTGCATTCAGAAAGGTAGAGACATGCCTGCTATCTGAAGGACAGAGGACCATACAGCCAAATTTGTGAGGACATAATGGAAACATCTTCTTTCTCTTGGGTGGGTTAGGGAAACAGGAAGCTCAGCTTGAAGACCTGGAGATGCTCATGTAATTGCTCTCTGCTTCTCCTGAACACTTGTCTGGTAATTGTTCTTGAGTGTCAGTTGGTCATGAGACACCCATGACATGCTTTTGCCTCTGCAGCAAAGTATTAGCAAGGGCATTTTCTGGTCAGGAATTGCTTGCACTATTTTACATGTTTTCCATCCATTTAACCAATAGGTATACTTCCTCCAGTCACAATGGATATCTCTTTCATCCAAGTTCCAAGATGATTTCTCACATTCTTTGAGTAAAGCCCAAAGGAGACATGAACATATACTTAAACAAAAATTGATCAGCTCCCCTCTATATTTTTACTAGGTAGTAGAATTCAGAATAGATATGAAAGAATTTTTGGGCATCTCTAGAGAAGCCCTTTTTTGGATCATTACCTGACCCTGACATATTCTGCAGTGTCCAGAAGGCACGTCATAGAATGAGCAATGAAAGTTTGTGCAAGACCATAAGATCATGCTTGGATACGTTTTTCTAACAGGTCTCAGAAACCTTTTCTATCATCATTCTTGTGTATTTGAGATGAACTAAGTCTCACAGGCAAAAGAAGACAATATTTTAGTTCACATTTGCACGCGCTCTCTGCAAATTGAAGGTTAATCAAATCCTGAGGATGACCCCCTGATAGAGACAATAAACATACTTACCCTGTGTTTGTCTTTTGGCATCTTTTGAGCACCTTTTTCCCTGCAAACCATGACTTCTAACATCATTGTATATTTTTGATCTTAGCTACTGACCTTGGAAAAAAAGACCTGTTAAGTGGGCTAGTGACAGGTAGCTTGGGAATTCCAAGGGACTAGTTCACAGTCCTAAAGACCTTGGGTGTTGTCCCTGGAGATACATTGTCCCTGTCAGTGTTTCATTCCTGCTTACAGCCTCCTTTAACACCATAAATTCAGAATACTACCAAACAAATAAATCAAGATACATATTATTTTTCATACAAAGTAATACAGCTATTATCCTTATTCTCTACATTTACATATATGTAGATATACAGTAGATAAGTACAATCAACATGTCACTAGTCAGAGATCAAAGTACTATGGAAAAAATAGACATTCTTTTCGATGTATACGTGCTGCATCTGTTACAAAAGAAGTTAACTTATACATGCACTTGAGAATACATATGTTTTCATTTTGTGGTAGAGACCCTATTTATTTCATTTCAGATTCACTGCAGAAACTTGACATGCAAGTGAATAACTTAGCATCATTGGCGAGATCTTAAGATTCTCTAGCTGTGGAGATTTATGCAAACTGTTTATGGAAATATGGAAAAGACTTTTTCACCGCTAAATGTCTACATACATATTTTCCTAAAAAATATGACCTGAACTTTGTTTATTTACAGGTATGATGTGAAATCTTTATATGAAGCTTTGGATTTTGTGAACTATGTCCTCTAAACAAATTTACACTGAGAAGTTTTTCAACTATCTATAACAGCTGACATTGTTTCAGAATTTCTAAACAATGGTTGTAGTTTTGGTCAGAGCTCATTTTACTGTTGCTGCGGGGAAAACAGGATTCACAAAATGTAGCCAGCAGAGATTCTCCCTCATGCAAAGAATTCACCTTAAGAATGAGAAACAAGGCTGTGAACTTATTATCATCCAATTATTCCACAATCCACTATTTTGCACTTTTGAATTCCCATTGACTTCAGTAATTATTTGCAGTTTTATTTTGGAAGCAGGACTTTGAATTGTAAGAATGCAAAATGCAGTCCGCTCCATGCAAAGTTTATTAAAAAAAAAGTATTCACATGAAAACCCTTTCAAAATACTAAGCTAAATGACGAGTAGAGTTGCCAAAACAGGTTGATAAATCCTTCAACCATGCTGTATCTTTTCCAGCAGTTTTCAAGTCATGCTTGAATTTCTTGCCTTTCAGCACAATGCACATACTTTATATTTTTTTCTGTGAACAACACAATTAGCATCTGTATCTTAACAAGAAATGTTCAGTAAATCTCATTCTCATATACGAAGGCATTTGCAGAGAAAAGTCATTTCCATAGCATTTTAGGCTGGCATGTGAGAAAGGAAGCAGTCCAATATTTTCTAAGGAAACAAAATTCTATCATCTTCTCTCAATTGTTTTAAAAACAATTGTATGAGCCAGTGTATCAATCACATTATTTTTGTGGTTGTTTGTTTTGCTTTTAAAGAAGTGTGGCTTGAACTTTTGGTCCTTCTCCCACACATGGCTCCTGCTTTTTTATTCAAACTAATAGAGCTCGGATGCATTGCTGGTGTTTTGGGGAATAAGGTTTGAAGGATAGTTGCTCAGATTCCTGCCACTGGCTGAATTCTGGAAAAAACTGTTGTTTCTTTGAGGGTGCTGACTTAAAGAGTCCAGCTGAAAAAAGTTAAGTACCATGCAGACAAAAAGGATGTCCCTAGATTGAAAGAATTAGAATTTCTTTCTGAATTTGGAGCTCGGCCAAGCAAAAGTGAAGATAATCACAAGCAGGTTAAGATGTTTGTTTATTCTACGTTAAGAAATAAGCTTCTCCAGGATTAAGTCTCTTCTGTCTAGATTATATCTGCTTGCTAATATATTCTCAGTGAAGCCAAATGGAACGCAAATAAGGTCTTGTTTATTCAGTTTTTAAAAGGCAAAAGGTAGGGTAGTCTGTGTAACTTTTATGCTTTATTTCTTCAACAATGATTTCCTGATGACAACAAGAATACATAACTAACATCCCAAATTGTTTGGAGTGTAAATGTTCTTTCATTAAAACTCCTCATCTACCATGTTCAGAAGAAGGGAATTGGACTCAACTGAAAAAACAATATTGTAAATATACAAGCCCATAAAGAGGCTGGAATAATAATGAGAATGTACTGTTGTCTCACGGCGCTTTCTACACCGTTTGATCATTTTCATTTAAAATTCATATAGAAACCAACATACTACAGGTTGCCTGCATCATCACAACCAATTACAAACTTTGGCTGAGTTTTCAGTGTCTGCAAGGATGGAACTCATTTGTCTCATGGTTCCCTGTTAACTCTAGCATATTTATGTGAGGATGTAAGGCTCCATCTGTGCAGTGTTAGGGTCTATACTGCTTTATATTTCTCATATTTCTCTGCTTTTCTAAGTGAACATTAAATGGTAAGGCCTGATCCTGTGAAATCCATTCACGTCAATGTGATGACTGCACTGATTTGGTTCCCTAGGGCAGGACGCCTACTGAATCATACTACTACTTTAGAATATGCCTACGGCCTCTGTTTAGGATGACCTAAAAGAATAACTGCCAGAGAAGAAGAAGCAATTTTCCAGTTTTCTTCTTGCAAATGAGTGTCTTTTCTGTAGGTAAGCAGAAAATGTAAAATAACACCAATTTTTCTTCTAATTTACTAGTCAATCTTGTTCAGTTTGGGGAACATTCATTTAGTACATACCATTTAAGACAAAGCAAATCTATGTTTGTCGTGCTCCCTTCACACTGTAACATTTTTATTGATTGCTTAGTGACAATTAAATTATTGTGCTTTAAGCCACAGTAGGCACATTTATTTCCCCTTCTCCTCTTTCCTCCGCCTCTGCCTCCCTCTCTCTCTCCCCCCACCCCTTATTTTTCCCCCCCTCCTTTTTCAATAGACTTCTTTGATTACTGCCAGATATAGGCATTAGGCTGTTCTAAACGTCTGCATTTCCTGGCCTGATTGAGTGCACGACTGTTCCTTGAAGAAAGCCATTTGAAGAAGCTGCAGTGTTTTTCTGAACTTCAAAAATGCCAGTAAACCTTGATCATTTCACCTGTCCAGGAGTAGAGTTAGAGGGCATAAAATGTCTTATGAATTTATACAGAAGTTATTCTCACAGCCCATAAACAATACCTTAGTCAATGTGTGTGTGTGTGTGTGTGTGTGTGTGTAGATGCATGTAGCTGCTCAAGGGCATGATCCAAAACTTGGTGAAGTCAATGGAAGCCTTTCAGCTGAATTCGGTGGACTTTGATTAGCGTCTCATGCACCAGATTTACTGACTAAATAGCTGCAGTTGAAAAGTCATCTCTAACGTCTGCAGGTACTGTGTTATTTAATGAGGAGCTATGCAGTGGCAATGAATTAGCTACTGTGAACTGAGTATGTGAATATATAAAACAAAAGGCTTTATTGTTTGAGTGAGTGTGATTTTAAGATTCAAAATGTGCAGAGTAAGTTAAGGTAAGCATAGAAAAAATTAGGAACAACCTTCAAATTTCTATTCTCAGTCCTCTACTGGTTTCTGCCCTTAAAATTTACAGTTTTCCTCAGTCTCCATGAGCAGAGCTAGGGTGACTGCCTCTTTGTTCTGAGACACTGATCCCACCCAAGCTGGAGGACACCGGCACTGCTGTACCTGTTTGATGGACAAACAGAGGATTTAACTTTTCAGGGTTGTCAGTCCAGTCACATTCTCAGTGATTATAAGTTCATAGTTTAAGGTATCCTTCCTTTCTGCAGTCAGAAAAATATGCATAGAACTACCCTTCAAAGCCAGAGGTCTATTCAAATTCAAAATGCTGCAGCTGTTTAAAACTCTTTTAAGCCATCAGTCCCGATTTAGATGTTTCTAAGCCAACTCAGACATGTCATTACAATAAACCTTTGACCTGTTACCACCTTTCAGGGAGTGATAATAAAATTAGACAGAGTATCATCATTCTACATTCCCAACTCTCCAAAAGAATATCACAAAGATGATACTATGGTTTAGGGATTTTTTTTCCACAGAATATTTATATGGAAAGAAAAAATACCAAGTAAAATAGTCTTCAAACCATTCAAATAATCTGTTAAGTGCTCATAGAGGTTAAGACAGGTTGGATAAAAATGAATCACCCAAGTCTCCCAAAAGCTGTCAAATATTCCTTTTTCATTGTTGTTTAATTCCAAGTAAAACGTTTCAGATAAATATGTTGTTTCCATTTTGACTTTGAACACCCCCCCCAAAAAGGGACATTTTGTTATGCTTCCTGTAAAGTGTCAGGCTTAACTTTTGCAACCTCAAAAAGAGATGAACTCTTGGCATAAATAAATTAACAGATACCATGACTCGTAGATTATTCAATGAACAAAGTACAGTAGGTTTTTAAAAAACAGCCCTGTTCTTTTTGAACTGCATCTTTTCATTCTCCTTGCACAATAACGGTAAAGACTGCTGAGCCTGTTTTCTTCTATGAGACAAGATCACCGGTGTGACAAAATGTTAAAACACACTTGTTTTAACTACACATAAAAGATTTGCCACTGAGCCTGAATGGATGAGAATAACCCCGTTGTTACGATCTTAGGTTCATTTTTCTCTTATGGAAATGAAATGTAATTATACCTAAAGAGAAATCTGTTTCTGGGAGCTTAATTTCTGTAAGAATTTCACAGAGGCAGCAGCTCATAACTACCTTGGGTTAAGTGCTTTGAGATCCTAGGTAGAACCATAAACTTTCAGATCTGTAGAAGTATATTATTATCATATCAGTCACACAATCTAGTATAAAAACCTGCAAGTAAACACCAATGCCAATTAGGGAATGGAGGAAAGAGCAAAGCACTGTGCCTGTTCTTTCAGTGAGAAATAAAGTATGTGATTATTGTCCTACGAACTATGGTTTAGAGACAGTGGAGGACATTTGGTTCCTGGTGGAAATGAATATAACATGACAGCTACTATTTTTAGTTCTGTTAAAGAATGTTAATTGAAATCTAAACTAGTAATAGGAACCCTAGGCTTTAACAGACTTAGACAAATATAAGATGTAGTGTCAAAGGATAAAGGCTAGACCTAGCATAAAGTGGAGGAAGAGAAAGTGACAATGTATAATTATTATTCCCAAGAGGAAAAAAAGAAAATCCACTTTTTCAATAGGTATTTCTGTAATGAACACTAAAAACAGAACTGAAGAAGAAAAAATCTACAGTATCTTTGCTATTGAAGCAGATAATAGTTTATAATGCATGTATCTCCGGATTCATAGTGTAAAAATCAAAACAGGGTACTGTTATCCGGAAATCCCAAGTTATTTCTGGTTCTACCACCATTTTGACTTGTGAACTTCATTAAGCAACTGAAACCAAGATCCAAAGAAAAACTTGGATACTGAGAAAGTAGGTACCTGACCCTAAATTAAAACAAAAGAAAACCCTTTCCAACAGACACATCAGTAACATACAGTGAGAGAGAGGGACATCAGGTGAGGAGACAACCAAAACCAGCAGCCCACAGAGAAGGACGTAGGTGAGAGCAGCTGACAGAGAGGAGCTGCTGCACACAGAGTAAATCATTACTCCTGCCTCCTCTTTGGTTATTTCAAGTCTGGGTATCCAGCACTCTCTTTTGACTACTTGCTTTCTACCATTGCTTAGGTCCATTATTTTAATTTTAAAGAACTGCTAGAGGAAGGTAGGATGGTGGTAGTGGTAGCAACATGTGTAGCGTGTAGCAGCCAAATGATTGCAGTGATCATGAAAAGTGTCTGGATTTAGTGCCTTCCACAGCCTGAGACCAGCCAGCTTGTTGTGCTGATTTTGGCTGGGATAGAGTTAATTTTCTTCATAGTAGCTAAGATGTGGCCATGTTTTGAATTTGTGCTGGAAACAGTGTTGATAACATGGGGATGTTTCAGTTATTGCTGAGCAGTGCTTACACAGAGTCAGGGCCTTTCCATCTCCTCATACCGCTCTGCCAGCGAGTCCGCTGGGGGTGCACAAAAAGTTGGGAGGGGACAGCACTGGGACAGCTGACCCCAACTGACCAAAGGGATATTCCATACCATATGACATCATGCTCAGCAATAAAACTAGGGAGGAGGTTGGCAGGGGAACTGGCTGGACATCAGCTGGTTGGTGGTGAGCAGTTGTTTTCATTTGCATCACTTGTCTTTCCTAGGTTTTATTTCTCTCTCTTTGTTATTGTCCGTTTCATTACATCATCATAATCATTATTATTATTATTATTATTATTATTATTATTATTATTATTATTTTTATTTTATTTTATTTTATTTATTTATTTCCAATTATTAAACTGTTTTTACCTCAGCCCACAAGTTTTCTCACTTTTACCCTTCCAATTCTCTTCCCCCATCCTGCTGGGGGAAAGCGAACGGACGTCTGTGTGGTGCTTAGCTGCCAGCTGGGGTTAAATCACAACACTTGCATGTCTGGTTTCCCCTCTTTTTAGCTCTTCAGAAAAATCGCTAGAATATAGTTGAGGTTAGCAGCCATTCCTCTTGTTTAAATTGGCCAGTCTTTAGAAAGGACTGCTAAATGAATTGGACCAGAAAGACAAAAAATAAGTACAAGTCTCTGGACCATTGACAAATAGCATTTATCCAGGAAGCAGTAGTTTGGATTTCAGTTTTTGAGTACACCATTTTATATACAAAAAGTATAAATTATCTTGTGTGTTGTAATTTCTTAGCTGGTATTTCATTTAGCACTTAGATTTTGTAGAATCTTTGCACCGTGTGTTTTTTAATGCCAAGAGCCTCCTTCCTGCCTCTGGCAATTAACATTGATGTTCACCAGGGACAGGCTCAGGACTGGAAGGTTTGTTTCTGAGTGAGGATAGAGTAAACTATTAGTTGCAGAAATTTAAGACTAGTGTTAGCTTCTGTTGATACCAGGCTGAGCTCAAGGGAACCTGAACAAAAGTTTTCAACTGAACCGTAGTTTGCCACAAAATGCTGAACATCAGATCTCTGTATTTTTGACCAGTGGTTTATCACATAACAATTTAACATAAACAGTATTTTAAATTAACTTCTCTAACTCACATTAAAAGACTTTGTGGTCATTTCTCATTAGAGTCAACGAGAGTTTTTGTAAATATAAATATAAATATAAATATAAATATAAATATAATCATTTAACTCCAGCAATATGATACCTAGTATTTCAAACAAGCGCCAGAACCTCACTCTGAATTATCTCAAAATCAGCTGACCATCTAAAGATGTTTTAATGCTGAGCTTTCCCACGGAGACTTAGACTCCAGTCAAGTGAAATCTGAAGTGAAGTTTGGGCTGCAGACAGATTGGTCCACTGGGAAAAATTGTGCAACAAAACTGCCGTATAGATGACCAGTTTCTGAACTTCATTGCCATTTTCAGCTTAAGAGAGATTTAAGACTACTAATATTACACTGAATTACCAGAGTGGGATGTTTATAAAGCATGTATATGACTGTTTTTCATATCGACACCTCAATATTGGTGTTGCCTTGCAAAACTTCTGTGTTATCAGTTTATAGTGCTGCCCAGAAATTTCATAGTGCAAACCAATCATAGAAAATGGTAGGTTTCTTGTTAAAATCTTTTTCAAGGATTAAGAAAATTTTCTTTGTTACAGACAGAATAAAAGTGAAAAGAGTGAGGATAATATTTAGTTCTAGAGATTATATCAGATTATTTTATACTAGTGGTTTTGCTACATAGTGATACGTAAGCTAGGGAATAAAACCATGAGTCAAATCCTTCTCCTTGCTTATAAGTATCTAAAGGGTGGGTTGAAGGAGGATGGAGCCAAACTCTTTTCAGTGGTTCCCAGTGACAGGACAAGGGGCAACGGGCACAAGTTGGAACATAGGGAGTTCCATTCAAACCTAAGAAAAAACTTCTTTACGGTGAGGCTGACAGAGCACTGGAACAGGCTGCCCAGGGAGGTTGTGGAGTCCCCTTCTCTGGAGATTTTCAAGATCTGCCTGGATGCAGTCCTGAGTAATGTGCTGTAGGCATTCCTGCATCAGCAGGGGAGTTGGACTAGATGATCTCTAGACATCCCTTCCAACTCTGAAAATTCTGTGATTCCGTGATTCCTGTTTCTGCAAGGAAACAATGAAAACTACACTTGTTGCTCCATGTTAGTCTCTTATTTCTTTTAACTCATGATGACAGATGTTATCACAAAATTTAGGCATCAGGTTAGCTATCTGACTTCCTAAGTGTGTATATATAATAATATATACCCATGCAGCTGCATCATATATTCAGAAGTGCATAAAGACAAATATCATAAAAATTGTAACAGTATTATATAGTAAATGCACACTATTTTTATTGCATATATACATTTCTGCTATTTCAGAAGTCATATTCTTTAAGAAGACACAGAATTACACAATGCAGTAGTAGAATTTTCTGAGTTAGTGTATTTAAAAATATCATAATTGGAACTAGGTGAAAGCGGTCATAATAATTTGAATCACTGATGTGCTAGTTTCTAGTGTTTTGCAGTGGTTATTATTATGTTAGCACTGGAAGGTCCTAACCAGGAGTGGGCCTTATTACGCTAGCCGTTATTCATACAAATAATAAGAGACAGTCCTTACCCTGAGAGGCACACAGTAAACACATAGGTTGGAAGGAAAATGAGGTAGCAGACATAGTAAATTATTTGCCTAAGGGGACTGAAAATGGGAAGGGGAGAAAATCCAAGGTTAACATACTGTCCACAGTCTGGTATCCTGTCCTTCATAGCAACAATTCCTCTTTGAATAATGTGTTTTTCCATATGCTTTTTAGCATGCCTGCCAGCACAGACAGCATTCATGGATAGAAGCGAACATGGAACCAGCAGCTATGCACGAGATAGGCTGGCTAAAAATCAGAGATTTTGATTCACTCAAAATTTCAAAGGTTTTACAGAGATAGAAAACCAGTGCAAAATATTCAAAAAGTACACTGAAATTACCAGAAAGCTTTGAGAGAGAGAGCTTAAGAAAATTATACATAATTAAACGATGAGAAGTATCAGGTGAATACCTGGTTTGAAGCTGTCTACCCACCAGATTCAGGGCCTTAACTAGTAGGCTGTGGCCTTTGAGAGAATAACAACTAATCATGAGAAAAACAAGTGTTGTAGGAGAGGCCAAGAGTGCTTTTTTGCAGACTTAAGTTCCTGTTCTAAATCAGGTAGAGCAATATCAGTAACATAATTGCCCCAGGGAAGTACCATATACTTTACTGGATATTCTGTGTTTTTATGATATTTTAACTATAAATTCCATCCTTGAGCCAAAAAAAGCATCATTAAAATGTAGTATGCTCATGAAAATGTTAGGATAATCTTTATTTTCCTATGCAGAAACCCCTCTTTGTAAATCAGATCCTCTCAATGCATCTCTATGGAGGTTTATTTTCAGATAATTGCTGTCTTGTCCTCCCCAACACCAACCCATTGACAATTCAACCAGCACAGTATTTTTTTTCTCTTATCACTTCTTCTGTTGGTGTTTTTATATTAAAGACAAATAAAACACTATATTTCTGATCTCTTACTCTTTATACTACAATGACTCTCCCTTCCCCCAGTTTATGTGAGTTAACTTTAAAATGAGATTGGAAAAAAAATCTAGTGTGTAATCAGAAAGATGGTGCTTATGATAGCAGAGGTGCAGAAAAATGAACAGATCCTCAAAGCAGTGACAAAGAGAGTATATCCAACTTCAAACAAAGGTGAAAAGTTCAAGCATTTCCTGAAATGACGCAAAAAAAATATGCTTCAAATGAATGAGAAGTTTCTTATCCATTTACACATTGGTTGGGTAACAACACTATTGTTGACGTGAAAGAAAGCTCAGATCTCTCCCTCCTCACACTGGGGGTCATGAGAACTATTTTGTGAGTAAGTGCCAGTCACTGGTTGTTCTAAAGGCTTGTTTCTCCAAAAGCTCTTCTAATACAGGTTCAGAGAAATATACAGTTATCTCCAGAAGTTTATGCGCTCGCGGTGACTTGTGGACTGTTGTAAAGAGAAAATCTATAGACTAGATACAAAATATGCTAAAAAGCATTTTAAGTTCAAGAGCCAATTTTAAGAAATTTTTTTACACTGAATTTCATTATCTTAATCCAGATCTCTTTATCAAGACTTTTATTTGTGTTAGGAAAATAGTATAATGAAGAACTATAAAGCCCTTATTTATAAAAATTGCAAGTATTAGCAAGATATAGGCAGTATATGGTAGGTTAATAAATGAGTATTTATGTCAGTTTTAGTTAGATACTTTTCTCTAACTAAGCATAGAAAATAGACGCATTTTGGTTTTAGTGTTCTTGATGACAATATGAAACAAGTGAAAGTGAATGAAATATTTTAATATAAAACAAGTCACCAAAAAGATCAACAGCGTGGGAAATAAGAGCTCTTTAGATTATTTAGGCAACTGTTTATTATCTCTTCAGGAATATTATGATAACCTTGCATCTTTGCACTGTAGTTTGTTATCCAGAAAGGGAGCAAAAATTGAGTCAAATATTGCATGAACTAACTCACGGTATTGAAAAGGCTCAAACAAACCCAAAATCTGGCAGGTCAAAAGACCTTTATTAACCCTAGGCACACAGTGCTTTCATTTTTAGATCATTCTCAATATCACAAAACTCCAAATGCCCTGGCTTTTGTTGGGCTTGAATGACTGTACAATTACTTGGGTACATACCTAACCTTATCTGAATGATCAGAAACTCTCACGTTTACAAATGGAAATATTGAATGACAAGGACAGACACTCAGGTCATTGAATCCCATGAGAACCAGGAAATGCATGAAATTAAAATAAAGGCACAAAGGAGAAATAGTCCAATTTTGTTTGGCTGGGTTCTTTTAATGGGAATGGTGTGGGTCTAGGACAAACATTCTCATTTGCTCTTCCGTTAATCCAAGTAATTCACCTACCTTGCTAAATGATTTTACTAAAATCTTGGGATATTTACTGAAAAAGTAAAGGTGATCAAAAAAAGGAAGACATTTGTTTGCATTATTTCATTATAGATTTATGTTCATCATACTTTCCCAGATTGTGTTAATGATTTATATGCTCAGCAGTTTAACTGCTGCCTAATACGTATCTTCTCTGCATCTGTGTTTGTTTCTGCACTTTCTTACTGCATGTACTGTCCAAAAGGAAAGTTGATGTAATGTAACATGCTCTAAGTGAAACACCGTGAACAGCAAAGCTGCTGGAGCAACTTTCTATAACTGTATATTTGCTATCATTTCAAAAATGACAACTATTTGATCTGAATTATTTCCCATTGCTTTACAAAGCAGATATTTTATAAAGATAGGCTGTTTTGAAATATCCATGGAAGCTTTCTGAACATGGATATTTTAATGATTAGGAAGATCCTTTATACTTCCTTTGCTTTTTCTGCTCAATAGGTTTTGAGAGCTCTGTAGTCCTTAAATACCATAAATATGCAGTTAGCACAAGCAGACATCTTTGAAAAACTGACTAGTTGACTTTTACTGGCTCTGTTGCTTTGATAAAGACAGTATAACTCCACAAAAGCTCCAGAAATTACATACAAATATTTAACTTTATTATTACTAGGAAAATAAATTAAAAAATACATGGAAACAATTCCTTTTTTTGTCATGAGGTATTATTCTGTATTTTTGTTTTTAAGTGTCTAATACTGTTTACATGCATCCCTGGAATTTGAAGAGCACCCAAACCTTCAGCAGGCTGCCAGGTGTTTCAAGCATCACCCTTAAATACTTTTCGTTCTTCATCAGTCACTAAGTACAAAATTCTGTCATCTTCTGCTTACATAATTTCAGATAGATACTTATTGGACCTGATAGTCTATGTATGCACCACCTGTTTTTATTTCATAAGCTCACATCTTAGAAATGTTTAGAAAAAGGTGATCATTAACTAATGCCACTTGCAAAATCCCAGAAGCAATGAGTAAAATTTCCCCCCAGAAGTCCCTTCCTCATCTCTCCCTGAGCCTTCTGTCAAGAAAAAAACAAAGATAAGATGGCACAGAATGAGTTTTATCTGGCCGCAGATATTGCCTTTGAGAAGCCAGTCTCAAACTTGCCTAATAGGCAAGATGTTATATTCTAAATGAAGCCTTTTGAGGTTATAATTAATGAAGAATTATTTAGAAGACATTAGAAGGTATGATGGTTGCTGGAAATAACACAACATTTTGGGATAAAATCCAGATTTAAACAAGTATCCACAGTACACATCTGTCACCATTATGTTGCAAGCGCTCTATCTTGCAGTTTATTACAGTGGTTGACAGAACTGAGACATACTATAGTGGTTATCTTTTAAAACATTAATACCAGAGAAGATTGCGTGCTTTGCTCTACAGGCACATGAGAGAGGGGAGGAATGTTTCTCCATTCTACAGTCTAGCTGGGCAGTTAGCAGAAAGCAGAAAGAGTACAGGAGCATTTCTGGAGCATTTAAGTGTTTATACTCTCTCAGTGGCTTGTGATGGGTCAGTATAATTAGATATGTCAATGTGCAACAAAGGACATTAAAACCCACAGCACCTGCCACCCCAACACACAGGGTCCCTGGGTAATTTAATTCTTGGGATTTTTCCACATCGAAAGGTAGAGAATTCATTCTCTAAAAGAGAATGTTAATGGGACAGCTTCCTTGTTAGCTCTTCCTCTTCTTCTCAGTAAATCCATACTTGTGATACAAAAGTGTTCTTAAAATGGATTATCAGGGGACCTAAAAAGTGATCCACTCAGGTAAATGATGGTGACACTTCTGCTGTCATTTTGAAGGGCATATAAAAATCTCTTGTGGGGATAAGAAAAGCTCAGCTAGTGAAATATGCAAGAGGGTTAAATATTTGGACTGTCTCTGTATTACTCTACATGCAAAGTGAGCAGTTTTCTGTTTGGGCACGTCAATACTAAAACTTTACCAGTTTCTTCAGCAATCTTTGAGCCTAGTCCCGGTGGACAGCTGAAGGGCAAAACTGTAGAAAGCTTCTTCTGATGCAGCTTTAGAAAATATGTTTTTAAAAAGCGTTTCTGGTTTGCGATTTCATTTGTGGTGAATGGGCAAAAAACCCCACCTGCACTAATCTGTATGCACTCGAAGGAAAACATAATGATAATTCTGCTAATGTCAGCTTACAGTAGTCGTCTTCTTTCCAAGAAAACTAAGGGGTCTTCCTCTCCACCAGGAGCTGTCTAATTATGTAAAGGAAAAGTGATTAACTGATTATGATGAATAAATTAATCTCTGAGGACTTGTATGTATTCAGACATTTCTAATTAGTATGGTTTTCATGAAGAAATTCAAGGCAGTCCTCTGTTCCTATTAGTAACGATTAACAGAACAATAAGTAATTTTTGGCAGCTCCTTGCAAAATTATTAGAATTAACATGGGAGAGCTGGATTAAGGATTTGTGAAAAATTTGTCACTGATTAATGATGTGAGACTGACAAGTACCACAGACCTCCCTGCAAAAGCACCCATATCTAATGATTTCTGTAAGCAACAATGGAGCAGGTAGGATACAGGGGTTTCTTGTCAACTGTGCCAGGAATGTTGATTCGCTTTTCAAGTTCCCTACTCCTTACTTTTTCCTAATAAGGATCATCAGTTACTGCATGCAAGAACAGTTTGATTCTGTTCCTGCATCTCAGGGCATTTCGCAATGCTGTTTCAAGTTCATTTTATATACATATTAGCTACCCAGTGTTTGCAGTTCATTGTTTCTCTCTTCTTTGAGATATCCTTTATTAGATTTGCCAAAATTGTGCCTTCATTGATGACTGATCTTTGTATGCAGCCTTTTAAAATAAAAATCAGTGTTTAACAACAATAATTTGAATTTTGAATACTTGATCACGGTCATAAGGAGGCAGGTCTGAGCAGTTTAGTTAAGATAGCTGTGAGGTGGCTGTGAAAAAAACAGGTATAGTTCCAGGATACAACGAGAAAGCTATTTCTACAAAACAAGTACATGTCTCTGCACAAAGCGCTCATTCATAGTATTCTGAAGGTATTTATAATATCAGTGAAGAAATATGAATTTAAACTAAAACAGGCATAAAGAAGAACTAATAGTTGCCTGGGGAAAAAGAGAACCCATGAGAGGAGATTGATGGCATGTCTATTCAGTAAAATGAAGTACAATGGAGACAGTCTCTGTCTACCTCTAGCCAGGCTGATACTTTTACACATCATGATGCAGTTCCATCTAAGGGTAATAACTCGGATGTTAAAAAGTAATATAACATGGTATTTTATCTGAGCTAGGTAGCCTGCCTCTGAAAAGGCTTCGTTAACCCATGCAGAGCACTGTGTGGCTACGCTGGCTCCAGTTAGGGGGTGGATGCAAACAGTGTCTGCTCAAGGGCTCCACGGTACCCTGCAAGTGATGCACCGGCCTGCAGCACCATACCTGGCTTTGTGAAAGGAATGGAGAATCCGTGGTGCAGTTGCTCTGAATGAATATACAAGAAAGGCAGATGGTAGGAAAGGAGCTATTTCCACTAAATGATACTAGCAACAGAGAAATAGGGAGGCCTATAACCTTCTCGTTTTGGATCTGTTTCCTACTAGGAGTAGTAAAGGACAGATATCTATGTTTCAGGGGGAACATGATGCATTTACAAATAGATTAAATCACATTAATGCCTGAAATGACAGGCTGCATAGGATGATCCCAGCCATCTCTTGTAAGACCTTCACTGATCACATAGTTTGTGCTGTTAATAGAAGTCAGCTATAGGCAGGAACATATAATATGTGCCTTGCTAAACTTTCAAAACAGACCAAAATATACAGTGTATGCTATCCTTTTGCTATCAATTATAGTCCCATGAATGCATTTTGGTTAATACGAACATGCTGAATGGATGTCTGTGTTTCCAAATATGTAAAAATGTTGGTTTATAAGGGAGGATTTTCACATTTTGTCACCCATTGTCATGAGAATAGATGCACAATTCATGACAAACTTATTTACAAAATGTTGCAACAAATATGAAATATTTGTAAGTTTGAAAAAACCTAAATTAAGAAGAGAATTGGAAGGACAACACTGATCAGGTAACTTAGTTGCCCTAAAAGTGTTGGTCTAGTTTAAAGAATCCCTCTTCAATACTTGGATGACATCCAGAATTACAGCAAAATTCATCACTATGTTCAATATTTGATCTGTGTTCTCTTTGTCTGTCTCCTTCTGTCTCATTTTGCTTTAGATGAAAAATGAGCAAATTGTGTCTATATATTTATTTATTTTAATAAACAATGGGGAGAGAGTTGCGAACACCTCATTTTCCTTATACATAACTTCTCTTGCTCGCTTCCCACCTACACATACAAAAGCTTTTTAATTTAAAGGAGGCTGAACATAATGCGGTGGAAGACAATGTTGTCAAAGAAAAAGCCATGCAGAAATGCTAGCAAGTGAAAAAGCATACCTACACAAAGTTACATCTCCTTTTCCCTGGCTCCCCAGAGTCTGCAGGATTGCAGTTAATCCCTCTATTTCCTCAATAATAGCCATTTTCACTGTAACCAACCATGATGTCACAAAGCAGGGATTATGACTTCAAGTGGGGAATAAACAGTGGGAGTAGCTGGATTCTTCTAAAACAAAGACCTTGTTCTCATGCAAATGTCTTTAGTTATGAAGAAGAAGAAAACATCATATGCAAAGGGATTTGTTTCTAAAGAGATTATTTTTCAAAGTTTTCTGTGAGGCAAGAGCTGCTTTACAAAGTGTACCGGGATATCACAGCTCTGTAGTAGCAAGCAGCATTGTTTCAATATCCATTGCTGGAAATCCACAGTCCAGCAGAAATTTGACTTACACGAATGATTGGTGCTGAATAAATGGTCAACACAGAGGACCCCTCTATTTGGATGTGAAATGTTTTTGTTCAGACCCTTTCATTTCGAGAATTTGTTATTTTCCAGAATAAACTATTCTTTCTGTTGAAATTGCTCATACATATTCTTACACTGAAGGTGATTGTGTGTGCTTGCGTGGGTATGTATATGTAAATGTTGGCAGCATTTGTATTCACTCATTTATAAATTTATTGAAGCAGGATGAAGTAGTATTCTCATTTGCTGTCATTTTGCAGACACTTAGTTTGCACTCAAATGCCTCAAAAATGTCTTCACTTGAAATCTACAAGGCTGGAATGAATTCAGCTTGGAAACAATGTACTAAGAGAAAAATAAAGATCTGAGCATTTAAGCACACAATGAGAAAGCATCGTTAGTGAGGAAATTGTAGTATTGCCCCAAATTAGGTTTGCTGCAAGTACATATTTATAAATGGCCTGCTTTTAAATTTTGCTATGCAAGAGTGTTGTTCCTCTTTAAGAAGTCTAGAAATGTATTTACTGCAAACTATGCATCTCTCGTTTGCACTAAGCAGAATCTTTTACCTTGCTCTGACATGACTCCAATAGTTGTAAAGCACCTTTATCTTATTTAAGTAGGGCATGGGGGTCCTGAGCATAATGTAGCGTATCAGCAACTCAAGTTAAAGCACTGGCCGATCTCCCTTCTTCCTTACAGACCATCTTAACAAAGTGAAAACAAAAGCCCATCAAACAAACAACTTTCTCTCCTTCCTAGCTTCAACACTGCATTTTGACGAGCTCTGGGGCTCAGAAAATGACATCCCCTTTAAGCCATTGACTCCACTGATTTCAACAAACACTGGATGAGACATTAAGACTGAAGAAAAATGCAAATAAACAGCGAGGTGATGTCTATAGTAGCACTGACAGTACAGAACAAGAGACAGCCTGCTCCCTTGTGATGTCTTCAGAAAGCTTACTGGGCGAGCGTTGTGGGAAATGCTGGCGTTCTTTAGGATTCTGCTTTTATTTTAATATTGGTATACACAGAAGACCGAAAAATGAGTAGCCCTTGCCAACAAATAGTGAACTTAAAACCTGTCCTTGTTATCATAAGACACCTTTTGTCCCTGCCCTCAGCAGAATCTTAGGCTAAATTAGAAAAACTAGAGACTAATCCGTATTTTTTTTAAACTGAGAATTTAACTAAAATCTGAAGTTCAGAGACAAAAAGCTTCATATTTTGACTCTGATTGAATAGTATGCAACTGCATAGATAAACGTATCTGAGTGAGAAATGCTAAACTGCATCACCACAGGATCCACTTCATATCACTGATTTGGGATTTTTCACTGTTTTGTTTTACAATCATAATAGAAAAATATTTTAAGAATTATAATTAAACTATTTTTTCTTTCATCTAGAGAAAACTACAACATTTACAATGAGAATAAACTGAGCATTTGCATCAGTAATAAATATTTTTAGGAATGTAATGTTTATTGATGAAAAAAATATGGGGAGTCCATTTAATGTTATGTTGAAACCCATAACATTATGTTCTTTCATAGGGAACTATCATTCCCAGTATATAAACTAGCCTGCAAAAATAGGTCTTCTACTCTTAATACCAACAAAGTGTATCTTTGTCAGCATCAGCGAGGACAAGAGCAAACAGAGTGCCGACATTCCACTTCTTATCAGTTATTGAAAATAGACATTTTAATGGGTATAGCACTCAGCAGACCTCAAGACTTTCTTTTTATAGCTTTGAATTGCCACCCTATAATTCAGTACTATTAGCCTCCACCTCTTTCATTTTATCATCCACAGGTGAATACATTTGTTGAAAACATGATTTCTAGATGCTTTATGCAAGTTAAAACTGTCAAAAATACAAAGGAAGAGAGAAATATATGACAGTTATGCAAGTGAAAGGACATTTGTAAAAGTGATTTATACTTCCACTAAATAACAAAGAAGTCCTACCTAAAGGGCAAATCCTGCAGTCCTTAGGAAAAGAAAGGCTTTTTGAATGTATTACAAATTTTGTCTAACTCCTAAAGCCCTGATTCAGCAAAGTGATTAAGCATATGCCTAAATTTAAACATAATAATAGTCTCTGTACTCCTTGGGAGAATTTGTGATTAAGTGGCACATATCTTTAAATACTGTATTAAACCTAGACTTAGATGAAAGTATCAGTTCTTACATTATTGGTGGGGTTTTGATACATTTCGTTTTAGGAAAGATTAGGTAGTGTGATTGTTACCAACAATAAGTAGCAACTAACCAGCTGAAGGCTGACAGCAACTGAGTGCCAGACCCACCAAAGGGTCTGCCTTCTGCAGTCTGTTTGTGGGTTACTATGGGATGATTACTACCAAATAAATGGTTTTCTGTTTGCTAAAGTGGTATGAGCATGTGTAAGTCAGTATCTTACATAGCAGCTCTACTCAGAATTTGGCTCAGGTGATCAGACACAACTGAGATATACTGGAAAGACATCTATGCCATGTCAAGCATTATGTGAAATTTAAACAAACATTGTCATCACATTAGAACTCTTGGTATCAGTACTGATATTTTTGAATTATCTGTTCACAGCCACTACAAAACACAAGTCCTGCCTTGCCTACAGTCAAAATATCACAAAAAACCCCAACAAATGGTGAGAACAAATACGGGAGGGAACCCATAAAGGAGCAGATGAAAGATGAAAGGGCTAATCAGTGATTTGGTTGGTTTAACAACTTCTGGCTTTTAAGTGTATGTGCTTATTTATACACACAAGTGCCTGTACATATTTAAGCACACATTCTCCTTTTTTTAAATAAAATACTTATTAAAGTTACCTTTGCACCATGATCCAAGCACCGAAAATGGTTTCTATAGCTGTGTTTTTCTAATGGTTTGAAAATAACTTTAAAAAAGCATAATAAATGCTCCCAACAGGTAGCACATTACTGAAGTGTTTGTGACTTGATGCTCAACCAGTGAAGGTACAGTACAATGGGTTATTGATGGACACACATGTGGGAACCACAGGAGTGCCAAGAGAACTCATTGTTATCAGCACTGCATAATATAATGCTGAATGAATTAACTGTGGTGATTGCTTAAAATGTACCTTTTTGTGTAATAGCCCTAATTATCAGCAACCCTTTACAATGAGTGGATAATCGCTTTTAATTCCTTCAGCATTCATTGTAGTAACATTAATCATGATGAGCTCATTTGGTTTTAATGTGAATATAATATGTGATACCACAGGAATTCCGTTGAAATTTAGCCGTATATAATGCCTGCCTACTATACTGGGTTATCACGAGTTCCCTTCATGCACAACGAATGCTGGCTGCTGTACAGCCCGGGGTATTGCTCAGTTCAGCTGTCTTTGGAAATATGTAGCCAAAGAAGTACAAGTCACCAACGAAGCAGTGTTGGACCACACTGAAACCCGAGGCTTTCCAGAGCTCCCTTCTGCAGTGGCTAAATAGGGGCACTGATACGCTCAGTGAGACGATCTGGGGGAAAACATCAGTCAGAGCAGTTGTGACTCAGTGAACAAAGTCAGCCCTGTATGTATACACTCTGTGCATCTCTGCAGCAGTTCCCACTCGTAATGCATCGAGACAAAAATCCTCATTGGCAGGCAAACTGAGTCAGCAGTTTCTAGGTGAGTCTTTTGTAATTACTAATCCACTGGGTACCCAACATACATCATTTTCTAAGCCAGCATACCCATAAGGAGATTGGTACTTCCTAAATGGAATTCTTTACTTATAGTTGGCTTGATACACTTTTTATAAATTCTTTAATTCTGTGGATTGATAGAAACTGGCGATGACTGCTTAACTGCTTTACTTATTGTAAGTGGTGACTGGTTTGGTGAGTGTCTTTGTTTGAAGCATTAGACTATATGCTTCTACACAGAATCAAAACCAAAATAAATGTGGTGCCAAACATTACAGTACTTGCTTTCCCCGCTGAAGGTATTTCTCTGGGGCACAATTGACTTCTGGTTTTGTATTATCTGGGACTTGGGGAAGAAGTAGTCAATCGTTGTTGAGCTGTGCAAGTTGTACTAACTAGTACACTGGAAAGATTAAAATTTCCACCTGTATTCTTAAGGTACTCACTCATTTCTTGTGGCTCTCTGAGACATAAAGTTCCAGTCACAATGCAGCTGTGCATAAGCATGCAAACAGGCACAAATATAGACCTTGTGTGAATATAGAATGAGTTCAATATGATTATTTCTATGCACAGATTAAAAATAAGCTTGCATGAGCATTCAAGAAATTCAACTCAATTTTAGTCAATCCTAAGAGAACAGAAATTTAAAGCTCTATTTTTGAGAGTCATAAGTTAGACTCTGCAAATTTTCTAAAGTAACTGTGCTGGCTCAGATTTTTCTGAACTGTGACAGTGCAAACCGCTGACACCTTTTTTTTCTTTTAATTGTTTATTTTTCAAGCTGTTTCTGGTGAGTGGGCATCAAACCCGCAGTGCTGTGACAATTTATTCTAACGGAGGATGTGGTCCCAGATAGGTTTAGAGGCTCTACAAAAATCTATACAGCCATACTATTTACCCATTTATAAATAGCTTGTGTTAGCAGTAATGAATTTAGAGGTTTCTGCAATTGCTTTTTCATGATGAGACACTTCTGCAATGTTTGCAAATACCTTGACACAAAAAATCAAGAAGTAATTCTATTTCTAAGCTTCCTTATCTTTTCTATTTTATCTTTTAAGGAACTTAGGACCGGGATTATCTTCATACTATACCTTGCACAAAGCTGAACGCTTTATCGATGTTAAAATGAAACTGTCAAGGAGAAACTAGCTGTTTAAAGGCTTTGCTGTTCTCTTTGCTTCCTCTCGTGAGACTGAATGAAAGTTCATGCTCTTCTAGTGTTTTTTTAAGGAATCACGTTACGTCAAGGTACTCAGCAGTGCCATAATGGAATTGCAAAAGAAAAGTGGAGCACTACATGTTTGATTAGATCTTCCAGATATTCAGGATTGACCTGGAGGGTACAAGATACAGGTGAAGTGTCTGTTTTAGACTGCCACTCAGACCACGAAAAGTCCAAGTTGGCTTGTGAACAACACATATATAAGAGTGGATCTCCATAGCAGCTCTAAGACCATCTGAACTCTAAGACAACTCAGGCAGGAGAATTATTACAATAAAATATTCACTTGTAATATTATAATTGCATTTAAAATTGAGTACTGAGATTGCCCTTTTTGATACAAATCAGCCCTTAAACTTGTCCAAGAGTTAAACCTTTTTTGACTGATAATATCACAAAACACAAAGGCGCTATTAATAAAGTATGTCTTGTTTTCCACCCACTTTTGAAAATTATGTTATTAAAACACAGTATACAGCTTTATCTTTCAAAATAGAACTATACATTCAATTTATTTGGTAAGGTCTTTCTATTGAATTCCAAAAAATATTACAAAGTCTCCCTTAAATTCATTTCCTCCCTAGAAAATATATTGACATTTAAGTAAAACCATTACCACACCACTCCTAGTAACACTGGTAAAAAATTAAGCATTCTTCCAGATGGGAAATATAATTCATACAATCATTTTAACCCCTGATAAAGTCACTCACTTTTTCTTTTTTTTTTTTTTTTTTTAATGGAGAAAGCTAATGCTCTATCAGATTGTAGAATGCAGAATAAAATTAAAAAAAAATATTGATGAAAATGTAGTCTGGGAATAGAAAATAAGATTAGAGGTGACATATTGTTATCAGCCATGAGGTCTTCTCCAGGCTGTAAGGAGGAAAAAAATAGCTATTCTGTGTTAGCCATCGTATCAGGCCTCTATTTGTTATAGAATTCAAAAATAATTGTCACCTTAGGGCTGCATACAGCAGTATGAATTAGATGTGGGTAGCTATGAACTCTGTTTTTTTGGGCAACTTACAGCTTGTATAGCTTGTTGCCCAAAAGGAAGCTCATGGTCAAACAAATTCACATTAGACATTCTTGCTTTTAAGCGCAATGAAAAGATTTTTCAGAAATCTGTTGCCATTATAACCCCTGGTAAATGAACCATGCTAGCATTCAATTATTTGAATTTGAACTCCTGCTTAACTTAGTGCACATTAAAAGCTAAACCTTTTTTTTTTTTTCAATTTTTGTCACCAACTGTAATCAAATCAGGACTGTAGCTTTCAATTATGCTTGTCCAAGATTTGAGCTCTTGAGTCTTTTGTGAAGACTTACTGCTGAGTGCAAAATGTGAGATAAGTTGCAAATGTTTAGACATGATGACAACTCACAGGTCTGATTGATTACCAAAAAAGGATGAATATAAGGTGTTTTTAAAGGTTTTTTTGGACAGCAGCCCAAAGGACCTTTTAAGAATGTTTTGAGCCATTTCTTAGTGAGGAAATCACCAAATTAACAAGATTCTTTTAGTACGTGAAGGAGAGATGGAATAGCCTATTTAAACAAATAAGCTGATGTTTTATGCTTTTTTTTATTCATGACTTGTCCTGAAATGTCCAAATTTAGCTCTACCATAACTGTCAGCAGCATGAGGACCACAAAGTTCTCTACTTCCAAAGAAAAAAATCCACTGAAATTAAGAGGGACCAAACACAGTTTTACCCTTTGATCATGTCTAGTTTCAAAAGGTTTCATTATTCATTCCCTTTATTTGGATCACATTTTATTGCACTTTTAAAGCACTCTAAACTGCTTTATATAAAGGAAGTTACGATTGGTATCTCATTGAAATTACCATAAAAATTTAATTTACACTTATATGACCAAGAACAAGGTGTAAGTCCTCAAGTTCTGGTCTTATTGAAATCAATGATAAAAATGCCAGGGATATAAAAAGAGCAGGATCTTGTCTTATGAATTTGTCAGTTACATGTCTATAAAAGAGAAGCTTGCAGGGCTGTAGATATTTTTGCATGATACAATTTAAGAAGACCAGATAATGGCTATCCAAGAGACTAATACGACTTTGCCGCTATAGCAAGTCTTCCTAGGTTACATTACAGATGCCTGGGTACACCTGATCATCAAAGCAGCAGGTCAGGGTAATGTCATGTTCCTACTGGGAAAAAAAAGCAGCACTAAGAAGCCACATCAGAAATTTATGGCAAGTAGGCACCTGATAAAATCACTCTATTAAAAGTTCACCAGGAGCCTAAAATAAGGAGTAACTATGCATACATTCAGATCTGGTGCAGAAAAACACCAAAAAAACTGTCGAGGAAGTTAATCATGCCTTCGTACTAAATCTGTCATGAAGTAGTGAATATGTTATTAGCACCCATGGTTGTCACAATAGCTACTGACCCAGCCACCTCCTGAACTAAAACAGTCTGAGTAGCAACAGCTCCAGTTTAAGAGACATGTCTCTGTAGTCAGAGATAAATGGGCATTTCTAACTACACACACAGGCTGGGGGTGGGGGAATCATTCTCATTTAGAGGACAGAATTTTAATTAGCAGTGGAAAGAAGAATATTCACATGCAGATATGGATCAAGGTTAAGTGTAAAACTGGGCCTTACTTTGATATTGACAAAATGCGATTAGTTATTTGAGATTGAAAGTTGTTTGAATTTTTTGTATCCTATGAAGCAGAGTGAAAGTCTACAAATACAGAATCAAACCATTTGTGAAAATGTTGTATCAGTGAAGTCAGACGCCATACTTCCCAAAAATATCCTGGAACTATTGTACTAAGATAAATATGATCTGAAGCTACAGATTTAAATCCAACACAGTCCTCCAGTTTGGAAACTGATTTTTCCACCTCTCTTTTTTTCAAAAAGCTCCAGGTCTGGAACTGAAAAACTACCCACTTTAATACTATCTCTCTCAATCCTCATATGCAGATAACACTCAAATCTGCAGTTTTGCTGTATACCATCTCTTTCACGTGGTCTCTAGATCTATCCCATAGATAAAATCTCATTATATTTCCATCATCCTATATCTCAGTCACTAAAATATATATTTTTAATTGCATATCTGCTTGTAATACCACTGGAATGGACCATCAAATCATAAGAAATAAGATGATAGTTTCTGTTTTCAAAATAGGAAGAAATGTATTTTGTAATTATAGATATATGAGTTGCATGGTCATGAAGAGGGAAATTATTAAAGAACACTCATTATACTAAGCTTTATAAGGGGCATACACCTAGACTGATACAAAAGGACCAATCTCTTTATCTTTGTACTTCTTTTCTGTAAAAGTAATGTTCCAAACTATCATTTGGACAACAGGCTGTAGGAGACAGCTGTCAATTTATAAATCAACATAAGGCTCTTGGCCATCCAAATTTTGTCTCTTCAAAGATATTTTGATATGTGTACATTTATATGTACATGTTGGGAGTCTTGTTTTCTTAGGTTGTGGGGTTTTGTTTTTTGGGGTTTTTGTGGTTTTGTTGGTTTTTTTTTAAATGGTATTTAAAGTTGACTGTGGAGTCTCAGCTTATGGATCTCAGGAAATAATTTTCAATGGGCAGACCTTCACTCACGTCTTCTTTTTGCACATAGTAAAGGAAATGTAAACTATGTTAAGAGGGCACCTGAAGCTCCTTCATAGCATGGGTTAACCATAACTGTGATAGCTGGCTTGAACACCTTGAAGTAAAAACCATGATGGTGTCACAAAAGAGGTCTCAAAAGTTTTCAAGCAATTGTCCAAGCTCAGGCAAATTAGAAACACAATTTCTGAAAATGGTTTGCTAGTATTTTTAAGTATCTTCCTGAAATACACTGCAAAACAAAAAAACCCAGCCAGAAGCAAAAGAGAAAACATCTAAAGTACTCTGAAAATGAGTGAAACATAATCAGTTCATGATACTTATTTTTAGACAGTTTTTCAGTTTTCCCAGAGAAGGCTTGAAGAAAATCTTGAACTCACTCTGCGGGTTAAAGGGAGTGATATGCTGGTAAGTTTGTTAGTGCTCTGACATTCACATATCTTTTTATAAATCTACAGTACAAAATACACTCACTTATCTTAAAATTTTAGAAATACCTACTATTGACAGCAACCACTATGTAAATTCCACAATTTTTTTCCTCTCATCACTGAATTTATTAGCTGACTATCGTATGTGACTTCCCATGTAGTTGAAATACGCTCAGAAGAGTTACCAAGTTATTGTCACTTTCATTTAGGTGTGGAAGAATAATTTCTGTGATTTCTTTGGGGAATGCTTTCTCTTCAAAAAAGTGTATTGAGTCACAATGAATGTCAAATGCTTCAAAAAGTAAAAGACAGTGTTTAGTGAGAAACTTTCAGCCTTTCAGTTTGCAAGTATGGCAGTCAAAGGGAGACTTTTCTTCCACACTCTATCATTACCCCTTCAACCCCTCTGACATTTTGACATATCATCATTTCCATGATCTCAAGCATGTATACATTGATTTTTCAATCATTCTCTATTAAACCCAACAAAAGAAATTTAATGATCCAATTGAATCAATCCAGGGGAAATAACTGCTAGCTTCAATGCTATTAAAAGATTCATGCTATTCTTAAAGTTTTCTTTTTTGTTGTTTTCTCAATTGAAATAAACAAAAAGCAGCTTCTTCCCTAAAAAAAAAATGAAAATAATCGTATTTGAGTGAGGGGATATTGAAGGGTTTGCAGGCAGTGAAATCATCTGTAGTCATAGTGACTCAGGATCCCTGCTAGGGCTGGGGAGGAGCACACGGCTGGGACCTGCTGCCTCCCAAAAGGGCATTTGGGATTTCCTCGTGTCTGCTCAGTTCGGCTGAGCTCTGATGCAACATCTTTGACGTGGTCCCCAGGTCAGTGCAGGAAGGAGGCAGAACCACAGCTTACCTTCCGTTAGGGAAGCTACTTCTGTACGGAGGACAAAATTCATGACGCATTTGAGAAACACCGCTGTGGCTGATCTTTGCACTATGGAACATACAAATAAGATGCTTCTTGTGCACTAACACAGAAAGAGTTACTTTGTAACACAGATATCTGCTAATGATTTTTCATGCATTGCCTGTGTATTGTTAAGAGTCTATTTCTAACTGGGCTATTGGCGTCTTTCCAAAAGATAAGAACTAATATAAAGTTTGAAGGATCTGCACTTTATAAAGAGGTTAGAAGAGTTATTACGTCAACCCTGCAGGGATGAAAGCCTGATATCCTGGTTCCCATATTGGAAGATTAGCAGTCCTGTTGGTTCCCACTGAAGATTTCCTCTTTTATCAGCAGAAACCTTTCTGGCTTAGTCATGTGTATTGGAACAGAGAGTTCTGGCATTTGTTGAAAACTTGATGAGCAGATGTAAGTGTTGGCAGAGCATTTCTGGGGAATACTGAGTGACTGATGGAAAGTCTACACACTCCCTCTTCAAGGGCTAAAATCGGAAGCGTTTTCTCTTCCTGTTTGCTTGGGGAAAACAATTGTACCTAACTTATCTTTTCCTTTATTAAGAAAAAATACATCTGCATGGAAACAAAGCACTTGATCTTTGTTTGTGTCCAATTAGGTAGGGTGTAAGGCCACAGCTGCCCTGAATTCCTTTGTCAAAGATGAGAAGCCTGTGGGTATTTTTATACTGACTTTTTTGACCCCAAACATACAGTGAAGTTCAAATTCATCTTGCATAAGCTCTGGACAAAATGATTGACCTGATATAAGTGGATGGTCCCACAGGGTCAGGAGCTGAAACCCCAGGCATACACGTAGAATCTGGTTTGTCTTGGGCTATTTATTCTATTTATTCTGCCTGTCACTGTCCCAGCTGCCCGTGGACCCTTGCCACCCCAGACAGATGAGCTGTATGCAAGCCTTTTGAGAGATTTGAGATGATCAAAGCTGGGCTGAAGATCAGGTTTGGTTTTAGCTATCTTCCTCTGGCCTAACTCTAAGGTATGGTGTAGATGCAATCCACCTGACTTTGTACAGAGTAAGAGAATGGATTCCTGAGCCAAAGAATGTATCTGAATAAAACAAAGGTTTTACAGATTTTTGTAAATTTCCATTAACTACAAGCAGCTGGAGAAGACTGCAGCTTCACAGTCCTATCACGTCCTTGACTTAGGCTGGTCAAACCTGCAGAAATGTTTCGTTATCTTGAGGAGATGATTGTGCTAATGCAGCTACATTCATTCAGGATGTGGGGTAATATGTCTACATCAGGAAGTACCAAACTGTCTTGTCCGATTCAGCAAGACTCCAGCAGTGAGAGAATGAAGGAAGAGGAATTTCAAAGTGCAAAAGAGGGGATGGGATTTAGGGGTTTTGAAATTAAGGAAAAGATAGTTGAGCCTAAAGGATTAGGAAAAAAATAATCTCTATTTGGAAAAGATATAAGAAAGAATCGAGTCTCTCAAGCTTCCACTTTTTTCCAAGCACTGAGTCAAACACTTGTAAGGGTGTTTGGTCTCATCCACAGATGCCTATGGAGATTGTCGAGCAAATAAAACGTCCATTTCAAATTTAATGTTTGAAATACTATCATATAATTATTTGTTAGTTTACAAGAACTTTCCTTTCCTAATCTTATTTTGCATATTTTTGCAATACGTTGAGTAATTTCGGAAGCTAGCTGGATAGTATTTCCTTCATGGAAGCAGATGCAATCTTTTATTATATCAATCAATTTATTATATCAATCACAGTTCTCAATATATTCAGAATTTCTCTATGTTTCATACAAATCAGTCTAAAATAATCAGCAACCTGCCGTGCAATGATTGCAATTAGAGTTGTGCGAATCTTGGCCATTTCAGTTATAGGACTTCCACAAGAATACTTTCTTTTACTTTTCTTTTTAACTGATTCACTGTTTGAGCCTGTGGGCCAATGTAAAAATAAAATTGCCCAATGACTTTTCATAACATAATTGAAAAGTAACCTCGCATGAATTTGTTGGATATGTTTATCAGCACTCGCTGGAACATTTATGAAACAGCTGATATTCACTACACTTTTATTTTCCTCTCAGTTTTTGCAGCAGCCTCCCCTACACTCATTACATGATTTTCATATCATCCCAGTAATCTAAGAATCAAGTTGGGTTTTTTAGCTCAGGAAATTTAGTTTGTTTGATCACACTTCAAAGCATATTTTAATTTTGGAAATAAAATAAATTAATACATTATTATATTATTGTTTCTTCACTGTTACTTTATGCTTGTCCAGAATCCATAAACAATGTTCTTAGCACATAAACCATGATCTGTACAAGTATTTGTAATAAAATTTTTGAAGATTACAGAAAGCATAACACAACAAAACTTGGTCCCTTCACACTTCTGTAGCTTTAAGAAATGTCTGAATTAAACATAATGGTGCCTCTGAGATGCTCCTATTATAGCTGACAGATGCCAAGATCTGTACATGATAATGTGTTTATATCATGGAGAAAAACAAAGCTGTATCATACAGAGATTAAGCAGCTCCACAGCTGGACTAGCCAGGCCTGTCTGAAAGCAGAACAATAGACACCTCCAATCCACCATGACATTAAGTTGACAGTCTTTATCTGCCATTGTTGCTTAAAACATGGGAAAAGTGTTTCTTTGAAAATTCCAAAAGGTACCGGATGTGCTGCAATTCCCAGGCTACCATTTGTTTGTAAGGCAGGGCTGAAGCAAACTATAGTTCTGGACTACTTAGTTATACACCAGTGACCAGAGCATTGCACACATGTCTCCCAACCCACTGTGTTCCCTGAAGCATGTCCTTTAGACTATTATGTAGGATTTGGACAATTAATCTTTCCCACCCCTAAAATAAAAGGAAATTCTGAATAGACAATGTTTCAATCTAATATTGTTCCATCCTCCACTGTGTAAAGAATAATATTTTTTTTAAGTACAGCTACAATGGGGTCATTCAGCACGTTAAGGAATGACAGACTGTGAAGATTTTCCAGTCTTAAAGAAAATACACGTATCTTCTTTTCTGGGATAAGAATAAAACTGTTACTTCTCAGTGTTTGTAATGTCTGAAAAAACAATTTTCTGTCCAGTGGGAATGAAAGTTTAATGCTGCAGACAGCATAGGTGTATTATTCTAAATCATAATATGTTCCAGAATTCTGCAGTTCTTTTAGCACAGTTGTATTTTAATAAGGAAGGATGGAATAAAAAAGGTTTTTATGAACTCCTGTTTCTTGCACTAAGAAAATAAGGTTTACTATTCAGACTATTCAGATTTTAAATGGGAATTCTTGGAATTATTGATGTTACTTACTGTAAGTTGGACACATGTTTATGCACCTGTATACTTTCACATACATAGAACACCTCTGGTATTAATTTAACAGCATATCCATATTTCAAAGTGAGGTGTGTTGGACTGTAATGAACTGAAAAATAAATAAATAAGGAAGACTTCAAATAGAATTCACAATAACAAAATACATTCTAAGAATGCTTGATCACCATGTAGGGAAAGAAAAAAAAAACCACAAAACTTCACAATCTCTTGTTATTCATTTGTTTCTTTTAAAATACTAGCTATACTTTGTATCTTTTATTTTGCATAATAATAAAATGTGAGAGCAATCACAGTATTGGGAGTGCAATTAAGCTTCAGCACAAAAGAGGCTGGAGTCTCAAAACACAATGGAGGTGCTGAAGTAGTGTTGTAGATTTCAGATGAAAGGATAATTGAGTGGACCTAATAACACTCTAAGTTGTAAGTATCCACATTTTTTAGGGGCCTGTCTTTGGAACTACTGCACAGAGTACTTTTAAGACAAGTAGATGTGTCTTTTAAATATCTTGAGATTGTGGTGGCAGAGATGTGTTCCATTTTCCCGAGTTATGCATTACTTATATGTAAAGTATATGTAAAGTTAGGAAAGTTAGGAAAAATGTGGCACCAGTTCAGAGAGAACTGAGCATTTGTACTGAATAAGATTTAGTTTAAAGAATAAACAAAACGTAGCCATACTATAATATTTTCCAAATGATCATTCAATTTATAGAATAACTTAAACCTAGTTAGAAAAATTCTTCACCAAACTGTGAACAAACTCCTGCCTATTTAGGAGTGGACATTGCAAGGCAAAAGAAAAATCATTACTGGAAGTAGATACCCAAATGATACCTAATGCTTAAGTTTGGATCCTGTAACACAGTACTTTGCTTTACAAACCTTAAGAATGGTAATTAATTATACTGACAGATTTATAGTTTTTATTACAGTAACAGTATGGTTACCAATGGTTACTAGTCATGAGTAGTTTTGGGTCCCATGAAAGACTCTCATAGTTAAACCATCTCTCTTTAAACAGTGAATTTCAGCATAATTTTTCATTTTTACGAGAGAAACAGTTTTTCTCAAGTGTCATTCTGTATGGCCAAACTTAATATATGAGGAGTCTCCCACAATGTTAGACTAGGAGCAACAAAGAATATCTATCCATGAGTTTATTTGTCACATAACTATATGGAAACAAGATATTTTCTTAATCTGCTGAGAAATAACACTTCCTACTCAAGCGATGTTGTCAGAGGTCCATGTGTGACATTGTTCAAAATATAGCAACCACCGTTCAGCCAAGAATTTGGAATATAGCTCTTTTAAGGAAATGAGTTATATGTTCTACTCTCAAGAAAGCATTTAAGCTTAAATTTTAAGCACATGGTTTTACTTTGTCACATTTATTTAACATTAATCACATAGTTACTTCTTTGCCGAATGGGGATGGTATTACACATATGCTTAAAGTTAAGCATTTGATTAAGTGTTTTGTTACAACGCTTTGCACTGTGCCCTGTAGCACATCTAAAAGAAGTTTTAGCAGATTCAGAAAGCTCTAGAGAGCCTAGCGCTGCAGTGGAGCTGTCATTTTACATTGACATCAACATAATTTTCCTAATTTAAACCATTGTAATTGAAAGCAGTGTTGGATCTCAATGTGAGACAGACACACCAGGGCTTCTCTGCATCGTCATCATCTTCTTCATCATCATCATCATCACCATCAATTCTTTAAGTGAATAATTGGGGCAGGTCACAAAGTTGTTCCAGTTACTAAATGATTCATGTCTATTGTAGGTAACTTTAGTTTTTTGCTACATCACAGCAGCAGAAAGGAGCTGCTGGCAGCTCCTATGAGATAGTTGCAAAAATTGTCATTAGAAATGAAATTGTTTTACATCGCAGTCCAAAGGTGTGGAACTGGAAATGTGAGAAAATACAGTTATCATAGGTACTGGCAGATACCAGCTATTTTGATCTCTACGTTTTTGGAAATGCATTATTTAAAGTGACTTGGATTTTTGTTGTTGTTATTTGTTATCAAAATAACACATGAAGTTTCCGTTCTTATTTAAAATTCATATTAATAATGTATCTTACCGTAGCTAAATTAGTCATGGTAGGTTTGAACTCAGTATGCTGCTTTTCCTGCCTGACAATCATTGCCTTCTTTCCTCCCTCATATTTTTCTTTTTTTCATTTACTTTATTCTTGAGTGATCCAATTATGCATTCATTATTGTTTTAATATAAAATTTGGGGAGAGATTTGGGGGAGGGGGCGATGACTTTCTACCACATCTATTTGATTTTCTTATTATCTTTCCATAATAACCTATAGCACACATTCTTTGGTAACAAATTTGCTTTTCCATGTACTAAAAGATCATTTCCCAGACTGACAGGAAGGCCATATGCCTCGTTACCTTTTCTCACTCTTTTTGCTGTCCCCAGAAGATTGCTGATGTATTTCACCCTTACCAAAATCCGTTCTGTCCTGGAATCAACCTGTTAGTCTCCTTGCTTTTGTTCTAATGTTTCACCCTAGACCACTTGCCACCAGTCTAGAAAGTCCTTTTTAACAGCTCTGTAATTCCAGGTCACTATCTCCAGGATTGTTCTTGTCTCTGCTGTTGAAGCGCCCTCTTGTCTTGCACTTTTTTTTTTTTTCCAGGGCGGAAGAAGAGCATTTCTTATAATAGCACAAATTTCACCAAAATGTTATAGAAGAAGTACATATTTTATTTTCTCTGTATTTCTACCAATTTTCAGCCATACAGATTAGGATTTGCTTCACTGTATAGTCACTGAAGTAAGCGAGCAGAGGAGTGCGGCATGCGCAGACTAAGGGAGGGAAAGGCAGAACGTCCTAGCAACACTTGGGAGGAGAATGGGGTTGGGTTTGTGTCTCCACCAGCTTTTCTGTTTTGGAAGGGTTTTTTGTTTCTTGAGCGTTGGCTTATCTCAAAGTTTCACTTCAGAGTTCATTGCACTCTTGTTGCTGAAGCGTCTCAGGAAAAAAGAGAAAACAGCAAGAGTCCCTTGGGCAGCAAGGCTTCATCTGTAGCATGAATCATCGTGCTCGTGCTAACATCACGCTGCTTTCCAGGCTCAGCCTGACATTGAGAGAATTTTGTTTCTCCATAGTTAGCAAAACACCTTACTATGGAGATAAAGAAAGGTGCAGAAACAGAACATTGAATAACAGCTCTTCATTAAATAGATTTTTTTTTCCTATTTTTAACCTAAGTATGCATTTAAAACAAACAAACAAACAAACAAACAAAAAAACCCCAAAACCCCAAACACCAAAAACAAGAGAGGGACATCAAAACAAAAGGCCCTTTCTGCCTTCAGTGTGAAATTATCCCCATCAGAAATTCATGTATGTCACTTAACGGCCAGCTTAAAAGCAGCATCTGCTTATCAATTGGCTTTTGCTTTTTATGCAATATTCCAGCTGGGCTGGCTGAAGCACAAACAGGTGAAAATGACTTTTCCAAGGTCACTCTGTATGAACTCAGCTCACACTAACACTTAGGGCTTGCTTATTCCCAGTCCTTTCTATAAGACAGGGCATCACATATGCATTCCTATGTGGTTAAATCTTTGAAATGATGTATTATCTTTTGATTATCTTTTCTTTAAGAAATCCAGTTGTTATGAACTGAAATTATATTTACTGCAAAGGCAATGATCTTGTGACTTTATTTGATATGCAGGTGGGTGTTCACATTTCCATAGGACTTTCATTGTAATTCAGGATCACTTAAATACTAATTAAGTTGTCTCTTCAAGGTTATTTTATTATAATGTTCATATAGTTCATGGGTGTTTTTTTGGTGTTTTGGGGGTTTTTTCGCTTCAAAGTAAAATTTAAGCTGAACTGTCAAACTCAAATTAAGGTCCTAAACCTCGGACTCTAAGGAGTATATAAGCAAAATGGTGCAAGCAACTTTAACTGCTTCAGGGATGGAAGAAGTTAGTATGTAAGGTGAGAATGTTATGAATTACCCAATAATCTATTGAAAAGAGAGAATGCAAAATAAACCCCAAATAAAAAACTGTGCTAGCTAACTTCATATGCCTTTCAGGAAGACCTCAAGACACCAAGGCTAGGTCCAGAAGTAAGCAAAAACTTTACACAGAGAATCAGTCTCTGAAGACTGACATAGCATCCTAGAGAAAGTAGTGGTGGGCGTCTTGAAACTGGGAGATTCAGGACAGAAGAGGCAGCACAGGATTAAGGCTGTTTTCCCTTACAGAAGTATTAGAGAGTACTGATACCCGCTTCAGGCAAGTCAGGAGGAATTGTAACTCTGGTACACCAGAAGCCTGTGCCTTTTCCACAGCTTTTGACCTACTACGTAATGGCACTTGATGGCATTATTTAAATATCTATCTATCTGATTACAATTTTAATTAGCAGATTCATATTTACTATAGGAGGATGTCACTCATGGTATGATAAATATTTTTGTAAATACTACCTGGGCATTTAGAAAAGTATTTCATGCCAGATGTTTCTTTCCCGACCAGCCTAGGCTCCATCCATGTATAATCCTTGTAATAGAAGTAGGCTACTTGCTACATTCTGCCTTGAGGAACGATTTGTTCTTTAGAGGTAGGTGAACTAAATGAAATGCAAAATCTGCATGAAATTTTTAACCAATTACTTTTTTTCTCATAGGCAAAACATGGGAGATAGATCAGAGAAGGGAAAAACACAACCCTGCAAGCAACTTCCTTCCTTTTCATCATCCACAGAATGCTTTGTTTTGTGATCAGTCCTTTCAGGGGTCCTAGGTTCCTCCTGTGGTCTTCTCTGTTCAGCCCTCAGGCTCAGGTCTTTCCCTCTGATATAAATCTGTTCAAGTCTGGTAGTCAATCTGCCTATTGATCATGCTTGCCCCTTTTTAACAGAAGTTCTTAATATCCACTTCCATTGTTTCTTCTCTGCTGATGATTTTACACTGATCAAATCTTGTGCCCTGCAGACAACTAGCTTTTTGTGATCATTAGGACTCTGTTCTTATTTAACTTTCAATGGTAAAAATCTGCTGGATAAGGGATGAAAACCCATCTTTATGAATATATTTTCAAACTCAGTTCCTCTGAATGCTGTTTCTGGGATTTAACTAACTTGTAAAGTCACAAGAATGCATGGATAATGGCAACACAGACTCTATGCAATTGCTAGAAAAAGTGGCTTTCAAGCATAGCTGTCCTCCAAAAGTAGCATACCGCAAATTAATAGCAGCTCTTGTCTATCTAATAATTTCTTATGCCTTCTGCACTCAATTTCACTTGGCTTTGAGTAAAAAACAGAACAAAAATACCTGAACAAACTGAATTAGATTAAGAGTTTCTTTTTTTCCTCATGCGACTTGAGACTTTCCTACTGTAAGTGTATATAACTAACTATAGATCGTAATATAAAAAATTTTTTTTTTCAGAATAAGGGTGGTCAAGTGCTGGAATAGGTTGCCCTGAGAGGTTGTGGAATCTCTGTCCCTGAGATATTCAAAACTCAACTGAATATGACCTTGAGCAACCTGGTCTAACTTCGAAGCTGGCTCTGCTTTGAGAGAGAGGTTGGACCAGATGATCTCCAGAGGTCTCTTACAACTTAAATTATTCTGTTTCTGTGTCAAATGCAGTATTACCTTGTGCAGTCCAAGAAGAGCTTTGTGTAACATGAAAGCACAAAATACGTGCTATGTTCACAGCTTCATAATAGGAAGAACACCACTTTATAGTGAATCCCTTAGCAGATCCTTTATTCAAGTGCTTAAATTTCTCTTTGCATCATTTTTGTCTGTAAAATGGGAATATTATTGTACTTCTGCAAGTGCTTAAACTAAACAACAAATGAATGCAGAGAAGTGATTTGTTTTTCTTCTGAAAAAAAGAAACAAAATGTTAAATATTGCCCTTAACTTCTTTTTTAATATAGCTACGACTGTATCCACTTTATTTTTTATGAAGATTATTTGTATTACCTGTTTGAGCCTCCAAATGGAATAAAGACATCACAGATGTATTTGCAAGCATGCAAGTCTTTGCATTCCACTGTTTTGTCTCTAACTTTATGTATCAAGGAATGGTTGGAACAATTTGAACTTTATCCAGCTACTACAAAAATACCACAAATACTTCAGATTATAGTTTTTTTCCAAAATTTTTTTCCAGGCTATAAGAGAGCTCTATGTGACTGAAGGCTTTTAAGTAGACTCATGAGATTAGTAGCAAACATTTTCATAACTAGAAACAGCAATTGGCACTTCTTGATATCTGGTCCTTTACTCATATATTTTCAATATATTGACACAAAAATATTTTCAATATTTTAAATATATTTAATTTTGTTTCAAGCACATACCTGTAGTATAATAACTATGGTTTATTTCCTTTCTTAAAAGGAAATTTTATTTTGGAAAGACTGCCTAAATTATTATTACAAGTGCTTTACAAGTATTCAATTCGTGACTCTTCAAATTACCGTTCTGATTTGATATTCGGTTTTTCTGCTTCCACATTAAAAAGCTAACAGTACGTAGTAACAGTAGGCAACATAAAATGTGTCTGCCGAACTTGGTCAATAATTGCATAGCATTTCCAGCTATAATTAAAATCTTTCACAGTCTATATTCATATAGCATTCTTTGAGGTTAATTGGGTTTAGATCACTGCAAAAGCATTTTCATGTGATATATTTCACTCGTTACAAATTGCACATTAGTTCATTGAAAATGTACAGCATGTCTCTTAATTTGAAAGTATTTAGAATTTTAAGTTACAGTATCAAAACAGCTAATTCCTAGTTCCTAATAACATACAAAAAAAGAAAATCCTTTCCATTTTGAAGATAGTGACATTAATAAATGTTAGCATAGGACTGTGAAGGACAGGCTTTCGCAAGTGTCAGGATTACCTTATCCCAATTACAAAGCTGGGGGACTTGCATCCACTTGAACAAGATCAGAGGTCCTAATTTTAGGAGAAGTAAACACTCAGCACCAGCTGAGTGACTGTTGGGACAGTCCTTCTTGAGTACCTATTTTAATACATTTCTTGGCATATGGAGGTAGGATCCAGTGAAGGGGAGCATGGATATGAAAAAAAGGTCCTTAAGGAAGAAGAATCTGCATTTTTTCCCTTAAAACCCTAGACTGACATGTCTGCTAGAGTTCAGGTCTTTCAAGGATTGAAGATTGGGAGCCCAAAGACAGTAAATTACCGGAGCCTGTTAGAAACACAGCTGAGATTTCATTCTATGTGAAATATGACTGCTATTATGATTTGGAAATCATAATATTGAAACTGCTAAAATGTGTTTGCACAAAATTTGAGTCATAATGGGAGTGAGTCACTCTGTCTGCAGTGTCTAATTTGGAAAGCTAATCTCTGTACGCTCCCTTCTGAGTCATCACGGAGTCTCCAGAGGGAGGCTCTGGGCTGCCCAGACCTGAGTCTGAGGAGTGGCCCACGTCTTTCCACTGGCTGTAGAAGAATTCCAGTAAAATTTCTATTTCAAGTCCTTAATTTCAGGAACATCAAATCTCATTCCTCTCAACATTCCTTAAGGGTATTGAGGAATAGACATGCATGTGGGACCATGTGACGTACAAAACCAAATTGTATCAGATTTGTCAGATTCATCAGATTTTTAGTATTTCTTAAAAATAAATGAATTGTTTGAAAAACATTTTTTAGCTACACAAGAGTAAGAATAAAGAGTAAGAATAAACATAGCATGAAAGTACCATGTATTTATGCTTTATTCTGCACTTCCTTTATTCTCTGTAATTTTGGTAAAAATCTGAGAAATTGTAATAAAAGAAATCACATGGTTTCTCACCTTCCTTTTTAGTAGCTAGTTATGAATTTCCAATTACTGTATAAAAATAACATTTTAAATGCTTCATCAACAGGGGACCATAGCATATATATGGAGGAAAAAGTTAACGAAATGTAATGTATGCTTGAAAGAGGGCACAAAAAATCTTTTTGGCAAAAGTTATAGGCAAAGTTGGACTGTCCAGAAATGTTCTTTGTCGACAATTGTCAGACTTAGAATAAATAATATACAATAATCCTCTCTCTTATTGCAGCACCTCACTGTTTCATGTTTTATTTGCTCAATTCCACTATAAATTTTATAAAGGAGGACCTTATATTCTAATATAAATGTAAAGTACTCTGGGAATTTTTCTGCCTTATGAACAATAAAATGTCAAAAACAATCTTGTTATCTCTTGTTTTTATGAGCTCACAGGACACTTTTTGGTGAAACAAGACAATCTCAGCTCCTGGAGTCTTATCAGAGCCCTAAATCTTGACCTGAAGACTGTCTCTCTTTATCCACGGTTCTGTGTAAAAGGTTCATGTGCAACGTGTGTGTCTGTTTATACATATGTATAACTGTGCACACGCATGGTTTTGCCTATGCCCTCCTTTTCTTAGACTTGGCTGAACCACTTTGGAGTTTGATTCTGTGAATATTTGTAGCAACTTATTGTATTAATTAAAATCCTACTGAAGAAACAAGTTAGTTAACAATGACTGTATAAAGGCATTTGTTTTCCTTCTCCTGATGGCTCAGTCCACCAACATGGTTTACACTTCTTAAAACAGCTGCCAAAACCCAGGCAAACTCTGCATATGTTTTAAGTGTAACTTGTTTTGTTTAGGTGTATAAAAGAGACTGAAAACCAAATGGTCACTTAGCATGCACAGTAATCCTTGCTTTCAGGACTTTCATCCCAGTGTCAATAACCAAGTCCCTAGAACCGGTTCCCTTTCAAAACCTAATTCTGGCTAAAGCATTACAAAAAATCCCTGCTATCTTCTACTGCTCTGTCTATAAGATCTGCTTCCACACAGACCTTGTGCTGAGAAAAATGTAATATGTAGGTCTACCAGGAACTAATGATTTTTACTTTATACTGAAAAGAATACTTTGAAGATTAAACTTAAAAACAACATTGTTTTGTTATACATGTAATAATCAAAATATTTTTACCTTGAAGCCTAATTAATTATAAGGTTTAGGATTATTCCATTCAGGAACAGAAAGCCAGTGCTATATATCAAATGAAATGAATTGTCATTGATGTGAGAATCTCTAGGAGAACTATTACAGAGAGCACATTTTTTCTTTTGTTTAGTTTATTAGAGGCCTTCAGCTGTCACCAGATACAAGTATTTCACACAAACAAACTTTAAATATTCCTATGGAAATACACATAAAACTGAATATCAGGGATTTTTTGCTGGAAAATATTAACATCAAATTAATTCCAGAAGACTGTAAATTTCTTCACCACTGTATCAATACAAAAGGAAAGGCATTTTCTTCTAATAAGCTCTTAGAATAACAAAACTTATTACTGTAACAAAAAATTCTGAAACAGTTCCATCATAGGCCCTGCTTTTCACCTGAAATAGGTAAGATACTTTCACCAAATAATTCACTGGTATAGGCATAGAGCAATTTAACAATTTTTGGCATAGCTAGATAAATATACAAAAATAACTGAAAACAAGCTAAATTTCTGAGTCTGTGTGTTGCCTAGTCAGACAATTGCATAAAAATAATCTGCTTACGACTAGTAGGTATAAAATTTTAATTTTTTTTAAAGATTCTTTTCAATGAATTATTAGTGTTTGGTTTCTTCTCTGATTATTGCTGTTAAGTAAAAAATTTATGGATAGGTAGAGTTTATGTGATACAGCTATAACCACAGTGTAAAGAAAAGACTAAAGATATTATCAATACGAGATGTTGAACGCTTTCTTAGCCAGAGTCCCTTGGTGGGCTCCTGTCTATAGAAGAGGAGTTTTATGTCAGA
This sequence comes from Burhinus oedicnemus, assembly GCA_008921705.1. NCBI lineage: Eukaryota > Metazoa > Chordata > Aves > Charadriiformes > Burhinidae > Burhinus > Burhinus oedicnemus. The sequence goes on from VFFE01007836.1 coordinate 2,917,399, forward strand.
CCAGACATATTCCCTTCCCACCCTCGTGCTTGCAGCCTGGCTAAGATAAAACGAGCTGAACAGAAAAAGGGAAGGGAAGCAAATGAAAGGGGTGGGGTGGGGGGGAGGGGGGACTGACAATAAAGAAAATGTTTTTTCCCTCTGTTCTGCCAGTCTTGTTGCACCAGTAGATTTTTAAATAGGAAGTTTGAGGGGTTATTAGGTGGGATGGGCTGTTGTGGTCTTGCACATTATGGCAGGGAGACCGATGGCTGCCCACTCTGGGAGACAAAGGGTCCACCCAAGCAGCGGGGAAGCACCAGACCCTCCTGCCCCCATGGGACGACAGGTTCTGCACCCCTGTGCTCTCTGCCTGAGGTCCAATAGCACTCAGGCAGCCTAGAAAATGGAGCAGTTGCCAAGGACCATCAGGTACTTTGTTGTTTGCTGATGAATTAACTGTAGCTGAGAGCATGCCCTGCCTTATGAATATTTTTTGTAACCTGGAAGAGTCGCCCCTTGCAGATTTTCTCGCCTCCCGTCCAGTGCGGTTGGCCCCATCATGGTATGCGGCAGAGGAGATTTTTGTATTTTCTTTTCCCTGTTTCATCAAAACGGTTCTGAGATGCACTGAGACAAAAGCCAACCTCAAAAAGTAGGTTGTTTGGCTGCTCTGTGCAACAGTATTGTGCCATCCTGAGAAGCTTTGCCGGCTGGTAATGAGGGACTAGAGGGACTAAGATCCATGAAGTCCATGGCTTCTTTAGAAAAATGCCCTTCCTAGTGCAGAGGAGCTGAATGGGGTGCTGAAGATGAGGCTGAGAGTTTAATAAATATTCAGAGCCACTGGAAGTGCAGCAGTGCGCAGGGGGTTGTTGCGTGAGCAGAGGATGTCGGCACCCTCGGGCTGCAGTTACTGCTGAGCTGTGCTTCTGCATCAGCCAGCCCCTCTGATGCCCTGTGACAAGGTTGGTCTTGGGAAGGGGGTGATGGATTTGTCCCTGGCTTAATTATTATATTAATTTAATTGCTGTCTCACATCGGATTCTTACTATCTCTTTTGTTGTGGGAACTGGTGAGTGTGTGATCGGACTGACCCGTCACTAGATTACTTTACTTAGTGAGCTGTTGGCTGACTACTGCTGGTGGCATTAATGAAAATACTTATTTTTAAAAATATGAACCTATATATTTAAAAAAGTAATGATGTGGGCAATTCTACATAGGTCACATAAGGACAATCCTTTCAGCTTTATTTGCCCATTTTGCAGCATTTGGCCTTGTACAATGCAGTTCTTATGCAAAACCCAAAGAGTTTGAGAGAATTGTTTCCACCAGTTCAGCTTGTCTGTCTATCAGGTTCAAACGTTATTTTAAATGCCCAGCATTCCATGTTTCTGATATGAGATGCGAGCAAGTTTTTAAACACTTTTTTTCTTAAAGTGATCTTCCTGTTTAGTAACTGTGAAGGAGTTTGATACAGCTGAAGTTACTTCATGTCGAGGCAGCCTGTCTGAAACACCTGGATCAGAGGAATAACAGAGGATGTCTGAACGAGTGTACGTGTGCATGCTGGAAAAAAATACATGAGTACGATAATACCTATAGGTTGCACAGTGATTTCTTTTCATCACTAAAATTACACAGGCTAAAAAACCAAAAAGCATACAGAAAGACGTTAATACCAATTATAAACTCACAGCTCATTATATACTTCTCAAACTAATACAGATGCAACATGATTTAAGATTGGAAACTGTGGTTAAAGGAATTAGTTGGCTCGGCATGAAACTAGGTTTATTTAATCAATGTTGCTTCCACTAGAAAAGTGGATTAGTTTTTCTTTAAGACAGAGTTAAAAGTTTTGCAGCTAATTTATTTTAATAAGCATTCAGTCACTGACTGCTGCAGAAAAAGGCTAAACTGTAATGAAGAGCCAGGAAAGAAAGCATGACTTAATTATTTTTCTGGGGTGGATAATGAATAAATTAGCTACGCTGTAGGCTTGCCATTTGTATAGAATTTATTACTTTTGCTTTAAGAACCATATCATGACAAAGTCAATTTTTCTCCTGACTGCAAACAGATTGATGGGGTAATGTCTGGTTGTGAAAGACTTCCTCTTCATCATTGTGTTGCCAGTGTTGGTATCACAAAGTGAGTTTGAAGTTTTCCTGAGTACATGTTCTCCTACGTAATTACAGATGACGATTATTTTAATTCCTTATTTTAACAAGCTTTCTAATCACGTAAACTACAGAACGAATAACTCAGATGAGGCCAAAGATGCACGTAGCTTGAAAACTACTTTCTTGTTTCTTAATTTATTGCCACAGTCTTCTATGTGAAGAGCTAAGTACTGTATTTAGAATGACAGCAGGTGTTTTCATGAGAAGATGTGTATGAACAAAAAAGGCTTTGCCAAGGAACAACTGAAGAGTGGTCTTTCAAGTGTCAGAAGGATGAAAATTTTAAGTGGAAAGATTAATAATTTGGCATGGCATTAGGAATATAGGTTTGATTCAATTCCCATTAAAGTCAGTGGGAGACTGATTTAAATAGGAGCTGGACTTGACCTGCTAGGTTCAAGAAAAAGGGTGACTTTAAAATGAAGAAAAATGTAGAATAAATATCAGGAGGAAAAATAAAAATAAGCTGTGTGATTTACTGCAGTGTGAATCCTCCCAGCAAAATGAAGAAGCACACTCAGTTAAGATAATGAAAATGAGATTAAATAAAGCGTTAGAAAAAGTACTGTAGAAAACTTAACTTTGACGAGCAAAATGACTGTTTTACAGGCCCTGTCCTCTTGGGACTTTTCCTTTTATTTTTTCTCTTGACACAGACATGCGAGATACAAAGTCTTCAGATATATTGCTTAAGATATATTTTATTCTGTGCTCCTCCTCAATCCAAGATACTAAAAATCCATATTGGAGCTTTATTATCTCTCCAGTAAGGAATTTTTCCACTGCATAATTTCAAATGCACCCTGAGAAAAAGCATTTCTTTCAAATACTCTCTTTCTTGGTTTGATTGTCGTTAGCAGTGTATCATCTTTTAATTAAAGAAGGGAAAACATTATATTAAACAGATACTACTTGTTTTGAATAACTTTCTCAGAGGGTTTGTTGAGCATGGTTTTTTGGTTTGGTTTTTTTTTGAGGGAAACTGTTACCTTGAACTTGCAAAGCAAAAATAGAAAAGATCAAAGTAGCCGATTTGGCTCTGAGAGATACATTACTAAGCCGCTCCCTATATTGCAGTCAAAGGTCCTAACTAGTTAAGGGTCAGCAAAGAAAGTGCAAGGAAAGAGGCTGAAACAGACAATCCTGTCTATTTCTTACAGTCCCCAGAGTGCCATATGGTTTTGGCGGTTGCTCATCAGCTGCAGAGGACACTGAGTGCTTATCTGCTTACTTCCACAGACAACAAACATCTTTCATCCTTTATGAATGCAAAGTTAAAATCATTATGACTTATTCCATCGAATGCTATGCTGTCAATGGGAAAAGCTTTGAGAAAGGTCAGTTGTTTGACTCTTAAGCTGCAGCACTTACCAAGCAGTGTTTGTAGCTTATGATACATAAGCTTATATACAGCTATATAACAGGCTAAAAGACATAGAGAGGTATTTATGTAATTATTTCTGTGTGTTTGGATATCCAATTTAATGACCATTAAAGTCATTCTAATGAGCATTCTATTGTTAAAGTTATAAACTTTACAAGCTCAGTGAGAAAAAACATGACAATAGATTCTGTATGTTACAAGCATGTTAGTTTTCTCTTCTTTTATTGAATTTGTCACTCCTCTGAAGGCCCCTCCAGTGCATATATCGTCTTTGTTAAAATTAATGTAAAATGGGTCACAGAATCTAAATTAATTACAGTGATACATAGCGTTTTATTCTGTTCTAAACAAAAATTAGACCTATTCATGGCTGTTCATGGTTGCAGTAAAACAAAGCAAACCAAAAAGGCCGCCACCCCTCCCCATACCCTCCAAAGATGGCAGTACCTACTGCTGGTTAGAAATAATGATAAATAATGGCAGAATTCTGTCCCCGAAACACTACAATTCAACCAATCAATTGCAGAGTTTACATCTACAGCTAAGAAAATTCATTATTATATGGTACAATTTGACTGGGAGGAAAAATCTGTCCTGAATATAGTATATAGAGGCTTATGTTTTCCTAGTTCTTCAGTAAGGCAAGATCCTGTTATTATTCATTCAACATCTAAGGGTATAGCCAAGATGATGCTTTTTCTTGTGCAGATGGGAATATGAAAAGACCACAGGTTACTCAAAATTTTTCAGCTATTTGCTTTCTCACTATGGGATACCTCTACTTTGCTGCTGAAGCAACATAAACAAAGATACAGAGACTAGCTTTAGTCTGAGTGTCCTGTGAATCATCGTATGAAGGCGTAGACTGCACACAGAACTGGCAAGTTCACACCTAGACTCTGCAACAATGTGTGTGCAGGGAAATCTGTGTCCCCCTGCCAGCAGGCATTCCACTTCTTTAAACACCCCAGTTCCTCAAAATTATTGACATGTCCTTTGTATTTATAAATACAAAGACTGTATGCAAAGATTGGGGCAACTGATTGGAAAACAAAGTAACAGGATGTGAAGAGGTCACCAGTCACCTTCATGAACAACAAAAACCTTCCAACAGTTTAAGAGTAACCGTTATACTTGGCAATATTTCTTCAAGTATATCATTGAAGAATTGTATTAAGAATAAAGAAATTTCAACTGCTTTGCAAATAAATTGTAAACATAAAGTCCAAATACGCCAAAACCATTATTTCTTGCACATTTTTGTCTTGCTCTATGCAGCAATGTCATTACCAGTGAGGCCTTGCAAGAGCTTAGAGTGGGTAGAGATAAAGAAGGCAAATGGACAGTGACAGCCATGTAATCCGGTGTCTGATTGCTTTTCCACATGTCACTGGTGAAACACACAACTCTCCCCTCGGCCTGTGTGAGGGTCTACAGTACTCAGACTCATTCAGTCTAATGCGGTCCATGCAGAGAAACAATGTCTTGAAGGAATACTTTGCTGAGATTATGTTCTCTGGAAATGTTTTGACACCACTATTCCTCATCATTAAAAATACATCTGCAAGCCTGAGCTACAGATATGAATTAGGAACTGCTCAAAAAGAAACAAACCTGAAACTTTTCACCATGGGCTGAAAAAACAGAAATATTTTTGTTAGCATTTTTCAAAAATATTTGATCCGAACGTTTAGCTACTTTTGATCACATCCTAGCAACTGATCCCTGTAAAACTGCAGTTAAGAATTTTTCAAGAGAAGCTGTCACCAGTTCTGTTTATGGTCTTTTAACCGAGCCTCATTTAATTTTCCCTTTTATTGACAAACTTTATTTTAAATTCCAGTAATATTAGTATAGTCTTTTTTAACAATTCATTCAGTACAGTCTTGGTGTTTGGGAACAAACTCTTTCTGTTAGCCTTTATCATCACCTATGAGAATTTCGTGACTAGCCAGTCTCTTGGTCTTACAATTGCTCTTAAGTATCTGAATTTCTGCATCTTCTCAAAAGCAATTAGAAGAGGTTAGACAAAATCTGTGTAAACTAGTCCTGCTGCTTTTTGCATTGTCAGTAGTAGACAATAGCAAGTTTTGAGGTTTTTTTAAGTGATGTGGTGGGCAGGTGGGACATGGTTCTTCAAAGTATTATACCTTGCCTATTAACTTTGTATTCTTTCAAATTCACTGTAGTTCACTTAGTGTAAAACTGGAAGAAGGAAGTGAAAAGCAAGTTCCAGTATTTCTAGGGATTAATATGTCTATCTCATTTTGTAATTTAGTGTGTTGTACAAGCCACAGCAAAGATCAATCTTAATGAGAAAAAAAAAAAAAGTACAGTAGATCTTTCTATTCTTCATTTGTGGAAGTATCCCCATTCTCTTTCCTTTTCTACCCTTCAACAGACACAATGGTTTACAGAGTGAAATAATAAGAGCTACAGAGAAAATTGTTGCAGCTCTTCATTAGAATACAGGTTATTTAAAGCATATGTTTAAACATGGCATAAACCGAGTACTAATAAAGAAGGTGAAGCTTAATAAAAACCTCCAATTTGTTTCTAAGTATAGAAAAAAAACAGGTTATGTTTGCCATTAATTTTTGTTTTTTTCTCTTTTTCAATATTTTTCTTTCTTTTGCCCTGTAATATAGGTGCTGGTCATGATATTAAAAGTGCAATATTAAATATGAAAACTGCTTTTGTTGCAGCAAAAAGATCAATTTGCGAACTCCTGGCGTTTTGTGTAGAAAAACATATTTTTATTTTGTGAGTCATTGCAGAATAAGAACAAATCACTGCCTGCCAGCAGGCTGAACGTTCAGCATGTCTCCAGTTTGCCTCCATCCACTTCAAGGATTTTAACTGAAGCACCCACCAGGTGGTTGCTGGGAATGAACACTTGCCAGTAAGAGAAGAAAGGCCACCAGACCAGCTGAGCGGTGCATTACTCCAGGGCAGGTGGTGCCAGTGGGGTAACAGGGGTTGTGGTCTTTGCGCCTCCGCTCTCACTGGTCATGTGTAGCAACACCAACCTCAGCCTAACTCCAACCCATGGGTGTTGTGTTCGCAGTGGGAGCTCCTTACAAATGCTCTACTGCCCCCAGGCTACGGGACGGCCACCCTCGACATGCTTCCCAGCCTGGCACTGCTGCCACACCCTGCTCTTGCCCCCATGAAGCCTCCAGAGAAAGCCCAGAGGGAAGAAGGGCACACTGTATGTTTTGACCTACAGTCAAAAAATTGTCTTTTCTATTCATCTTTTATTCCTGTCCTGCCCACAGCTGCCCAAGTCTTGGACCAGCAAAAGCTCAGAGCTCGAAGGGTTTCTTGGGTTCAGGAAAGCTCCTAGTCCGGTATCTCCTTTGATGTAAATAATGGCAGCTGTATTTCTTTGCACACGAACCAGTGATCTTTAAACACCTTCAAGCTGAAGTTCTGCTTTCCTGGAACAACTTCATCAGCATTACCACTAGTCACTTTTATAAATGTAAAATAAAACACAAAATATTGTTTCGTCCTATTTCCTATTAAAAAAAACCCAAAAGCACAAATCAACCAACAACTGTTATTATAAAGTTTTTGCAGTATGACCTTTACCTCCTACCTTAGTGACTAGATTAAGGAAGCTAAATTTTAGACCTGTATTTGTGTGTATATTGTTTTTCTTTTCTTGGTAGTATAACACTCCTAGAAGTAATAGAGTTTGTGATTACATTTTGAGATCCTTTGTCTATTATACTTGCTTCCATTTCTATTAAAAAATCTGTTTTACGTGGGTTTTATAGCTTGATGATGAAATAGTCTCATAACAGCTTAATTTTTTTTCTTTTTACAAAATATCTTAGATTGAGAATTGTACTTTTCTTAATCATATTTTTAAAATCATATAATAAGTATTTAACACCTTGCATGTAGCAAAAGTTACCATTTTTCTAAATACTAGATTATTTAAAAACAAGTCTATACTCAAACAAGAGGTTTAATTTTCAAATAAACAAGGTTAATGGAACACACCGATCTTATTTTTAGCACTCTTCACATCTGACAGTGTGTTCAGTGCTGAGTGTTTAATATTTTAAATCACTGTCCACAGTGCCAAAAATACAGAACACTTCAATATTAGATGTAATTCCACAAATGCTTGTCACGTTACTCTAACACAAATATTTCCATTGAGTAACATAAGATTACTAACGTGAAAATTTTTTTGTTTACACCGAAACAATTCAGACTCTCAGATATCTTTGTAATAAAACAAAATAATTCTGAAATATTTGATAATAAGGTCAGATCTTGAAGTGCACACAACTGACTTGATCTCTAAATTTTATAAATTTGTTGAATTTAAATAAATTTAATAATTTTTGAAAAGGAGATGGATGAAAGCATGAGTTCAGTTCCTAGCTTGTAAATTACTTTGGCAAGTGCTTAAATCTAAGCACAAAGGCCTCTTTTTTTGCAGGATCTCACCACAAACTAAAATCACTCATATTCTTAAATGAATTACTGGCTTAAAGCCATCGCTCTATTTTCTCATCATAGGTGTATACATAGTTTATACTGAAGTAAAAATAATTTGTATGTATTAAAATGAAACCAAAATGTATTTGTGTTGATGCAATAACTGCTTTTGTATTAATTTAATTGATGTGTCTAATTTAAATTGATAATATTGATTCATTGTGAGTTTCTGCTTGCAGTTAAGTATTTTAAGACCAAATAGTCATATTACAGATATATACACCTATATATAAAAATGTATGTAGGTAAATCCTACATCTCTATATGTGTTTAAAAGTCATGTAGATGTGATACTTAGAGACAAGGTTTAGTGGTGGACCTGGTAGAGTACGGTCAATGGTTGTACTAGATGATCTTAAAGGTCTTTTCCAACCTAAACGATTCTATGATTCTAGGATTAAATAGGTGTAGATATATACAAATATACATTTACACAGAAATTGGTAATTAATACTTGGTCTGTTAATTCCAAGTGATTTGAATATGCATTTGGAATTTGAATATGCATTTTATTCTTTGAGTTGTTCAAGGACTGATGACTGAAATACTTCAGTTTAATTCACACTTAATCCAAAAACCCGAAAATGTATAAAAGTAGAAAAGTGATGAATAGTTGAGGAAAAAAAATCTTCAGGTGTTTACTGGAGAGAGCTGACAGGAAGGTAAAATCAGATTTGGGTTTGTTTTATGGTATGGTGAGTACAATACTCAGGAAAACAATAATTTGCATTTAGTTAGCATTTGAGGTAAATGTAATCATTATTCTCATTTTTTTCAGATGAGCTAATGTAGAATTTAGGTCACTGCTCAGTCCTAAGGAAGAAATCTCTGGCATAGCTGGTGGCACACACTGCGTCACCTGATCTTACAACCTAGCAGCAGGACGATTCCTCCTCTCGCTGCCCCTCGCTGCTCTCTAGATGAGCGAGGCTGTCGTGCACAGGGTCTGCAGCGAACAGTGAGGAAAGGTGGCTTTTTATTTGTCTCCCACACATTTTGTACAAGGAGGAGCAGTAAGAACCTCTCAAGCAGGTGTCACGCGAATCCCTTCTGTGCCTGAAGGGTTACAGATGTGCTCCACCCTCCATGCCATGTTCATTATCCATTAGTCAATTAGGATCTCCCTGATCTCAGAGAAGGACCCGGGTTAAGCTTCATTTTGCTGTCCCCAGCAATTTCTCACCACTAACATTAGCCTGTTCCCCCTCAGCAGTCAACCCATTATGAGTCTCACTCCAAAAGGTCCAGCTGCTTCCATAAAATCCAGCAGGAGCCTGGGCATCTTGCTCAGGGCATGGAGCAGCTACAGGGAGCAGATGCCTAACTGTTATGTGCTGCAGTTTTCAGTGATGTTGCACATAAGTGCGTTGGTGGATCTAGCTGCTCATGATTAATTTAGCTTTATTCCAGTGCTTCTTTAATAAAGATTTTATTATGAACAGAAGGAATCAGATTTGGAAATTAAGCTTCTTCCTACGACAATCTTTGTGCGCACAGAAAAAACTATGGAGACAAACTGGACAAAGAAAAAAAGTAATGTCCTTACTCTTAGCACATCTAGGCTGTACAGCCCATTTTCCCACTTCTCTTTGACCATTAAAGCATTTGAATGAATTATATGTATAGCAGTTATATCATTTTAGCATCTCCAGTGGAACTAGCCCTCCAGCAAAGAGCAGCAATGGAGCTTCCCTTACTTACAAACAATCAAGACAGGAATGCTTAGTAATGTGGAATATACAGTGTTTAGCTAAATATGCATTCAATTCGGATTTTAAGAACAGAAGATGCAAAATGTACAGGAGCATGTTTGCAAATAACCTCTGTTCAGCATGAAAATAATCTAATAGCATGGATGAAATTTCAGTCATTACTGTCAAATGAGAATACCTTTAAATCCATAAGATTCAACCCATCCGCATAGATCAAGAACCATGGAAGTTAATTGTTGATATAAAATAAGCAGAAGCTCCCAACAGCTTTTCTCTTTTACCTCATTAAGCCCTGAGTAGACTGCACAGTCATTAAGCAAAACTGTGGGAAACACATTTTTTGTGTTGTCTGATATGGTGATCCTCAGGTGCAGGTAATTGCCCGCGTGTTTAGATGAACTCCATCCTTGCAGCTGTGCTGACAGAGGCACCAGGCGGGAAGGCAGAAAGGAGCAGGGTGGTGGGAGGAAAGTCTATTTCTCCGATGTGTTTGTTCAGGAAAGCATTCCTGCACCAAATGACACTGAAGCACTTGCTTAAGTTCCAGTGGGACATAATAAGGAGCAGGAAACGTGTGCTTAAGTGTTTTCCTGAATAGGGTCCAAAACTGAGTAAGGTCATAGGTGAAATCTTTCCCTGTTACGCCGTTCTGCCTGCACCGTTACTGGCAGCTGCCTTTCCAGGGCAGTGAAGTGTCCTTCCACGCCTTCAACCCTGTGCTGGTTTATCTCCAGCTGAGCAGGAACAAAAACGCTATCATTTCCAGTTTTCCTCCGAGACTTGAAGAAAGACTGAACTCCATCCAAAAAAGTGGCTGAGGAAAGGTTCAACCCAGGAAAATAATTTGTACTGCTAAATAATGTTAATCCTTTTTCACAATTTTAGTGGTGTTATCCACCTACCTAAGTGGCTATAACTTCAGCACGAAGTATGATGGGGGCAAGTGTTCACTTGCATGCTGTGTTATACAAATAAAATAAATGAGGTAGGAATCTTATCTTCTTAAGATAAGATCTTTTAGTTGAAAGATAGTAGCACTGAACAGGATGCCCCTACAGATTGCATTTTGCTAACGATTGCATTTTTTAGTTCGACACAAATTTATTTCCATTTGTAAAACCTGTTTGGGTTATTTAAGCTAATGTATTTTCCGTCATCTAGAATGGACAAGCCATTCTGAAAAACTTGATTTACAAGGTCCCTTATCCTGACTATGTGTTACAACTCACATAATGCACTGTGGCCATGAGACTCCTTTGTCACAGACCAGCCAGGGAGCAGCAGGTCACTGCAGAAAACATCGTCCGGGTGTCACTGACCTGGCTTTTTGAAGTCTTTCGTTGATTTTTCCAACTAGGAATAAAAGCAAAGAATTTAAGGGAGGAGATCTTTAAAAAATAGCAGCAGACTTCTGTGTACATACCAGTGTAAAATGAATTATGTTTTATTCAAAGGGGTCATAATTACAGTCGTGTTTGCTCCTGCTGTATTTGAAGAAAGGAATAATGAAACACTGTTTCATCTTCCGATCCCCCATCTCCCAAATCATCTTAAAGAAACTCTTTCAGAGTATTTTTGACTGAACTTGTCACGGAATAAGCAGAACTGAAAAATGGCTATTTATCACAGCATGTATGCTTCCATTTACTGCAACATTTGTAGTATTTCTCATTCTCAAAATGGAAACAATATACACTGCCATGTATTTAACTACTATCAGTGATTTAATGCCCAGTTTTTAGTGTCCTGTATTGACTGTGCTTTCAGTGTTTCACCACCCTAATCTTTGCTGGAGTTAAACATACAACACAAAAGTTCAAAATGTATCGGTGTGTTAGGGCTACATTAGATCATTGTACTATAACTATCACTTGTCTTACATTGTAAGCAAGGGAGAAAATAGAAAGGATTAAACAAGTATTTTCTTCAAAGATCCTGCAATGTTTTCTGTAAAAACTGGCAAAATTACCCATGCCTATAATGATCAAATGCTATACTTATTTGATCAAAATAATTATAGGAAAACATGACATTTAAAGTTGAAATTGTTTCAAGCACCACTTTCTAAAAGTATTATATTAAAGACAAATCAATACTCTTTCTGCTATCTTCAGGCAAGATCTTCAAAACCTGAGATAATTGAGTATTTGAAGAACCACAAATCACATATTGATCTGAAGAATTTAGATACAGCACTGAAGAGAATGTGTTCCCATAACAAACCGCCGTGTGTTGACACCACTGCTGCCTATTTCTGTTTCTCAGCAATTTTAGGGCACATCTACTAGCTACAGAAATGTACAGCCAGTGGCATTGATAATACTGTGAAAGTCAGAAAATTCATAAACCTATTTTCCATATATTGTTGTTGATGTACAAACACAGTAAAAATGAAGACTGGCTGATGTGTTATCCATGAATTAAGGCAGAACAGAACAAGACGTATGGCAGAAACGTGTGGCAGCTTCCCTTATAACTCTCTAAAGGTGAGAGGAGGAAAACAATAACAAAAAAAAAGAATTGCACTGCAGTAAAAGCCTTTTTTTTGGTGTTCTGTTGCACAGCACTTATTTTTTCAATATGTGAATTTACTTCTATATATAAGCAGCTAAAATCCTGTTACCCGAAGTTCATTCATCAATTTACTGTCGCTTTTCATTCCTGTCATATAATATCTAAGTTTCAAATTATTCATTAGGTTTAGTAAACACATATTGAGTGGTTAAGGATGGCTTAAGAGATTATTTTATATTTTAGATAAATAATGCAGATTATATAATAGATATTTAAAACCTCATTTAAAAAAACCAAACCAACAAACCCCGCGTATTCTCTGTATAAAGGCGAGAAGGCAAACCAATCAAACATAAAGAGGACCTTTGGGATGCACAAGAAAACTTTGAAGAAATGTCAGGCAGACACAGAAAATGTAATGAAAAACCCCAAATGAAATCTGGCTAGCTGTCCAGGTTTCTCAGTGTCCTGAAGTCCCTTGTGTTTTCTTATGTCCCATGTTTTCCTGGACCTCCCTGAGCTGTCTACTTTCTGTTTCACAGAAATACTTGAAAAAGTGGAAATATGCACCCCTTTTCTGTAGTTCACAGCAAGCCACTGATATTCAGCTATACAAGCGTCTTCTGCAAGAGCTACCTTTCCTGAAGATAGATTTCTACATGATCATAACTCTAAAGCTGCAGTAGGAGATCTGTTACCTCTCCATCCCCACAAAGCATTTTCTAACAGGTAGATGAGCTATTTGGTGTAAATCAGGAGATGGAATTTTGGGGCGAAAGTAAAAGATAGTTGTATTATAAAATAAAATTTATTCAAAGTAAACACTGCTTTCTATAATAAAATCCCACATTTGCAGACCGCGAAAGGACTGAAAAATATTCTGTCAGGGAAATTAAAAGAAAAAAATGCTGCACCAAATGCAAGAAAACCTTGATAGCTTGTGAGAGAGAAGGAGGGACAGCCATTAGATTACTGTTTCTGTGGAACTGAATGATAGCAACCATTTAATACATAGGTGTGAAGAACAAAAATGTGAATATACAAGCTTAATATCAGAATTTTGTGCAAGAATATTGGACGTGATCTGAATTTTGTACAGTTAATTTCAACAGAAAACACTGATTCCAAATGAGTGACAGATATCTTCAATTTTGCCTACATTAGTATCGTATGTCTAAATCTTCCTCTGGGACTCAAAATGTCCCAAAGGGAAAAGATCAAATCTAGGATACAATATATGTGGTTTTCATTGTTGATGCTGCGATGTGTTAAGTTGTCCACACTGCTGCATACCATGTAGAATTCTATAAGCTCTTAATATTTTATAATATTTGTTTTCAAAGGCAACTTCCAGTGCGTAGTATGCAGCATACGATTCTGTTCTTGATTACAGAGGCAAGTTGATACTACCATGCGTAAAACCCTGGTGACCACCTCAGTACAGTTTAAGATAGACAAATAAAAAAATCTAACTCCAAAAAACCAGACCAAATATATACTTTCGTCTTTTACTTCAATACATGGTGAAGAAATGTCATTATAAAAGAAGTGTTTCCAAGACTGAAAGTGGATGTAATGTTGCAGGTATTTAGAAAAAGGCTTTTAAGTGCGTTGCCATGCTTTTCACAATCATTTATATATTAAAAAACCCAGAAAGTATTTAAAGAACAAAACTATTAAAAAGGCAAACTCTTTTGTTCAATGTCATTAAATGTTCATTCCACTGAAAACTACAAGTTTATCCAGTTGTAAAATATTTCCCTTACATGGAAAACTGGCTAATAGAAACTCAAAGTTATTCACATTTATAGTCAGCAGTTTTGAAGAACTGTCCCTCAGTGTATTCTTTTGCCTCAAATGTATTGTCCATTCTCATCAGACTGATCTTATTGAACAAACACTGACTAATTCAAAGAGATCTTATGTAGGCCATAGTGACATCATTAGATGATATGATAAAATTATAGAAGGAAATGGAAATACTTAGCTCATTAATTTTAAAGGCAAAGTCTCATACAGTATCATAAACTTATCCTGGAGAATGCAAATATATTTGTGAATTAACTACCACATCACAAGTACTCTGGAGAACCAAACTTGTTTACTAAATTAGGTTTATTTCTCTCTTGGGTGCAAAGTTGCAGATAAAACAGGGAATTGTGGAAATTCTATGAATTCATGGTAGAACAAGTAAACTTTGCAAAATTTAACTGACATTCTGAATGCCTGTAAGGAACACCTATATTTAGTATTACAGATAGATTTATTATCTTCTTCATATGTGCTGGGGCTTGGATAAATAACGTAAGTCTTAGCAAAAGTTGTTTAAACTAAATTTGGTGACATATTAATCACTGAGAACTCTTTCGTTTCCTTAAATACCTTACGCTTCTATGATATCAGGTACTACTTTGCAATTATTAAAAAAACATTTAGAGAAGAAACATAAATGGAGGTTTTTCCTAGTAAATTCGAAAGATAATGTTTAAGACGAAACCTTTTCTTGAAGTAATGAATAGCTGAGTTATTAGGAAGGGAAATGAATATTTTTCTATAAAAGAAAGATTCTATATTTGGAGAGGATCCAAGTCATGCGATTCAGTCAACAGGGTAAGGACTAGGACTCTGATTCCGTCACAGACAACATAAAATTCCCATGTGTCAGGTCCAGCCTGGCTTCCCCTGCAGAGAACCTTCATTCAGTTTCTACTAATAGGTCCCATATGCTTGGATGCATGAGGTTTTAAGCTCCGTAGCCTGTGCAGAGTCTATATGCCACGTTTTAAGCTCTGTCAAAAGATTTTTCATCCCCCGAAAGGTTTTCTTTGGTCATCATTCTGACTTTACTAATACTAGATTTATGCAGTCCTAGATCTCTTAGAACAGCGTATTGCTGAACACAGCACGGCTTTTCTCTCTGATCAGCATGGCTACAGTGTTTAGACCGTGAGAGACAGCACGGACACAACCCAGCTTGCATTGTGTCCTTCTCTGTTCATCTATCTAATACAGGCTAGGAAGCATCATAGGGGACTTTAAGGATATTTTCCCATGGGACATCAATTCTCTTTTTCATAACCACCATTGCTACCAGGGTATTTACATTTTATCCCTGTCATTTTCATCTCTCCAATTTCTGAATGCCTTTTAGATGTAATGCTGAGCAACTGTATGAATCCGCACCTGACAATCTTGCAATGCAGATACATGCAGGATCCCTGAACCAGGATAATTGATTCCTGCCCTCCGTGGACCACATTAAGCAAGAAAACTGTCTGATGATTTGGAAACGGTTGTAGCAACTGTTGGAAGCATCATACAGTTCAAACGAAACTGAAATGCCAACATAATGGATAATTGTGGCAATGTCTGATTGTCGAGGGAAATACCTTCCGACAGGAGGCAGATGATGTTTGGAATTGTATTATTCCATAGGAAGACAGAAATTCCTGTTTCTGAAGGAACAGAAAATAAGATTGTGTGCAAAAGATGTGCTTTCACTACATCATGATTCAAAATGGTGAGAAATAAAAATGAAAAGAAACACTAATTCTACAGCAGAATGGCTATTTGGCAAATGGGACCATGCCTATACAATTTTGGTTAAATTTGAAAATAGATAGGATTGTTTTAAAGAATAAATTATTTTTTTTTAAATGAAATACTGTGTTTCCATCAAGCCTACTGAAATATTTTTAGCTTCTTTTTAAGTGAATCTAGATTTTAAAAATTTCCATTTCTGCTTGACCTAAACTTGATTTTCCCCCTGATTTTTTTGGTTCAGTCACTGTTATTTATGCAGCTGTAGAAAATTTATTTTGCTTTCATAACCAAGCTGTTAGCAATTTTAGCTCTATGTAGTAAATCTTAGAAAAAAGTGAAATCAAAAAATAATTGAAGAACAGGCTTCATCTCTCTGTAAAGAGTATTGCTATGTGACTCTACCTGTGGCTTATTTTGGCATTATATTTGTCATACTTATTCCAAAAAGAATAATTTCAGATTTAAGGTGATCTTTTTCCCCAGTCTGGGTCTGTTGTCAGTATAACAGAGAGAAAATTATCGGTATGTCAGTATGTGTGGTTATGTGGCTATGCTTTTGCACAACTTCTCAAATGATATTAATCACATACCAAATTTTCCTGTCACAAACTGGGCTAATCTTTTATTTTTTTTCTTCAAGTATTCTTATCACAGGCTCTTTTCATTATGTGTGTGAATATCCAATTATTTATCCTCAAAACAAAAAAAGAAGTTAAAAGTTTGAAAGCAATGTTTATGCTTTGGCCTTTAATTCTTACTCTATTTTTGATTATCTTTAATATTTTGCCTAATGCTTCTGACTAAAGTAAAAATAAAGTGCTGATAAAAAACCAATTTAGAAAAAAGAAAAAAGAATCCAAGCATTCCTAATCTGAAAGCTTTTTGAACTTTCTTGCTGTTTTCAATATATAGATACATATATATATATATTTGCTATGGGTAAGCAATATATGTTTTTTTACTAAATCTTGGTTAGAAGCCAGTATCACCAAGCAATCACCCTCCACCGAGTGCAAGAGTACTTGGATTTTTGTTTCTTCCTGCGCAAAAACCATCCACGCACTTTCAGTCTGAAATTGCTTTTATTTTAGACTAAGAATGATAACAATAAGAAAAAAAATGAGAGAATATAGTATGTTTTTTTCAGGTAATGGGCTGTAACAACTAATGGGAGGTTTTCAAAAATAGTCATCACATAGTGGCTTGGGGAACAAAATGGCTACATCTGTTCCTGGTTCAAATAAATCCAACGGTGCTGGTCAATGAAAGAAAAAGTCCTGACAGTTAGTTCCCTTAGAAACAAGTTTTAGTTGATGGATACGGTATCATTAATAGTGAGAAGACAAGTTCTGGAAGTTTAATGGTAAACATAGTAAATTAAGGATTTCACAAAAATAATTTTCCACTTCATGCTGTGTAAAAATGGCAAGCAGACAGGCAGAGACCACAAAAAAGATATCGTTTGCCACTATTGGAACTTTTTTCGATTAAAATGTATATCGACTTTACTGAAATCACCAATGCTACACTTAATAACGTGTGTGTGCGGTAAATGAAAAGGATGCAGCTTCACAATGCAAATATGAACAAATCTTAAAATCTTATAAAAATCTAATAAGCAGGTTGGTTTGGACCATCCATATCTGAAACATACAAACCAAAACAAAACATCAAAAAAAGGAAAAAAAAAAACCCTCTAAATATCTTTTCATTGAGAATCCCTAGTATTAACTGTTTATACTATAAGATAACTGACAGATCTTCATCTGACGTACATTGATATCATTCAGCAAATGATTTTCGATTACAAACGAAACATATTGGACCTTTGCTGTTGCTATTTTAAAACTACAGAAAAAATAAAATTAAAGACAAAGTAATAAATACTACAGAATTCTGTATAAGCTCCTACTTGAGTATGAGTTCTGAAAGTTAAACATTGGCTTGCTGGGCAGGTTTTCCAAGTTCTCATGACTTTAATTCATATTTGCTTTAATATTTTGGTTTGTGGTTTACCACGATCATTACTGCCAACTCCTTACAAATATTTTCCAAAACCTTCCAAAATCCAATTCCAATATTAAATAGGGATATTAAAGGTTACAATTCCACAATTTCTAGAAAAATATATTTAAAAAGTAACAAGATTGATAAACACAGTTACCCATACAAAACCTGCAGAACATCAAAATAATTCTGAGGAAAGATACAGAATTATAAAACTCAGAGAAGATATCAATAAATACAGAAGAACAACACAATTAAAAAATATTCTTCATGATCTTCTCTGCAACTGCAGTCTCTCCAACTCTGACTGTATATCAGAAAATTACAGCAAAGATCTCCCGGGTTAAATTCCTTTTTTAAAAGATGCTATGGGCTAGGTTCATAATTTCTTACAGCCCCTGTGTATTAACTGAACACAGGACACTTCTATTCCAAATTAAAAAAACCCCTTTCTTTGCACAATGTCAGGATCAGTTAGGCTTTCTAGTTCTCCTTGGGATGTCTGGGAAAGAAGAAACTTGTTTAGCAGAAATGGAAGGGGTAACACAGAAGGGCATAATTTTTAAAATATATTCTGGAATGAATATGAATATGCTCTGATCCTAAAACATGTCTTAAGGCTGTCTGGCTACAACATTACAAAAGTTAATGCAGAGATGATTTTGTCTCCTGTCTTCATCTTTTGAGAGTTCCTGGAAAACATTTCCATACATTCTTGTATCTTTGTGCCAATGTTCTGAAGTTAATTTGTTCAGATATCTGTCATGTTTAGATCTTGGTTTTCTTTTCTGACTCAATTCATAGTTGTACTTCTCAAAGATATTCTGCTCTGTTTGAAATCACTCTTTGAGTTCAGTGAAAAATCTATGTTAGCCAGAAGAACAGCGTCAGAATCAAGGGCTAATTTCCCTTTCCCAGCTGATGCCTGGTCTTTGCTGATGCCTGGTCTTTACTGATGCCACAGAATATGACTTCACGTACATTAGTTTTGCACATGGAGGAAGATCAGATTTGCTTTGAAAAGAGATACTATGTGACTAAGTTTAAAAGTCAGTATTCTGAACAAATTAGCATAAGCATAGAAAAACAAATACTTCAAATAGTGTTCTTTGCAGTGGAACTTGCAAAAAATATGATGTCTTGTGAGGAGAGCAGTTTACACAGGGTATTCTTCTTTCAAGATCTTAGTTTATGATCAAATACAAATGAATTGGAAGAATATTCTTTGTATCATCTCTGGTGTGAACTAAATTCTTTATTCCTCTTCAGAAAGGGAGCAAAGGCACACATTTTCAGTAATATTTACAGCTTTTTTCCCACAGCTATCTTTGTGAGTCAAAGCCTAATACTTTCACACAGTACAAGAAAGTGCTAGTCAGCATACTCTGTATTGTAAATAACTTAAAATGAGGAGTGAATCAAATGGGATTATTTTGCACTGACTTCTATAAGCATTCAATTGGTCGTGAATACTAGAAATCAGAGAGACCAAATGTATGTTTTCTGGTTCAGTGACTTCCCTTTACAGAATTACTTTCATATCAAAAGGGGAAATGGTCAAGTTGACTCAGAAAATATTGCTGGAAGTAAAGTTGAAAAGAAGCAATTGTTTTGTCAGCTGGACTTTTGAAGAGCAGAAAAGACAAAGTCATTTTTATCTTGCATTTGTATGCTAATCTTTGTAAAACCTTGACCGTTCTTCCTGCAGAACAAGGGCCAACTCAGAAACAGCAGTGACTTCTTTACTGTCGGGTTTTCAATAACTATCAATGATGGCTTAGGGCTAGCCCGAGACTTTCATCCCAGTCATAAAGTACAGGGATTTGGACTGCACCATCGTAGAAGCAGTCCCAACAAGAGCTCTGGATATGAATCATCCCCATCTCCTTCTGAGTTCTGGGAAACAGTGATTTGTAGCTGGGCTATACCGCCAATAAATTACTTTTTTTCCACCTTTTCTTTCTCTGGGTTAGATGCTGTGGTCAGCAAGCAGTAAGAATGGAACTAAACATATATCCACTCACTCTCAACTTCCTTCCTTTCTCAACCAATATTTATTGGACTGTACTCCAAGAAGTTGTCACAGGAATAGAAAGGAAATTCTTCCCTCTTATGATCCCCTTTAAAAGGATGCTTAATTAAATTCACAGTCCAGCCTCTGTGAGGCCTCTTTCAATTCCAATATTGGCAAGGAGGTGAGAGAATCTCTTTGTTCCACATGTTTTAACCTCCTGTTCCTTCCCAGTGCCAAAATGCAAAGTTTAAAATGGTGTGCAGTGGCATGCAGCTGTGAAAATAGAATGATTTTTGGACATGATTACATTGAGAACCAAATTTGCTATCTACTCTCAAAGGTGAATATTCAGTGCATTTTTTTCCCTTACCCACTTAACCTCTGAAATGTAATACATTTGCAGAAAAAATTCTAATCATTTAGCATCTACTGCCTGTATTCCTTTGTGTGCTTTTCACCATCCCCAGTGATCAATGCTAAGTATTTTATCAGATTCAAGACTGTAATAAACAGTGGAAATAGAGTGGCTTCATCTTATCTTATCCTAGTCTCATTTTCACTGAGAAGGATAAGTTAAACTGTGCTTAATGTAATGAAACTATCCTCATCAAAATATTTAGACTTCAATTTTTGAGTCATTATAAGGGCACTTCTATGCAGTTCTGAAACAAAATCAATTTGGCAGGAGTTCCTGCCTCATGATTTTGAATCATGGTGCCTAGGTAGGAAGCACAATATACATCTCAGCATTGTGGCCCAGCCCCATTTTGTAAGTTTGTTTACTATGTTTGTCGATACATTTTCATCAAAACTCCCTCAAGAAGTATGTTCATTTCTGTATTTTTTTCATGGTTTAGCAGAACCAGAAAAAATGAGGGACACGTACCTGAGAAATGTTTAAATATCCATAAGATAAACAAGTTCAATTTTCAAATTGTAATTCAATGTTCAAAACAGATGATGACTAAACACTTTTACTAATTGCATAACTAGGTATCATTTAAATAATCATATAAATACAGTTGATTAAGAATGACTAATCTTTAAGAAAGCAATCAGAGTAACACAACCAAAACAGCATTGAAAGAAAGGTGGGAAAATGTTGCACTGCCACAAGGAGTTTCCAAATGTGCTTACATGCATGGATTTAAGCAGTACCAATCTAAATGTAATAATAAGCACATAAATAATTCCTGCTGATTGCAGCAGAAGTGCTCATCTAGGGAAGGCAAAAGGATTTTACCTTATGTCAGCTATCCAAATCAGTGGCCGCATGCTTCGCTTATACCAGCTCCACTAATAAACCGCTTTTACTCCTGATTTACACTGAGCTCCGCCTCCAGGAATTTCCTCCAAACCACACAAGGGAAAGTTTTGTACCTCTTCCATGTCCAAGGAAGTTCACTGAAGCCTTCCAGAGGTAAATACCTAAATGTTCCCGAATAATCAAATTTATTTTGAATGGAAAGTAAAATCAGCGTATGGAAGACAGGTAGGCATGTGCAGCCAGGACTGCCCGGTGCTTTCTTCAGTCTACTACAGTCTTCTTCACAGATACTTCCTCAGAGCATGAGTAAGGTACAGACACAGGAAGACCTGACTATACAAGAAACAATATTTCATGAATGTATTTCAGGTCCCAAAACTTTGTAGCCTTTTCAATATGATTTTTTTAAGATTTTCCAACTGTTATAATAATATATAAAACATTATAAAGGTTTTTCCAGAGCTCTGTATGCACACTATCATTAAACAATGGCCTTTTAAAATATTCTGTTGTTTGCACTGCACAAGAAAGAATGATAAATACGTAAGTGGATGAAGTGAACACCAAACAGAAGCTGCATTCATTTTTAAAATTGTTTTGCACGGAACATAGCTTCAACACTAAAGACAAAGCAATAGGAGAGAGAAGGGAATGACTTATTTCCATCTTCCAGAACTTGTTTCATTTCTTGAACAGCAATCTGGACACACTTTGTGACTCTTATTTTTATATAAAAAATATTAGAGGCCTAGACCACCTTCTCAAACTTGAGTCAAATTCTGGCACCATTAAAAGTACAATACCTTATCTGACAATGACTTAAAAAGTCCAGGGTTTAGCCCCTCATTATAGTTCTAAACCACCTTAAGATATTGACTCTTTTAAACCCAATGTTGCAAAAATAGCAATGTGTCATAAAAGCTGACTAATTGCAGACAACTTTGCTTTTCCTATAGATCTGAGAGAATTTTCAAAAGCATGTATATGAGGAAGGAGCTTACAGAGGTTATTTAAAAACCGATGCCAATGTTCAGTAGCAAAACCCTGCTTCTAAAATTAGGAACCCTATCTACATGTCAATGCTTTTCAAAGACTCTTTCAGGTTTTCCCGTATACTGATTGCCTAAGAGAACTCATGAACGCTGTGGCAGAGCTTTCTCTCAGCCTCTCCTCCAGTAGCCGAACTTTGGGACTGTGATTTTGCCCAGAAGTGATCTGTGGGGCACTAAGTTTCTGCATAGGTCCCACATCCTCTCTCCCCAGTGTTCAGGACTGTTAATAGCTGTCAATTGTGGCCCTTTGTATTTGGATAGACATATTTGCTGAGTGCCCGGACACAGATGTGGTTTACAAAGCAAACAATATGCCATATATGGTTCTATAGATCTCCCACAAGAAGCCGAGATTTTTTTTTACATGCAGCCTTATACGTATTTTGAAAACTTGAAACTTTTTAGAAGCCGTCTTTCTTAACGTATTATCCTTTCAAAAGGAAATGGTGCCATTAGATTACAGAACAGAATTAAAAATAATACTGGCAATAATAATAATGTAGTACATGAGTAAATATAGTAATACACAAATGCTTTCTTTTTATATGGAAAATACTCAGATAAACTACTGTTTTTGTTCTCAGAAACACATATCTTCCAAATAATTTCTTTATCTAAATTCTTCATAATTACATTTAATGACTCTATTCTTTTATCATAGTGCAAGATTTAAATAATAAAAGAATCCTAATAGACTGTAATTATTGTAATCTATCTTTAGATATTAAAAACATTTTTGAGAGGAAAGCATGTTTTAGTTACTGGTAATATAGTGTTACTGCTGAGCTGCATTCATATTCCTCCTCCCTAATCAGGATTATGGTGTTCAACAGTTTCTGCTTAGCTTCAGCAGCTAAAGATTTAGGATGAGAGTAACGTGCACACAAAGTGCAGCACAAGCTCTAGTGTTGCTACAATCCCCATGCCTGATCTTGGGCTCTGTTTAGCTAACTTGGAGTTTTCGAGGGACAGAACTAAAGAACAAAAGATTTAAAACACTCCAGAAAGCAAATCCTTGCTTGGCTTGTCAAGTTATACATACTTGCTTTACAATTTATCACAGCTGGTATTCCTGACCTGACTTCAGGCATTAGAAATCAAGAGCAGCCGTCTTCTTACCTTAGCATACTAGCCCATAGAGGTATTTTGATGTTTCCTTTGAAATCATATCTTATCCAAAAATAATAAGAAGCACCAATGTGTTCTGTCTTTTTTTCTTAACATGTTAAATGCTGAATGGTTTGGGTTTTCTTTCACCTCAGGTAATTTGCTTTTCTATACACTAATTCTGTCCCCTAAACTCCA
Organism: Burhinus oedicnemus; assembly: GCA_008921705.1. Lineage (NCBI taxonomy): Eukaryota > Metazoa > Chordata > Aves > Charadriiformes > Burhinidae > Burhinus > Burhinus oedicnemus. The sequence goes on from VFFE01007836.1 coordinate 2,940,883, forward strand.
GTGTTTTTAAATAAATTAAATTAGCATAAATACAACTTATATGTTACTGTGTATACTATTTTGCAATTTACATCAATGTTAAGCTAAACAAAATGTGTGACAGCACATTTCACATTAAAATTTTATAAGATACAGCCTCAATGACTTTTGAAATGTTTTCAGTCCCGTAGATAGTTTATTCTATTGGTAGGACATTGTTAGAGGGCTAAAAACCACCCGACTGATAATTTGAACTGTGTCAGGGGCAATACGATTACTTTTATTTTACTTAAGTATGTCTGCAGGAAAATTAACTGCCAGCATAGCAAACGGGGCTGCTAGTAAAGAATGGTGCTGCTCTGTTTGCATTAGAATCAGTGGAAAAGCTGGCCACTAAATGCATGACCTATAAACACCACAGACAGCCACCAGAGCCTGTGCTTAAACAAGAGTCTGAGTTACAGCCCCAGTAAGATTTTTCTTTTTCAGAGCAAGATAACACCTTTATTTGTCTACAGTTATTTACAAGGAAACATATCTATACATATGTGTGCATAATGAAATATTCTGCTTTTTATGCTAAAATTTTAAAAATTTCCAGTCTTTGCTATACCTCTCTTTTGAGGGTCAGAAATCAAAACATACACATTAAACTCAGTAATCAACATAAAATAATTTACCCTACTTGTTAATTTGCTTTTTCTGAGTTGATAAGAGCTTATTTTTTGCTTCTTTTTTGACTTCTTTTGCCCTTGACACCTGGGAAATAGGGATTACCTCTTTGGTCAGGGGTTGCATTTCTTAAATGCCTGATCCATCTCAGGTGACTGTGGATTACAGCATCTTTCTTCTGCAGTTCTTCTCTTTTTAAGCATTTCAAAGAATGCTAAAGCTCAGTGTTTATGTTGAAGTGTATTCACAAAAATTAGGTATATTCTCACTAAATTGTCTGCCTCTTTGTAGGTGCCGATCATTACCCTCTTCTCTTTTCCTACTTTCTTGAGGACTATGTATTGAATCTGGAACGTAGACGACAGGCCCATGAGCAGCAGCAGTCTAGTCATAGAAGACACCAAAAAAGGAGATAAAAAAAATTGTTGGCTTCCTTATTTCACTCTGCGTCATGAACACAACGTCTACAGCTCTGCACCATTTCATACACATGGTGATCTGTTAAACATTAGTATCACTTTGGCTAAGGCACTAAGACTTTAGGCAAATTTTTATGCTTACATTTTAGTCATGTGCATGGTAAAACAGGTAACATACAAACACCAAAGAAGGTCTCTGTTCCAAAGTGTGGGAAAGACTAAAAACCCAACAAACAGATATGGGAAGGAAACAGCACAACCTAGGTGAAAACTTGTTTCAACTGATCTGTCTGTCTTTTTTTTCACACGATATGTATGGATATGGTAACATCGTGATTTTTTTTTTCTCACCTGCTGTTACATGTAAGAAGCCCCAGAACATTTAATGAGAACTTATGTTAGTGCATGGGTCTAATCAAGAAAATAAATCTATATTAGCTAATTTTCTATTCTAGTTCACTTTTCATAATGCTCTAATTACTATCACTTTCAATAGCCTTCCATCAGAACGTGAATTGGTATGACTAACATCTACCATGCATGTTTTGATCTTCCTTTTACTATCAAGTGAGATTTGTGTATGCAGTATTGTATTGGGAGTACATGGCAAGGTTTTGGTAGCGGGGTGGGGAGGCTGCCGGGGTGGTGTCTGTGACAAGAGGTAGAAGTTTATATTTTGGAAGCCTTCGTCATTGAGAAATGCTTGTGTTTTTAGTGCACTCACTGTCCTCATTCATGTAATACTAGCTCATGTTCTCGTAGGATCTTCGGTGTTCAAATACATATGATTACTTCAAATTCACCTGGTCGGGGAAAAAGTATAGTGAACTAGATGGCCAAATGCACAAAAGCAGCTTAGTTGAAAAGTAGTTCTTAAAAGTTAAAAGAAAACATAAAATTATCAGAAATCAACTAAGCTGTCCCATAAACAGAAATACTGAATTGTGTATTTTTACAGACTCAGCCTTCTTCATGACAATTAATTTCTTCAGGTCACAGGTGAAGAATACAGACAACTTAAAAATACCGTCACCCTCCCTCCCCAAATAAGCCTCAGTATGTAGTCTCAACCTAGAATTCCAACATCAGGATATAATCACAGAAATATGTATTGTATATTTATATATATATAGACACATAACAGACTTATAAAATATGTAGAGAAGATATAGAATATGTCATATATATGTGTGATATAATCACACCTTTCAGAAATTGTGAGAAGGGACTAATTTTGACTTCGTGTTGAATTAGTCTCCACAGTTGATATTTGTTTACCATTCACTCTTGCTGTTTACTGTTCACTCTAATCCAACCATTTATTGTTAGGGAAGCAGATACAAAATGTTTTTATATTTAATATTTAAACCATATCCTTTAAATCAAACTCTCCCTGACAAATCTATTTTTTTAACAGAATTCTACCATGGAACAACACTGTTATCTAGTGCATAGTTTTATGAGTATCATTGTGCGCTTCTATGGATACACAGATGAGAGAGAGTTTCAGTTCCTGTTTTTTCTTTTATAAGGAAGTCATCCTACTGCTGGATTTGCTAATTTCCCAGTATGGTATTTCTCTAAGGTCAAATATATTTTAGGACTTAGTTACCTGACATAAAAGTCAAACTTGCTTTTAAAATGTGAGACATTATCAAAGAATCACATACCCTACACAGCAATGTTTCATTTCTAGAAATCCAAAGTATAATGACAATAGAACAGTATATCGTTTGATACGGTCTTATTTTAGGACTGGGTGGTATTATGGAAGTAGAAGTAGCAATAAAGATAATAGCACAAGTAGGTACAATCAGTATAAAGTTAATTTTTTACCAGAAATTTAATTGTTCCAGACGTATATAAATGAAATATTTCTCTTCTGTTTAGTGATTTTTTAAATTACACATGATTTAATTTCAAATTACAAAAATAAGGGAGCAAAAAGGTAATCCATACAAAAGCAAATTTCATTCTAATGGAAATAATGAGGATTAGTGTGATTCAAATATTTAACTAAGTACAAGCATGGAAATCAAAAATTCTTCACAATTAGTAGCTCAGAAATTGGACTCAGTGTCTCCATACCTTCAATTTCTTCTTGATACCTACTGTAAACAGATTTGTGCCACAAATGACAGAGGGCAAAGAAAGGCGGCTTCCTTAGCACACTTGATTTTTCAACCCCCCCTTTCACAGTGCTATGCTTTTAAGCTGTCCTTCTGACACGTCTGTCCTCTTTTTACATTGCTCTCCAGTCAGTGCCTAGCAGAGACATGGCCACCACCCAGCAGACCAGGAGGAGAGATGAGTCAGGAAAATCTTTTCAAGAAAAAAAAAGCAGGAGAATCCTGTAGAAATGTTACATATTTAAAAAAACATAAATCTTCTCACTACCCAGAATGTTGAAACAAAGTTTTGATTACGCATCTGACTCAGGCTGTGTTTTGAATAACTAGTGGTAGAGCTTTAATTCAGTTACACTAGCTATATCTTTCCAAATGCAATCTTTCTTAAGATTAATGACTACAGCTTCAGACATCTTCAAACACAGAGTGCCAGTCTTTAAACAGAGAGCTCTGAGACATCAAATTGATGTTCCAGAATTACTCTATAGACAAAACCAGCTTAAATGACACAAGCTTCCCTCATAAAGCAAACAAAAAAAAATCCTCTCATTTCATTTTTCTCATGGTGTATTTCCTCCTTCATGCAAACCCTTCATTTGGTACCCTAAGATTCAAGAACCTGCTGCTACTCCAGCAATTACTGACCTCAGTGCTGTTCATTTTCAGACAAGAAAGCTGCTGAGACAAAATTTCCTAAAATGGTTGGTATGGGGATTAAAATAAATTCTTGTGCTGGAATATGCATTCTGCTGCATTGGAGTGTAGTCTCCACTATTCCTAAATGAAGTGTTAACATAAAGAGTTAATGTGAAGCCTTTCCACAAAATAATTTAGCTCCATAATAAATATTCAGCATACTGGGCTGTAAAATGGTTCCATCTCAGGGGAGCAAGCTGGCCTATACTTTTGCATCAATATACTAGTTGGCAGCCATAAAGTGGAGACGATACTTCACTTCAAAAGTTGTTTGTGCTTTAGAGAAAAACTCAGCTCATCAACAGAGGAAAGAGTTGAGAATAGAGAAGAAGTTGCTAAGAATCATAGGTAGAAATAACTAGTTTGCTAATACTTTATTTCCATCCTCACTGTACTACTATTTTCTGTTCTTACTTACTCCTTTCATCTTAATCCACAAGTTTTTAAAGGCTTTCATCTGACTTTAATTCAGATATTCTGAATTTGCAGATAAAGCAGCCTCGCTTAGCTTTCCACTTCTATACAAAATCTAGGGACACACTGGGAATTTAATGTTGCCTTCCTCAGCTTCCAGTGTCTCTTCCAACCAAAACGCCATGCCACCCAATGTTTGTCTACATTCTTCAGGAAAGCATGGAAAACATGTTCATGGGAATGCCCATCATCATCTGAAAATTAATTAGGAAGTGAAATGCAATCGACATGTTACTTATTCTCCATTATACCATGTTTGTGTATTGGATGGTGGCTGTAAGTGAAACAAGGAAGCCAGCTATGAAGTGGAAGCGGTAATCACATCCTTCATACAAAGGATGTCTGAACTATGATACTTTTGGTCCTTAAGATCTACTTTTGTGGAAAACAGTCTTCAAGAACTTTTATTGCAAATGAATGGCTGATTAAAAAGATATCTGTTAGGAAATAACTGGAAACAAACATTATGGAGAATTAGACCATGTACAACCATATGAAATTACAAAGTTCAGGTTTTTTCTTACAAGGGGTGGTGAAGCTGTACCTATAACTTACTGCACAAAGAGATTTTTAAAAGCAAATAAAAATTTTCATGTTTATTGACAGATGTTCTTGAATCATTTGGAAGGGGCTGAAAAACACTCCTTTTAAAAATAAGTTGTTACAGTTCTGAAAATAACAGATTGATTTGAACTGAAAGGGCTGATCAGGAGCCTTAGTGCTTAATGAGAAACACTTCTTGTACAAGGAAGGAAAAATAGACTAAGAAGTTACACACACTTGTCACATTTGCAGTTTGGGATTTGGGGAAATATGTAGCTATGCATCAGTTGTTTAATTGTTATCAACAAACACTAGAACATAGAAAAGACAGGAACGAAGGCTACGCATCTTTGAGTTTGATTTGTAGAGAAAACTTATCATAGTAATTAAGACTACAAACACAAACAGAAAAGCTGCTATATTTTTAGCATTCCATTGTTGATGTGTAGCAAATAATAAATAATCATAAAAAATCTGAAGGTGCTCCTCAAGGCAAATTAATATCACTGGTCAAACACCTTTGAGTGGCAAGTTTAACTGTGACTGTTACGCTTGTCTGAACTATAAGAAGACGGCAGTGAAATGGAAAGCCTTTTATGACCTCGATTATCATCGCCCATCATCTTCATACTCATGTTCATGAAAGCAAACTGTTTAATACACTCTAATTAGGCAAGGCAGATAAACAAAACATGGAGTTACTCTGTTTTGAATATGTTTTGAACTGGCATTGCCTCCTTAGGTTAAGTAATATCTCCCCCAACCACATTTTAACTCTGTTTTCATTCAGTCTTATGGTTTGAGGATTTAGGGCTGTTTGTACTGTAAATAAAGCTATCACCAGTCCATCATGGTGACGATGGCAGAGAATGCTTTAATTCCAAAGAAATGGAAGTCAAGATTTAGGTTATGTTCCATGATCCATGCAGTTTGGAAAAAGACCTTTATAATGAGGAATAGTATTGACTGTTTGTAAAATACCACACAGTGGGTTATTTTTATTCTTTGTAAAGTACCATATTTTACAACATTGTTTTAAATATAATTGGACTTCCTGATATTATTTGTTTTTCTTAAAATTAAAATTAAATATAAAGGATGCAAAAATTTGCCTATATAATGTTTTCATATACATGCTTCAAGAAAAAAGAATTAAATTAACTTTAATGTATATTATAAATCTACAGATCCTCTTCTACAAATCTGGACTGCATTATACCTGTGTGAGGCATCATGTTTTTACACCTTTTTAAAATGTAGTTTCAGAATAATCCTTTTGATTACTATATTCTTCTTAAAATCAGATTGTCATGTTTTTCATTGTATCATCTCTTTGGTTTAGCAATAGGCATGTCTGATGGAGAAAAACATATATGTTAGGAGTCTTTTTATCTAACTTCTTTTTCATTCTTGATATTAATTAATGGTCTAATGATGTAAATTTTGTTACTGATCATTGCTGTTATATCATCTGTTTTAGATATCTAATAACGATGTATCCAAGTTATAAGACTGGTACCAATCCTAAATGACTGTAGAGGGGGTTGATAAGTATTAGACAAACTTAAGAAACTAATGTTTAAACTAGAAAACGTAAAGTTTAAAATTCACATGGAGTTTTTCTAAAAATAGAAGTATTTCACTAACACTGAAAATGAAATTAATTGACCAAATCTCTTCATTTTCCACATTTGGCAGAGGAGATGAAGATGCCCATTTCTGGAATTTGCAATTCTGGTGTTATGCCATGAAAATCACCATGAATAAATTTTCTTAACTTTAGCTGATTATTGGCATAAAATAACTGTCATTAAGCTAAAAACTAAGATAATGAGCTCAATTCACCATTATGCTGCTGAGAGAAATGTCATGTTTCTAGTTTCAGTGTTTTGTGTCCCCACCAACCATGATAACAGAACAGGTCCTTTGAAGAAAACAGAATTATTGGTTAAGTTCTCATGTGTTCAGTATTGGAGTATTCTGGATGAAACAGAGTAATGATAAAGAAATCACACTGATTTATACCTAAATGAGAAAATAGTATTTTAAAATAATAAAATAGTATTGTACTAAGTCTTTGAAGTGTTGGTGCTTATCTGAAATTACACCACCTTGTATTTGCATAATAATCTGTATGCCCTGGTCTCCCAAATAGAAAAGAAGTCTTCAAACACAGTCTAAAGGGATAAATCCCTGTCTAATAATAATAAAAATATTCCCACATTTTATTTTTTTTAATGTTTCCTTTAAAATTTTCAATCACCAAAATACCGACAAGTATTTTATTAGTTATCCATGCATACTGAAATACCAGGTTTATTTTTTATTCTACATTTGTTAGACATATGTTATGTGTAACTATTTAAATCAACAACAAGCCCACTGATTGCAGTCTTCTTCACCAGGGTAGAGCTCTGCAACTATTCAATGCCACAATTAATTCAAAGGAGCATGACTTCAGATTTACATGTAGAATTGTGATCTGGACTACTAATTATCACAGAGTTTACTGCATATGGGTTAACCAAAGTATAAGGTGCCCATAGTACTCCTACTGGTTAGCAGTTCTTGGGAACCACAACAAAAAAAAGATGCATTAAGAAAATTAAGGCTTTTACCATTTCTGCACTTGATCAGTTTTCTGAAGATAATTGGGTGTAAAGGCCTGATCTAAATTTTATGATTTTTAACACAAGTCTGAGTCAATGCAAATGGACTATGGAACCGGTTCCTCACATTTCAATATAAGGTCTACTGGTTTACAAACTAGATATGAGAATTTAATTACTATTACCCTTTGAAAACTTTCTTCTACTTCTGATTTAAGTGTTATTGATAATACATAGGTCCTGCTGATTTTAAGGTTCTAAAACCCCCTGAAAATTAGAGATTTAAGCACATGCTAAATAAATCCATGTGGGTATTAGTGATACCATTAAAATGCTATGTTCATTATCTAAATGTCATGCTGGACAATGAAACTGTTCAGATAATTGAGTGAAAGATAATTAAGGGAATTTTAATATAATTAATAAGTAGGAGGTTCTGACCCTATTATGAGTAAAAAAGATTGTTTTAAGATAACTGAAGATATACTTTTAGCTATGAGTATTTCAACAGTTCTGAAATTACACTGTTCTCCTCCCTTGTCGTTATTGTTTCATTGTTTTATCATTTACCCTTTTTAAATAACAGAAATATCTGTTTTCTTATCTTTTTTATTAATTTAGGCAATAAACTTCTGAAATAATTCATTATGAATTTTATTATTAGGCATTTATTACTTCTTAGTGAGTGAGATATATTAAGTCTAAAATTCACCAACCATCTACTGTAGTCACTTCTTTGAGTATCATAGAAATTAACTTCTGAATTGCACTCAGAATATTAACGCTTAAAGGGAAATAATCTGTTTTATGTCATTATTATCATCATAGCAGGAAAGTCCATATTTCAGTTCAGTTAAATTATTTAAAGATTAATTTGGGCTATTGTTTTAGAAAAACTAGCAGCTTCGTGAATAGACTTAATAAATATATCCCCAGTTGAATATTTACAAATAGATGTAGTGAATGGTGCTTCTTGACCAAATTTTGATAAATATTTGAGAACTGATAGTCAAGAGAGACATCCTGCTCCAATTCAGCAATGCATCTCTTGATAATAGATTTAAAAGGTATTTAGGCAACTGAAGAGCCAAAAGGCAAAGTGAAATAAGCAGGCTATGTCCATACGTCCTTTATTCTTATTGTGAGCATTGTTATCAGTAGTGGACCCATGTCTGCTGATGCACCCTGCCTGCCATCTGCCCTTGAAGGTGTTTTTAGCAGCCTACAGGCATTCTTAACTGTGTACATAACTTTGAAAATTTGGCCTTAGCATGTACTTGTGCCTCCTTGCTGAAAAGAACATGCTTAAAGATAGCATCTGGTTTAAAACTCTCAGTATATTTGGAGTTCTCTGACATTATTTTGAATTAGAAAGTCATGTGGGAATGGTACACACTTTAAAGTTCTTTAATTTGACCAGATATTTTTTAAAAAATGGCAAGTAGAGATTACCAATAGTTTTCATAATAAATGAGAGAAATTTTTGAATTTTCGTATGTTTAGGCTCTTATCAAAGTAAATATATTAAACATAAACCCATGAATATTAAAAATGCAAAGTATAAAAAAACAATTTTGTGTATAAGATTTCTGTCTATTGGCTGACATCATACTGACCTCTCCTTTTAAAGCAGTAAAATAGATTTTTCCGTACCTAAAGTAATTTAAAGTCAGCTTACTGAAAAGTGTGTGAAGAGCAACTCTGGCAGCGTTCATATGCAGCTGCTTGGCTCAAAGGCAGACTCATTACTGAATAAGAAACACAACTTTTATAACTGGAAATTTGAAGAACACTCAAATTTAGATGTTGAAATTATGCTATATTTGGTACAGTGTAGTTAAATTAAAAATAAACATAGTTAGGCATTTGAGTTTGAAAATGGCAGGTTAAAAAATATTTAGATTAAAACTATTTTAAAATATAATCATACCGGGGGCTGGTGATCATGAAATTTGTGGAATTTAGAATAATACTTCATTTGAATGAAAAATACTACTTGGGTACTGACCATTCATATTTAAACACACAGATTAATTCTTTCAATGGCAGCCAACATCCTCAGTTCTTTGGTTTATGTTGTGTTTTGATGGACTATATATGTTTTGATAAAATTTTTTTCTTTTGAAAGTAGTCATCGGTTAGGGATCTACCTTCTAATTTTGTATCTGTTTTTCTCTAATATTTATGATTTTAACAACAAACATGTCAAACATATTTTTATACTCCCTGATACACTACTGGTCATTCTCAGATGCTGCTCTGAAAAGTATTATGTACGAATAAAAATAGAATAGCAAAGAATTAAAGCAATGACTAAGGTTCAAAATGAAATTATTTAGTGGCACAGGAATTCATTGTGAGGATCAAGCCCATTAATTAAAGATGCCAATGAACAGCTTATGGGTACAGAGAGAGCATCGATAGAAATACAGAGGAAACATACTATTAGCTGATGAGCTATGTCACTAGTTAAAAAAAGGACCTATATATAAATAATACATCTTTATATTATTTTATACATTTTTACAGTTCACAGCCCCTCTGTTCTTCTGTTAAGATATATATGAGTTAAATAGGCTCAGTTTCCAGATTATTAAACACACATTTTTATAAACTCTCTTTTCAATGTGCTTTCATTAACCATGAAAAATTAGGGTACAGAATCTTAATGATGTACAATAATTTCAAGAATATTACTTTATTTTTAAGGAAGTTAATTGCTAGGGAAATTTGAAGTTCATATTCAAAATATAAAAATCCTCAATGTTACAAACTGGTTAGATTCTGACTTAACTGACATGCTGCTGTAGGGGGCTACTCTTAAATTTTATACTGATGTCATGACACATTAGTTCTGGAGGAAAGTGAGCAAAAAACTATTCTCCTACTAGAAGCCACAGGGTTTGGGGGTTTTGTTTGATTGTTTGTTGTTGTTGGGGTTTTTTGGTTTGGTTTGGTTTTGGGGTCTTTTTTCCCCCTAATGGGAACAGATGCTTTTTCCTTTTAACTTCGAAAACTTTGGGAGAAGTATACTTTAACTTAGGGAGATTTGAATCAGGTTTCATATTATACACATGAAATTACATTTTTATTTCAGATTCTCAGTAAACTGGAAAAAGAGGCTTCCAGGCAAGAATTCAGAATCTTAGGAGCTAACAGAGAAGAGCTTTATTCTGAGCATCAGTTGTTTAAGTTATTATAAATTTCATACGCTATCATTTTTGGGAGGAAACTGTTGGTTACCTTTCCCTGACTTTAAAGCCAAAAGCTAAAGTGGTATCTTTTAAAAGAACAGTAAACGAGTTTCTTTTTTTGTGTGTGTATATATTCTGATCAGTTTAGAAATGGTATTTTTCCTGCTGTAGTTTTTCTAATCTCAGATTGCTAGACAAGACGTTTTTTGGTAAGGTTTTTTTTGACCTGAAATTGTGTGGAAAAATGAAAGAACTGAGAAACCGTTCCATTAGCCCTGAACGCATGTCCCTAACAAAGGCAGTAAGTATTGTTAGGGCTGCTTTGCAGACGGCAAACCTCGGGTTAACCCCTCACCAAGAGCAGAAATACAACAGAAATACAGATAGTGAAAATTTGCTTGGGTATGGGGAAAAACAGAGCCGCGGTGAGTTGTCCTGGCTGGCCCCTGGGAGCGGGCAGCCCTTTGCAGCAAGCCCTGACTCTGCTCAGCCCTGGGTCACTGCTGGGGCTCTCCAGACCAGCTGGAGCAAATCTGGCTGATACGTGTGGGCAGTCACCGCATACTTCCCAGCTACAACGTGGGCTTAGAGACGGTGGGTAAGAAACTGAACAAAGCCATTTGGCGCAATTGCAGTGAGGGATTTTTGACAGCTTTTGCAGTTTGACAGTTTTTGACAGCTAACGTGGGACTTACCCTGCTAAAACATGTTGTTCTCTAAAACTCCATACCTAGTTTCTATTATTGTTTCAAAAGAGCTCTTACTGTCTATGGTAGTTCTGGTGCTGGTAGTGACCCATTATATGTGACAGGCGGTGTAAGGAAGAGTTCAGAAGGCCAGAAAGATTGTCCTGTCACTATAACAAAAGGACAATTTTGTGTCTTGAATCACAAATATCCTCTGTGAGCGAAAACTTACTTTGTGGTATGCACAGCCCGAAACTATTATGTAATTGGCATCATTGACTCTATATTTATGGCATTATGAGTTTACTGTATTTGGGTTTGTTCAAATAATTTTACATATCTTGGAGAAATTGTATTTTATATGATGATTTCATCTAACCACAGCTGCAGCAATATAAATTACACTTAAGACTATGCTGATTGATTATAATCAGTTGTAATCACGTCTTATAATTACATTGCATTCTGGAGGCAAAGGACTTTTAAGCCTACTCAGCACCCTGCTACATAAAGAAGATTAGCTGTTACTTCTGACAATCTCAGCCAACACTGAAATATGCATATAAACACCAAGTTTTATAAATTTATTGTTCAAGAATCAAATGAATTTCTTTGTGTGTCGATAAAAGGCAAAATAGAAATAAAAAAAATCTAAAATTTATTGAAAGCCACACTTGTATAAAATATCCTCATTAAAATATTTATAGTCTATTTAGTTTCAGTATGTTAATAAATATAAGAAAAATCAATTTTCTTGATATCCATCTGATCATTATTTATTGGGATCCCACTGTTCAAGCATCAACAGAATAGTGCAGGATGCATTGAAGGTATAGCATGTAAAAGAGGCATCCAAGTACTGTGTATAAATCAGTATGTCAATACAACAGTAAATTTGAAAGTCTTTATAGGTGCATGTAAGATTCCAGTTTCATTCTAGCAGTTTAACAGGTCTCCTTTTCAAACAAGTCAGTTATTTCACCCAAGCACAAGGCAGTTGAGTACTTCTATTCATATGGCAAGTACGGGGGGAGGAAGGAGCGGCCCGGCTCTCTGAGCTGCAGTTGCTGGCAGACAGGGTCCCCTTAGAAAAATTAGTACAGAGCACAGCTCTAGAGGAACCAGCAGAAAGTATCCACAGAGCTAGAGCAATCCAAAATTGAAATGTTAACTATACTGCAAGCGATACATAGATGAAGTTAGAATATATGAGCTTTCAGAGTGTTAGATACTGTATTTTTCTAGCCATACAATTTTGCTAGCTACGTTATACTTGTTAACTGCCAATACTCACTAGTTGGGAAGGTCTGACTGAACTGACAGAAATTAGCAACCTTTGTATACATGGTGAACAAGTCTATTGCATGCATAAGCCTAAAAAGCCCATTCCTCTTTGAAAGCCTGATAAGAGCTCACAATCTGTAGGAGGTAAAGACTTGAAAGAAGACATCAGGCTTAAATATGTTCAGTTTACATTGCACGCACAGAAAATTTGGGCCTATTTGTTAAAAATATAGTTGCGTTAGGAAGTGGAGGGATGTATGGCACTTATATAGCGAAATGCACGCCTGAAGAGCTCAGGTGTTCATTGACATGTTGGGTCTTTAGTATCTCCTGGTTCAGAAATTCAGAGGGGGCAAGACTGTTTGGAAAATCTTTCTTCTCTAACAATGACTGTGTGCAAATCCTGTATATAATTGTTTTCCTGTTACACAACAGAAGTTATTAAGGAGCTGATAGGAGAGGCTTATACAGAAGAGCCTAGTAGCAAAGGGGGCTCAAAGAATTGGGGTTACCTACGAAGCCAGTAAGGGCTCCTTTCTATCATCAGCCTTAAATAGACTGACATCTATACAGATCGGCTAGCTGAAAATAGGTGTGAGAACGCAGTACTGCTTGGGTTAACCTATTTGTTTGATTTGTTTCTTGCCCATGGGAAATACTGTTCATTGAGTGCTCAGGCAGATTAAGTTAATTTTCTAATATTTAGGGGGGAGCTGATGAGGCATTCTCATGAACTGGTGATGAAGCAGCTGTTAAATGTTGTACTTTTACTGACAAGATCTGACAGAAAGGAGACAAGCAGAATAAAGAATTACAACCTTGCTGCAGGTTAGGTTAATTTTATCTGTTCCGTGGATTATTCCTTAAATTCCAAGATTATAAATTAGTTTTTGTAGATTACCCCTGCTACAAAATGATATACATATTTTTCTCTGTAATTGAGACATTGTTTCAACAATCTCTAGACATTAATAGTACATAAATGAGCAAATACTGGGGCACTGTTATCTCACGATTCTTGAGGTAGAGGATCATCTCACAGTGTTGCATGCTTCCAGCACTAAGCACATTGTTGATATTTAATAAAGTATCCATGCTAAATAGTTGGAAGAAGCTAAGTAAATATATTTTGCGTGGGTATTTTCTTAGAATATTTAATAATATCTCTCATGACATTTTTGCTTGAAAACATTAACTCAAGTTAATTTGGATGGGATAATGTCACAGGAATTGAAAAATATTAACAGAAACAGGATAATATGGACAAAATTGCAGTCACTTGATCTGTATCTATATTGAGAGATGGGTGCCCAACAGGTTCCTCCATTGTCTACGATGATGTCCAAGTGGGATTCCCACTGCAGCTGCTTTCTGGCCTGGTTTGCTGGTTATTCTTTCCAGCATAATCTGAACATGGAGGTGGTGGTGTTGTATATCTCAAAGGGCTATTTTAATATCAAAATCTGGACCTGAAATCTCAAAAGTACCTTTCTCAATCAATTTATACATAGTCTCAATAAATTACAGCCTTATCTCCTTTTTTTTTTTTTATCCTCTCATTTCTATCCTTGTCATTCACCTATGGATCATATCTAGACACCATTTAGGCAAAAAAATTTGGAGTAAAGACTGTCATTTCTACGCATTTTCTTTTACTGATCTGTTCTTCTTATGTCCTTTAGATATAATTTTAATAAAATATATTCTTTTATAATTATCACTACTATTTGTCCTGATCCAGATTGTGTACAATCTAAGTTAAACAATTAAAGCAAAACCAGCATATCAGCATAGGTTTCCCCGCAATCTTTAAGTGTTTTATGCTCATACCTATGTACTGCTTAAGAAGTTTCTTTCATTTGTCCTGAAACACGTCATTTATATCACATACAGTTTTACTTGAGGCTTATTCTTACAGCTTTAGTGTGCTTCTTTGTAAATGCCTCTGCAAAGTTTGCTAATGTACCTCTGTCCCCGATGTGAAACTCTCCTTGGCATTTTAGAGAATGTCTTAATCTTTAATCTTTTTAAAAAGAAAATACTTTTGTGTACATTTCATATTTAATCAAAGATCCTGGTTATTCAAATTAATTATGCAAGTTAGTTGTTTGACAGACTCTGCCTGTGATCTGACTTGCTTAAATTGCATGGCATGTATGTAGTGGGTTAACTGTTCTAGGGGCTGCCAGTACACGTCTCAACATGCTGAGAACACCAGTAATTACAGTCCCTAGTGCTTCGTTCTCTTAAATCACGGTTGTGCAGAATGCTGTTCAGTCAGGTCTGATGGGGACAAGTCATGATGATGGGGACAAGAGTCAAGAATTAGAAAACAGTATTTAGAGGAGGCGGCCTAGAAAAGAGAAAGCCCTGGAGGAAGAGAGAAAATGTGTGTGAAGGAGAAATAATTGGGAATCAGATGAGAGACCTGGGAGCAACTTGGTATTCAGAGCCAAGAAAGAGAATTATGCACTGAGGGCCAAATTTTGCATTAAGTTACAGCTTCAGTTAGGGTTTATATCAGTGCAGCTAAGAGATTTCTTTTTTCCTAGTGATAAGGATCTGATAGCAAGAAAGAGTCAAGGAGGATTATGGTAGAAGAATTTTGGATTAAGCATCAATAAAAGAAAGGATAATTTTATAGAGAACAACCTCTACCCAGCTTCACGCAGCTGAATAAACTTTCAAAATACGGCAAAACACAGTAGTCAAAATGTGAATACTGAGTATGTGAGCGTGCATGAGGATAGGTATATATTAGTGATGTTTTGGGTTGCTGTATTTTTAAGAGGATGAATGATGGCACATTTAGAAGCCACTTTAACAAGTTAAATATCATAAATTGTAATGTCTAAAGAAGAGGTGGCACTTTTAACTATAAGACCCATAAACTGCCATAAAACTAGTTGAGCAACATGATGCCTGAATGGGCCCAAATCCAGCTGGATAAGACCCAGCATTATGAAAACAAACTAACCGAGCTGTAAGAAGTGAGTTCCAAAGGAGATGAAATGAGACTATGCTCCTCATTAAGCTAATAACAACAACAACAAAAAAGTCTGTCTGCCTGGAAGAAATGTGGATTCCAGTTGGAGCAATCCATAAATTAGGTTTTGTAATTCTTTTTGTGACTTCAATCCACATTGTTCCCTCCAATGCAGAAATAAATAGCATCTAATAAGGCCATCTTGCAAACGTCAGTACTATCTGGCTCCAAGTTAAAATGATTCACTCACAGAAAATGATTTAAATTAATGTCTTTGGTATAGAGATTTTGTGTCACCAGCAGTCTGAGCAACTGAGAGCTGTGTGCACACTGTGGGGCAGCGGTGTTGTGTGCTCTGACCCAAAGTGCTGGTTCCAGTGCAGACACGCAAGTCATCCCCTGAATGTAGGAAGGTGGCTCTCCACAATGTGCCCTGGTCCCCGCCTGCCCCAGCAGTGACCGCACACTCCAGCATACTTCCAAGGAGCGGTATGTAGGCTGGTACCAGCCAAGGGGAAGGTGTAGACAAACAGGATCCCGATGTGGGCCGTGCTGTGCGTAACAGCTGCTCCGCAGTGGACTGAGCTGAAAGGTTCACTGGAAAGCAGACACAGCAGCACACATTTCAAACATCCGTACAGATCTCCTCTTCTTCTCTTCTGTTTGTCATCCCCTGAGCTTCTCACTTGAAAGCATGGCCAGCTAAACAGCTAGGTTTCTATCAAGTCTAGTTAACATTCGCATTTTATCTGGTGTGTAAAGTTGAGACTAATTTTTCTGCAAGCTTCAAATCTGAAGCTAACAGTGCACGTAGTACTGTAAGAAACTTCCACCTGCCCCAATTTAATTGAGGAGCATATCCATTGTATGCATTTCATTCTCCATAGACCCTAAGTATCCAAACTAGCCATGTTGCACAAGCATTGTTTCACTTTTAAAATCAATGAGGTTTTTCACGTCATGCTGCTTCATTATTCAGATGTTTAGCCAAATGTCACAAAATTAAGTTGTTTGCCCTTCTCACAGCAAAATGGAGAGGAAAGGTCATTAGCAGCAGTCTTGGTGTAATGAGCAGTGGTCTACTCTGGGAGAGATGCTGTGGTGGGTAGTAATTTTGGTCTACGGCAGATCACTACATTAACACACTAAATACCACAGTGTGATTATTGCAATTATTATTGTAATATTTCTTATGAAAAGTGGCAACGATATAGGATGGAAGAGACAAAAAAGATTAGAAAAGAAAACAGTGAGGCAGGTGATGGCCTTACCAAAGAGTTGCATGGTTATAAATTTTCAGTAAGCAACAACACAAAAAAAAATAAAATGAGGGAAAGGTATGCATTAGTATTGCAAATATTTCAAATTAATTATATCTAAATATAAATGGTGGCATGGGAAAAGGAATAAAGGTGCTTGTTTGTATACAGATGGTCTCTGGTCTGATCAGAGGGAGATTATAGTATTCCAATACCAAGAAATCTCATCTGGAAATGTGGACTGACAATCACAGAGTAAGTTGCCACATGGGAATAGATACAATGCAGACAGACAGTAACAGCTGGGAAAGTGAACTGGTTCATATGCAGGAGAATGGAAAAAAGGAGCAGAGAAAGTAAGTAAATGGTTGAGTAAATAAAGTAACAGTCTTCTGGTTGCTGATGAATGGTCATGGTTGCGTTCATCAACACTAGAAATAAAGATATTGCAGCAGTGAAACATTTAACAGTGGCAGACTGGGTGAATTTTCTTGTAAAAGGATAGGAAAACCCACATGTTAGCAATGTAGTGCATTATCCACTGGGTTATGAACCTCTTATGAACTCACATTATGAAGTGGTTGAGAAATGGGTTGTGGTAGGGAAGTGAATCAAAGAAAACAAGAGAGGAGACTCAGAAAGACAGAAAAAGAAAAGAGAAACAAGCCACTCTCCTTCTGCCTTCTTCCCCTCCGGCCCCCATATCTTCTTTCAAGAGAGACACTCAAGTCATGAATATGGTTATGAACCATTGAGCAAATAATAAACAATGGTTTACTACTATGTAAAGACTGCTTTCTACTCAATGTTCACCTATTCTTCTGCTGATGCATTTGCTATTCCACTATGTATTATGAGAGGTAAATTTACATCCTGATCTATGTACTGTATTCAAGGTTTGAATTTTCAATGAGATTGATACCCTTCCTTTTGCTTCTGTACTTGCTATATGATAGTGCTACCACTGAAAGTGATGATGCTATTGAAATTATAATGATGCATTAAAAATATCTATACATTTCCAACTCTGCCTAAGTCCTTTGTATATATGTGTTACAGTATCTCCAAATCTAGATAAAATGCTGTTTGAGAAAGTGAAGCTCTCAATACAATTTTCACAGCTTTAATTTAATTATTCTTATATGGACCTATTGTCCTGTTAGCCACATATATTGTCTGAAAAGCACACCCACATTATTATGTTTTGAAACCGAAAAAAATCGGAAGATTTTTCTTCAAAAATTGGGAAAGTATGTCTATTTTAAGGATACTCTTGGGAAATACATTCTTGGAATGCAAATATCTTAGAGACATATGCAACAAGAAATATCAATGAAGAAATACAACTATTCAGTTTCGACTGATAAGATTGAAATAATGCAATAAATAATCCTCATGCAATTCTCCTCCTTAGTTATCTTTACATTTGTAAATAAAAATGTGGTAGTCCCTTTTAGAAAAAGGTGAACAAACTCCCATAACGAAATACCACAGCACACAGGGAAACTGTCCCTGGTCTCATGCAGTTAATCTGATGTCCTAGAAGGTGAGCGTGATGTCACATATCTAGTGCATTATCTGATCTAATATTTCATTATTTGAATTAATACTTAATCCCATTTTAAATATTAGTGAACTGTCAACCTCAAAATAATGCCTGATTCACAAGCAATTACCAGGTGTTTTTTAAAAAAATATATCTTTATATATATATATATTTTTATATACATATATATATTCACTGGTTGGTTATTCTTTGAAATCATAAAGAAGCAAAATTTTTTTTTTTAATATAACTCTACATTACAAATTTTGTCAGAAAAACTGATGGTCAGTGCATTAAAAAATCTACAAAAATGAAGCAGGTGTATGATTACCAAACTAAGTTCTTTGTTTTAGATGATCAGACTTGAAGACATCAGCCTTCACTCATTCCTCAGTTTCCTCTTCTGCAAAATAAAGAAATTTCCTACTCTCTAGGAAATGGGGATACTTAAAATAGTTTATGTTGCTAAGAGTTTGAGATGCTCATAAGGATGGAGATGGATGAGTAAAGTATCTAAATTTTTTATTGCACTCATAGGACAGAAATATCTTTTTCAAGTATTTTTTTATTGTAATTGTTGAGTAAATGCTTTGAGTAAAAAAACCCAGATGATATTATTCTGCTTTACAGTGGCTACTGTGCTTTTATTTCTTTAATAGGACAATGTAATGGTACCATTAATATTGTTGTACGCTGCCATATAAACCGTTCCATCACCTTAAGATGCTCTTTGAACAACTGTTCAGTCCTATTTCCTGTTCTTAAGCTCCATATCTTTGATTTGTACTGACCCTATAACCTATCAAAATGATTGCCACTGGAGACATATTCCACCGAGAATTGCTGTAATCTGAGCTGAAGACTGTATTACTTATGCAGTTTTCAAAATGTATATATATGTATCTGTGTATACATAAATATATATGCAGATATATATATGTGTATACATACACACACACCCTGGCAGTGATGAATTTCAGTTCTTATTCTCATGCATGAGACATACATATGTATAACATACTAACAGCAAATTAGGGAAATAGTATATAGCTAATTAGGGACAGTACTGTATATCCTAGAACCCATAAAACATTTCCTTTGTAAGAATACCACAATGCTAAGCATCACATTCATAAATAAGCATTTGCACTAATACATTAAAGGCCCAGCGTGGTGGCAGAACAGGATGGTGTTATTCAGGTTTTAAATTCTTGACTAGTGAATCACCTCCTATCAATTTGTATATGAAAAGGTAGAAATGGTGCTTTCAGTTAGGGCCTTGTTAGAGGAAAAGTCTTGTATTTTTCTTCAGTAATTTCTTTCAGAAAACCAGCCAACTGATTTTTTTTCCAATTAAAAACGAATACTGTTACTAGCCAAGATTCCAAATTGGGAAACTATTGACATGAGTTTTCCTGCTAACACAGAGTTGAATAGTGTCCATCATCTGCTGAGGCTGGAATGCATTAAGAACTTTATTTTTACTTAGCTTTTGAGAAGAGTTCCCATTCAGGCACTACATTCCATGATACAAATACAAGTGAAATGCTGAAGTGTATGTCTTCATTCTAGGGCATTACAGTGTTGGAGGTGGAACTGCTCCTGTTAGAACACGAATATTAAATGTACAGACTGCAAACCAAGGAGGACGTCTGTACTCCTGGCAGCAGTGGAAAGAAAGGTTGCGTAACCAGAGCTACACAATTAAGGAACGTTATGATAGCTGGGTAGTCAATGCACAAAGATGGTGTTGCCATTGCTTTTTGGGGAGAAAGATTTCTCAAATCTTAGCACATAAAATTATAAACTGTCCATAAAAAAAGATACAGTTTCCAATGTTTTCTTAAAACATTTACTATGAACACTTACTTTATAATGGTGCATTACTTCGGTGACCAGACCTCAACATTCAAAAGGATATTGTAGCGTATATACTCTGAGGTTAGTTTTTCTATTCAGATTAACTTCTCTAAATGTATAGCACAGAAGAGTTCTAACCTTTACAGATAAAATGAAGAATACAGTATTTAAGTAATTAAGTCTTTGAATAGGATTAATTTCCTTCCAAGCGTAACCATCTGCAGAAGAGGAATATTTGTTTCCGTGTTGAGTCTATAAGGTTGATACAGGGTCTGGTTATCAGCTGCTGACATACACACAGCTCAGCTGGACCACAGGCTTCAAAGTTAGCTGTGTGTCACCTTCACACTTCCTGTTCTACTCCACATATATGCTGGGCCAGATTCTTGCCATCAGATAGAGAAGTCTGAATGCTTTTCTAAATTACTCTGGCTATTAATTGAGCCAAACAGCCATTATGGTATCCAGTAATCTCATGGCAGAGTGCAGGTTTGGCCACATTCCTATGCCAGTCCCAGGCAAGCAGGTGCTTGGAGAATTATGCTGGCATTTGCCCCTTTAGTAAGTCTATATGCTCTGGGTGATGCTTCCACTGGTAAATGCAGGCATTAGTGACACTTGGCACTGACAGCAGAAGACAAAGTAGCCTAGAAAAGAGAGACATTCTGTGCCTAATACACAAAATGATTAAGGGTTATGTTACATACACTGTACACTGTCTGAGTGGTTTTCTATTCTTTTGAATTATTAAAAGAGTACATTCTTGCAGCATTTTCCATTTCAGTTGACTTATTTAAAAATATAGTTAAGATTTAATGACAGATTTTCGTAATTGTATTTCTTTCACCATGGTCCCTTGTGAGGTGACAGCATCTATGACCTTGCAGTGGATGCCTGACAACTTCCACTGGTAATAGAAGAAAAATTTTTATTTGCTACAGGGGTCATGTAACTTTTAATTCATTTCAGATACGCTCTTTAAGTGCATATGCACCATTGATCAGTTACCATTGCTCTGGCATGAAAAAATAACATCCCCAAGAGGAACTCTTACAGGTGTATGAACTTGTTCTGCTAGAAGATCAGGCAGACTGATACTAGTGAACGTCAAAGAATGCCTTGATTTTCCAAAGACAAAACTGCAATTTTCATGTTAATGAACAAACTCTTGTTGTCATTAAATCCTCCAAAAAGTTATAAAAGAATGTATTCAGTTAGCAGGCAGATCGAATGTATCAAACAAGGCTCAGGTAACCCTAGCCTACAATTAAATGTCATTTCCTCTTGGGAACAATTCTTCAACAAGAGAGCAGCAATAGTGCCAAGAACGTGTCAGCAGCTGCAACTGCAACTGGAAAACAGCAGGTTATATTTCAGTGTCTTAATTTGTTGTCTTAAACACAACCCTAAGAACTTCAGGTCTAAAAAGGTGTCAAAGACATAGGGTTGGGTATGTTGGTGATCTGAGGCCGACAGAGAATTAGAAGCTGTTTTCTGACAGTGCATCCACAAAATCTGCTCCTTCTCAAGTCACTGCCTCGCCTTTGCTTTCTATATCTTCACCAGAAATACAGAGAATTAAATATGTAGATTTGTTTCATTATTCAGATTTCCAGAAAAACTTTAAATGACAGAAAATACAACTATTTAAAGCTCAACATCTGACAAATAAAAATCAAATGTCAGTCTTCCATTCTCACATGCAGAATTCAAAAGTCAGAAGAAATTGCTCTGTTACAATCTGATTTCAGGAGAAGTCTAGATCAATGTTATTGATTTAACAAGAACCTTAATTATTCATTTTATATCTAGTTTATTACAAAAGTTTGCCACATGTTGACTAATTATTTTGCTAGGAAATTGTAACTGTCTAAATTAGTAATGGAAAGTGCAGAGTTTACCCTGAGGCTGCAAAAATTGGGAACAAGAAGGAAGAAAAAAATGTTTTAAGGAAGCTAGAAATGTACATGTGATTAAAAGCGTCAACCTTGCACCAAAATAAAGCATAAGGAAAGCTGCAGTTGTTATTTCCCACTGGAAGATAATTAAATACAAATAATAAAGACTGCATGATCTGCGAGGTTATACATCTCTGTCAGAAAGCGTATTCCTGAATGACAGATGTCACACGCCTTGGCTTGATGTGACACAAACTATTTGAAGCTCTAATTGTGCAGAGAAACACACAATTCTCAGAAGACGTGTCATTGCAGACTGTGAAAGGAGTCCTTTGGCTGCGGCTGGAAGATCGTGTGACCACCACGCAACTGACTTCAGATGGGGGCAGAAAAAAAAGAGTTAAATAAATACGGCTTTAACTGGAAGGTCACAATCAGAACAAACCCACTTTTCATAAGGAGAAAAATCTAAGAAAGCGGCTTTCAGCACCACTGGGGCGAAACCAGCAGAAGACCAAAACACATCCTTTGAAAATTAGCTGAGACGGGTGGCATGTCACATAATGATAATCAGTCAAAAAGATTCTATGACAGGAAACTTCATCAGTAAAATCTTTTATAATATGCCACTGACACTTAAGAAGGTAAAGAAAAGCTTCCTTCAGAGCTATGAGGCAAGGCCTCTTCCTTTCCATTTTGAGTCAAAAAGTTGAATATAATTCAGAACATGTGCAAAAGCAACAAAAAAGTGATTACTTCTGAAGTATTAACCATCATTAAAATTGCACATCTTAAGTTTTCTTTTGAACAAACCAGAAGTTATTACAGCACTTTTCTCTGAGAGAAAACCGAATTGTGTATTTTTCTTACAAGGAAACCAGCGTGAGTAATTTTAGTGTGAAAATTAGAAATGGGGGGAGAAACCACTCTAAATTTGAAGCACAGGTGCAAATATTGCATTCTTCACATGACTTTCAGGGTCTGGATGCACACAACAAGCAAATAAACAAATAAACAAACAACTCCTTAGACACACACACACACACAAAGTGAAAGACGCTGGGAACTCTGTATGAGACACAAATTCCTGTGAACTATGAAGTGCGTTTATTCGGGTGGAGAGAATGGTCATTGAAAGATTTTGTGAAAAAGAACTTGGAAGCTGGGCTATACTATGTTTCATTCTAACTGACTATATAACAATTAATAACATACACAAACGTTCCTGTGATTCTTTTTTTTTTTTTTAGCAAGGAATAGCAGCATAAATACCATCAAAGAGATACTGAGCACAGCGAAGACTCACAGACTGTAGAAAAATAATCTTCTGAAAAGTGTTCACAACCTCTTTCGTTCCAATCCTGTGGTATTTCAGAGTGTTTAGAATGTAGTTAATACAGTGTTCACACTCTGGAATGCTACAGGCATTTTTCCTGATGCATTTAAACAAGTAGATATTAATGCTTGTGAAACCTTTGCCAAAGAAAATGTCAGGTCAAACAAGAAAACTTCTCTTCTTCCAGAAGTTCTTGGAAAGTCAAGGAATATAACTAAAGATTTTTTTTGAAACATTTGTTTTGTCTATTGGTCTAATGCAAATGCCTTGATTGTTGGACTTGAAGAAAGGATGCTAAAGCTCTCTAACTTTTCCCAAGACTGTGCTCACATGATTCATTTATTTTTGTTTTACTAGGTTTTTGTTCATAAGAATAGAAACTTCACAGCTTGATAAATTACATGTCAGAACCTGTTCCTGTTTATTGTTTGGGGGCTTAAGGGATTATCCAAAAGGTTTTGGCTTTCTGTTCTCAGGTTTTTTATAGCCACTTGAATTGTATAGGTAGACACACAAATGTACACAGAGTACTTTAGACAGTTGATGGCTGTATTTTTTTATTATTATTGCTATTTGTAATACATTTAGCCATTTCTCCATGATTTTCCAAGGATGCTTTAGGCACATCTGTTTATCTTACCTTTTTCAAAAAGCACAATTTTACCTGCAGAAATAATTGTTCCTTTGTATTATAAATCACAGAGACGCAGGCCCCTAAAGCTCTACTGTGTGTGATTTAAAAACTGAAATAAGCTAAAAGGCTGAACAGAGTATGAATACAAAACCTGAAATTGCTTTGACAGTAAGGAGGCAATAATCTATTTCTACTCACTATTAGAAGTTCATTGATTCCAAGTCCATTAAATATTTCTGTAAATGAATGAAATGTTCAATTATGCTTACATATTAATTGAATTATCTTTTTAAAATATATTTAGTGATGTATTGCCCAGAATATCTTCTTATGGTGTATGACATTGTTCCAGATTTTTTTTAAAAAAATTAAAAATACAATCCAAGTCTTTGTCTGGAGGGTTTTTTGGTTTTGTTTTTGTTTTGGATTTCTGACTAATTAGAACTGTATCTTTGTGTCAGAAGTAATCATTTAGGTAGGTCATCAACATTATTTTAGTAACTGTAAGTGGAGAAAATCAGAATATGACTGCAGAGCTTGAGCTCTGACCATACAAACTTTGCCATCCCTGTGGAAAAAATTGCACTGGTGGATCTTTGAGGCTATTTCAATTCTCTTCATGTCTATTTGCAGGCTCTGCTGCAGGAAGATGAAATATGGTAGTTCCTAGGGTCTACATCCATTAGTGGTGTGTTGCTCACTCACTGCTTCAAGAAATCATTAGAAGCTCGATGGGATTTGTTGACCACTCAGTGTTTCACAAAAGTAAGGCAGAGATCTCTTCAGGCAGTTGCTCCACATACAGGTTCAGTCAGCAGTCAATGCAGCTTTACAGACTTGAACCCAAAATTCTACCCTAACTTTAGATCTGCAATTTGAAATCTTTGAGGACCTTCTGATTCAGCTTTCCATCACACCAGTTCTCAGCTACGACTTCAATATTTGGTTTAATTACGCTGTAATTGAAATATGCTCCTATGTAGTGAAATTATTATCGTTTGGCTCTCAGAGAGCTGCCTTAAGGCCTGTTCCTGAAGTTCTCTGACAAAAAAACCTCTCAATGGCTCTGTTTAAATAGAATAATTGCAATGAAATCTTTGCCAGGGGTAAGACTGGAGGCCCTTAAAGAGAATAACATTGATTGAGACTGGTGAAACCCAATTTCCCTGTTATGTAGTGAGCTTTACAGACTTTAGCAGAATAAACATTTTCCCTGTCATGAAATCATGTTTTCCTTGCAAGAAATGTTATCTCTGGTTTGGCTACTGGTTCATACCTAAGTGGCAGAGTCAGATGCTGCTGAAACTACCAGCCCCTTACTTCAGCATAATACTTGTATATCGTGCCTCTTTCTAAGATCTATCTAACCAACCTGTTGTGTTATTTCCCTCCTAGATATATCTCTCTATATCCATATTTTAAAATACCAATTTTTTATAGTTACATTATAATAAATCAGCTCTACTGACACAGGACTTACAACAGCTAAACAGGAGTGAAACAGCATGTATGCCTAACAGAGAAGTCGAAAACCGGAAAGGGGACAAAATACAACGGGCAAGAACATAAGTAGCAACAAGTAAGATAATATATTATTTAGAAACTGCTTAAATTATTCTGGAAACCTAACATTAGCGTGCAAAAAACATAAAATCAAAACCTGGAAATTCAATTGGCAAAAAAAGAATGAAAACAAAGGGCTTGGGGCTGTGCCAGTCAATTTTCTACTATTACAAGCAGAAATTGACTGAACTGAGCAAAAAATTCCATCTGAAACTTCTGAGTTTAGCAAAGGTTTTGCAAATCCAAATTGATTTCAGAATCTTTCAGCTATGAAAAGAATTTAAAAATGCAAGAATTAACAAAGTATTTTATATAGTTTCTACATGAGATATTTAATTTTTCAAATTCAAAACATTATTGAAAAAGTAATTTCATTGTGTCTAGTTTTATGTTTATTTTCAAAGGAAATATTGTGTTAAAAGACTCATTTATTCAAGCAGTTTTTAAACTTGGTTCACTGAAAATTAAAAAGAATATATATTTTGGTTCAAGCCAAGTAACATTTTTTACAGCAAACTGTGTTGTTTCTATAGCACAATAGTGAACCTCTGTGAAAGCAAAGTCTGATATTTCATAGACCTAAAGGATTATATCATATCCAATAATTTCAGTGCTGAATGGGTAAATAGAACAGCCATTCTTGTTCCTCAGCTCTTTTTGTCTTTGACCCTTGGGTAAAGAGGAATTTTACATCTGGGATTTTGAGGAAATGACCTATAGCAAAGGGATTTCAAACAGAAAAAATAACCAACATTACCTTTCCAAAATGCATGACTCATAAAGTCTTCTCTCTTTTTTCAAGCTAGCAAGAGTGAGACGTAAAAATACAGAGCTATTGAAACACGGATAGAAAAAGCTAAATCTACAGCCCTCTCTCCAGGTTTTAAGACCCGCATAAAAGCTGCTGCAGCTGCTGGAGCCACAGGCACAGTCATGCAAGCCATGTGGGGGATCTTGCCTGTGTCTGGCCCTGGCCTTCAGATTATTTGTCTGTAATATTAATATGGGAGGAAACATGAAAGTGGCCGGGACTGTTAAACCTGAAATTTGTACGGCTACCAAAATACAGCAGCTGCAGCAGCATCTCTCAGCAATGCCTACAATGGCACGCTCTGCCCAGCACCGGCTGGCGGCTGGGACTAGAGCCCAGGATGCCCCAGCATGGTGCTGCACGCCCCACGAGAACCACATCCCCCAGGACTACGGGAGCAAGGCGCTGGGGACAAGCCCCATAGCTGCAGAAGCAGCAGCAGGTCTAGCAGAACTGCAGAAAATGTAGCACTGTGAGTCTGACATTACAGATTAGCTGAAAACGGTGTGAAAAAAATGATTCTGTCATATTTGCCAGGCCATCGTTACAGACCATCTCCACTGTGCTGCCTGCCCTAGGCAGTGGGGAGGGACCACATCCATACATATATCAACAGTGCACTGTTCCATTTTTACCTGAAAAGATTATGCTCATTTCAAATTATTGCATGCAGTGCCAGTCAATCAACATTTTTTCATTCTTCAGATCACACTGTGCTGGTTTCAAAGGGGGCTCAGGTCGTCTTTTATTGCAGTGGGAAGAAAGGGATAAAAGAGCTTAGTTGATTTCAGTTAATGAAAGCAAAACCTCATCTTTGTTTTTGATTTTTAAACTAGTTTTGCTGGTACATAATTTATTTTTGGCTTTTTAAATATTAAAACATAGAGGCTTGATGATTAAATACTACAATTAACCATGGCAACATTCTCTAAATTTAAAATATAATTATAAGGTAATGATCAAGGCAAGTGGGCATTTTTGCCTGATAAAAGTGGAAGAACTGCTGACCTGATATATGCCAACCTCCATTATCTTTGTTGGTAGCTAACCTCCAGGTATTGCATTAATCTGAAGCTATTATTACAATTGCTATATATATTTCAGTGCAGATGTCATTGTTATAGATGTTATTATAAATTCTTTATCTTTGTGAGAAATACAGTCTTTGAAGATACTCTTATAATGTGATAATTTTGGGAGTATCCACAGCAAA
Organism: Burhinus oedicnemus; assembly: GCA_008921705.1. NCBI lineage: Eukaryota > Metazoa > Chordata > Aves > Charadriiformes > Burhinidae > Burhinus > Burhinus oedicnemus. The sequence continues at coordinate 2,968,674 of VFFE01007836.1, forward strand.
TTGCACTGATTTGTTTGCTTTAATCAATCTATTGTCAATTCTTAATGAAGAATTGTACTAATATAGAAGGCACTGGTGTTTAGGTTGAGGTTTCTAAAAGAAACGAGTGCTTTTACAGCTACGTCTGTTCAGTATCAGCGAGCATAGTGCATATAAACATGTTGCACTAAGACAATACTTGAATCCACATCACTGATTTTTTTCAATGGGAAACTATAGGCATGTCTGATCACATAGTTAGACAAAGCGATAGATTTTTTTTCCCTGAATCATGGAATAGTGATGCCTATTTCATCCACTACCCAGTTGCTTTTCCATACATGTACCAGAATAACCATACTTGTGACTAATTCTACCAGCCTCGGTCCACATAAGTATGGCTACTAATTTGCATGCCGACTTATTTTCAGGATCAGACACTTATTTCTAGTATTTCTAGAAATCTATTTTCATGTGTAGTGATTTGGTGCTTACAAGAATATGTAAAAAAGCCAATTGATCTCTTTTAAAACACTGCTAAGTCTTTGAGTAATTTATAACTATTGACTGAATTCTACTCTAAACACTTCATTCAGTCTGTATTCATTGATACGAGAATAATTTGCTACCCTCCAAAGGCAGGTAAAACAACAATTAAGAACACTATTCATTAAAAATAATTAGCCTTTCGTCACCATTATTCTTCCAAAAGAATCTATTTAAATATGTTATTATTTTTGAAATTTTAGTGAGAAAATACTGAGAAAGTTGTTTGTGGTTTTAATTTCAACTTGTTTCATTCAACGCAATCCATTCTGGTGAGCTGCAAATCTGTTTTTAATATCTGAAACCATTTTAAAAGTCCAAAATGGAATATCTTTCAGAAATCCTTGAAATGGCATATAGCTTTTAGAGGGCTTGGTTTGGGCAGTTATTAACTTGTGAAAGCACTCTCCTGAAATCACACAGGCCATTCAGCATCTGCAGCCTTTGACTCCAGCCCATTGTCACTTGAAGGTGTCTGTGACTGGTGGGCAGGTGGTTTGCTGCTAGGCTTTCACCTCGTGGTTTGAATAACAAAGAAGTCCTCCAGGCTGTTTAATGAAATCTGTTGGATGTCAGAGTCCCATATCTTCCGGTCATGGGCATCTGCATGATTCACAAGACTGAATGATAGCTGTGAAGAGAAATACACTCAGTAACAGAAGGACCCTTCACAAAAGATCCCTTAATGGCATTGTCAGATAGGAAAGAATTCCTTTGTTCTTCCCTCATCCTGACCTGCCCCTGATATCTAGCACTGTGCAACTTGAGGATACACAATACACCTAACCTTGTGATTAGCAGCTAAGTAAAACTAAAAAATAACTTAAAAGAGTCAGAAATTATGCAAAACAAAATGAAATATAGGTACGTAATGGTCTTGGTTCTGTGGATACTTCGAAGTAGGCTGAAACACTGGGACCAGTAAGAAGACAAGGAAAAGCTACAGTGTAGCTCTTTTCTTGGACCTTGGTACATGGTGTAGGTAGAAAATTATCAATAAATTTCAGGCAGTAGGACAATCGAGAAAAGCAATTTTTAAATATAGTAATAATAGTAATTTTAGACGATGGCATCACTGAATTCATCTCAGGCTTATGGGGCAAAGCCTCAGATGTTACAACTCATCATTGCAGCACTGATATCAATGGAACTATGACAATTTAGGCAAGCTGAAGATCTGCCCCTCAGCAGCTCAAATGTAGTTTCTGTGCACTGCTGAGCCAGTTCACTAGTGAAGTGTTCTTGGCTCTTATTGCCACAGTACCTATGCTCACCACCTAGTTTACCAAGTAAATAAACAAAGAGTGCTCTCCAAAAGAGATTCTGCAATTGAAGAGCTTTAAAAAACACATAAAAATCAATGAAATTAATAAAAGGAGTCTGCTTAGGGCAAAAACATGCTGAAATTGGAGGTTTGGGGTTTTTTTTTTAAAAAAAAAAAGAGCAAAAAGGTAATATCCACAGAACATGGTGGATATGTTATCATCATGAAAAATATTGATTTGTGTGCCCAACCAGATAAGCTAAACAGCTGGTGGGTGACAAAAAATATGCGAGAAAAAAAAATATAGTTCCTTCTTCTCATTTGATAAGAGGCATGAGCTGAGAAAGTTCAGAACTCGACTGCCTCTTCTATGATTCTGAAATGTGCCAAGTAATGCTTGAAATGGATCAAGAGTATTCCCTTCAGTTCTGTGCAAAAAATGTCCTGGTCTCAGCTGCATCGTTTGACAGAGGCTTGTCTTAAAAGACAGATCATTAGATAATGTGCCAGTGAATTCCAGCATTTGTGAACAGAATATTGTATTTTTTAAGAAAAGAAATTATTAATATTGCTGTGACCCAAGAGCTGCAATATGTCCTTCTTTAACCATTGATTTAATCATGGGTTCAGTATCAAAAGGTAATTTCTAAGTTTACCTAGCATGCCACGTGTCGTACGCTATATTTCTTTAAAAATACTTACCTGCTGCAGGTAGGTATGTTTTATCAGATTACTGTGTATGGGCCTGATCTACACTACTATTGTGTCTTTCTGTGCATAACAGAATAAAAATATTTTCTTCCTGAGAAAGTAAATCAACTGAAACGAGTGTCAGAATTTTTTGTTCCCTTTTTTTTCTTCCCACATGGATTCTCTTTTTAAATTCACAGGTTGAACATTTCTTTCACTATAATGGAAGACTACAAAGTTGATCTGAAATCAAATCTGAATTTTTGAGTTTTCAGAATTATATTTATTAGACTACAGTCTCAAGACCAACAATAACTAGGTCCCACAGAGCTAGGACAAGAATGAAAAACAGCATCTAGGCCCTGCCATATACTTTGAAACAAAACATCTTGGACTTTGTTTCTTCAAATTCTAAAAGTAAAATCATAAACCCCACTCAGGTATGACTTAAGCAGCGCTGCTGAATTATCGCTATTGAGGATTCTTGTACGTAAAGCTAGTGACAAAACATCGCTTTAACATTATAAATATATCAGAATTTTTCTTCTCTACCTTCTCATTCTCTGTCCTCTGTAATATCTCCGCCGATGGTCTTACATCGACAAGCTTCAGGAAACTCTAATTGATGGAGCTCAGTTTCCACAGCTATTGCCATAGCATTAGAAACTGGGGAGACCTACTCTGAACACTGGGCTCTGTAGCGGTACCAAGGTCTAAGAAAAGTCACCTTAAATGTGAAACAGTACAGGGCAAGGCTGCTAGGATGAACAAGGGACTAGGAAGGCTGTTTTGCAAGAAGACATTTAAAGAGTCTGAATTGTTTAGCTGAGCAAAACAACTGAAGTCTGTGAGCACATCTGATTGCTGTCTGAAAAACACATTGCAGGAGTAAATATTGAGCAGTGATATTGTAAGCTAAAGGACAATGCTGTCACGAGGAAAAAATGGTGATGACTGTAAATGTATTTAGCTGGAAATGAGACAGTTCTAAACTATTAGAATAACGTGTTTCTGGAACTGTCTTCCACAAGAAGGAGCACAGAAGCTAGAACTCAGTGATGAGTTATCTTAATAGTTATGGAGTTATTTATTCTTTCAGTATTTGCAAATGTCATTATTAGTTCTTGCTGTTACATGTGTGCTTTGAAGGGAGAATCTACACTCATCACAGAAATGACACAGAAATGTAAATAAGTTATCTGTCTTGTCTAGGAACCCTAGATATGCACAGGGCTCTGAAAACTCAGAACTGAAATATGGGCCGTATCCAGACATACTCTACATCTTACTGCCTGTCTGTATTGTAGCATTTTCTGACATTTGGTAGCTTCTTTCCACATTTGTAACTGATTGAAGAAAAAGTTGTTCCCTTCAGCATTCCAAGCCCCAGTGGACCACAACTTGCTTACTTACTTCATACTTCCATATCTTTAGACAAAAGTGTATGCAAGTTATAAAATAGCATTATATATTTTAAAAGGAGTCTCAACGGAACAGCTCAGGATGAGGGCAGTGATGTAAATTAATTACTATGATTTTGAATATTGATTTACTACATCTGATTTTGAATGATCTTTTATTTCCATCATTAGCTCTAAATAGCCTTCAGAAACTATCAAAAATATATATATTCTTACATCAGTTCTTCAGAACAGAAATGTGTCGGCACCTGGACTTTTCTTCTATTGAATTTCTATTGATGAAAAAAAAAGTTTGGGACATTACTCTCAGCTGCAGCTGTCAGAGAAAAGCCACTAGAAATCAGTATTTAGAACTTTTCTTTTTAATTTGCTATTGCAAGTGGCCAACCATCACCAATGTTCTTTTCCATTTCTTTGAGCTCAGTCTATGCGTAAATATACTCCACTTTCTCTCCTAAAGCAAGCTTCACTTTCAAGGAGTTCGAGCTTTACAGTTTAAAAGAAATCTTTTGCAATTGATTAGAGACTATGTCCCTTCAGGAATACCAAGGTGCATTTTAATTGTACGCACATCTTTAGGCATCAATCATCAGTGTCTGTTATGTGAAAATCTCATATTTATAGAGGAACAGAAAATAGTTGCAGGTGAGCTGTAAGTTTAAAAATGTAATTCCAATAGAGTCTGTCCTTTGGGCAGGCAGCTATGTGCTAGATATGGCCTTTAAATCCTGACTAGGCAGAGAACTTAAATCATTAAACTTATTTAATCCTAACCCTATTTAGCAAAGCTTTTAAGCACATGCTTTGCTCAAGAAAGGCTCGGGCTTTGATAGAAATTCAACAGAAAACATATCATAAATGGAAATACATTAAAATACAAAAACTTGAAAGAATTAGAACATTGCATTTGAAAGACATCCATTCAGATAGGATTAATGCAAGAAATACAAACTTTATGAATTTTGCAAAGGTTTTCAAAGATATAATCTCTGGAGTTTTAAAAAGTTCCATAATTCTGGGTCTATGTTCTCTTATCCCTAGCTGTAAATAAACTTTAATAAAAAAGTAAGTGTCAATAATCTGAAAGCCATTTTTAACCTGTCTCCTGCACTACCCTGACGTCTACAGTAATGATCTTCCTCAGATGGAACACAGCTGATCAGGGTCATTCACTGATAAACGTATTTCAGAGGATTTTTTCCCTCTATCTCAGTATGAAATTCTTATCCTATAATGGTGTGTCCTTGCAGAAAATGCTTTTGACTCCCAACTTCTTATTTCTTTGCGCCTAGTCTTACAGTTTTACCGGTAACTTTCAGTTTCAAACATATGTGACTAACTCGTTTCTTTTGCATACCTACAGTTGTACAAGCATTAGTGTACAGATTAGGATTTATTTAGTAAGAAAAAGACTTTAAAGATCACTTCATTAAGTATTTTCAAGGGTTTTGAAACAGAATTTGCCTCAAAGTTGCTTTTTTCTAGTTTTGTTTTAGTGACAGAAATCAAGTTCTACCAGAATCGCCATCTTTTCCCAAAGAAATGAGGCAGACAGATGTAAGATCTGAAAGCTTTTGTCTGCATCCCTGTCCGCTTCCAGTCCACACTCACCCAGGCATCTGTCTGCCATTGTGCAGTCCCTGTCACCAGCTCTTCGCTCAACTCTGGGTACACACATTGCATGTAGTCGCTGCCATTGTAAGAATATCACATTACAAGTTGGAATACATAGCTCTTCACTTGCTTTATATGCTCGGCATTACTGCAGTTTGTTTGGGTTTTTTTCCTTTTCTTTAAAAAGCTCTAGTCTTTCAGTTGGAATAAACTTCTCTCAAGCAAAGCAGCCATTTCTTTCTTTTTTTTTTTTTTCATAGTAAGGACTTTGATTTTGCAAAGTTGTAGTGATCCTCTAGAAAGACATGGCCAACCTTTTCTATAGTGTTGTGATGTAGCAAGAGAAGCTCTGAATGTTGCTGTTTCCCGTAAGACTATCAATAAGACAGGAGATGTCACAGACGACATCTTGGATTTCCTACAACTGCATTTTGAAGCTTTTAAAGTTTCATTTTCTCTTTAAAATGCTTCTTTGAACATTACCTATGCCCAGAGGAACAGTTTAAAAATGAAAAACAGGCTTTTAGAGCTTCAGTTGCAGCCACGGGGGACTCTGTATTTTTCCACTGTTGCTTTGCTCTAGTATTATGCTTCTATTAGCTCAAAATATAAAGACCTGATAATGCAGGCCCCTTTGGAGTGCCTAAGATTAACAATGAGAGTTCCAGCTTGGAGGACCTGCAGTACTATTTATTTGCCATCACATTGCATCAGTTGTACCTAATTTCTCTTTTCCTGAAGAAAAAAAAAATCCTAATCAAAGCAATTAATACTGGTTTTATTGGATTTAGACAGTAACAAACAGTCAAATGAAGTTTTTAACCGTTTGCTTATAATGAGGGATGTATGTTATTGTTATCAACCATCCTTCTCTTAGTTGAATCTTATCCCTTTTTCATTTCTGTCTCTTTTGAGCTTTACAAGAGATGAAAGAGGCCCTCGGCAACTATTTCCAGATCAGTCCCTTGTCAGATAATTCAGATTGCACAGACTTTATCACTGCATGTGCAATCTGCTAGCAAGAAGTAGCCTAATAAGACATCCAGTCTATTAAATAAACAAACATACTGAGTTAAGTTATTACAATAGCACTACTCATGTTGGTATGGAGTGTTGGGTAATAGTCTACCGTAACATCTTAATGGCTTAGTGCTTAAAATACATTACTATGTATGGGCAATATCCGCACAAAAGGATGTCAGATTGTGAAAGGTGAAAGGTGTATATGTGATGAATTCACATTCCTCATTACAGACAGATAATGGTCAGTAAAAAGGCAGTTAGTACATCAATAAGAATTCTAGCACATCAATCTATATATTGAATTCTGTATTTTCTGAGAAATTTCATAAACTTATTTCACGAGCTGGAGAATGCCTGCTAAGCATCCAAAATATTCTGGGCCTTCAGTCCAAATACCAAATGCTCAAATGCCCAACAGAATTTGGTCCAGAATTACATTTAGCTTTTCATAATAGGTCTGTCACTGTCTGTTCTCCAAAAGAAATATATTCACTGCTTCTGTTACATTTTTCTGGGCTGGATGTTTCATTCATCAGCCAAAGTATTTTCTGCTTCTCAAGGTCTCAAGGGAAAAAAAAGCTAATTTAGGATACCCCTAAAGCTTAAGTATTTGTTGGTAGAAATATAGGCTTGTCATTGTGGATGCATAATAACCTTGCTGGTAATTATAGCTGACTATGCCAGTGGCTCAGAGTTAGGGAGAGTATCTGTACTGTTAGCTTCTGGAAAGTCTCTGACCTCAAATCTACCCATTTGATAAATTATTTTCCTTTATATCAAAAGATAGAGGAGACAGCTCCAATTCAAACTTGCTCAAAAGATTTCTTTGCCTTTATCCTTGTCCTGAGACAATCCATAGGGGAACACTTTGAAAAAGTGAGAGCTCAATTAGAATATGTGTATCATATACATTATGATGTTAAAGAAGGACTTAGGGATCACAGATTCGTCTTCTGTAAAGCCAGAAGGAACCCCTGCAATCACCTAATCTGACCTCTTAGTTAAAGGAAACCATAGGATTTTCCTGAATTAATTCCCATTTGAACAACTGGATATCTTTAGAAAAAAAATTTCATCTTTATTTAAAGATTTCCATTAATGGGGTTTTCCACCACAACTTTTGTTCTGGTAGTTAATTATCTGTGCTGTTAAAAATGTGCAGGTTGTATCTAGACTGAATATCTAGCTCCAGCTTCCAGAAGCTGGATCTTTCCTCAGCTCCGGAGTCTGGATCTTTCCTCAGATCAAGCATCTCCAATTGTCAACATTTGGTTTCTTGTGTAAGTATTTATATATTGTGGTAATTCTGCGATAGAGGGCCTAATAGAGTCAGTTATTTGAGAAACTTTAATGTCTGTTTCCCAGTCCTGGAATAATTTCATAGCATAATCTATGTTGGAAATGACCTATGGGAGTTATTTGGCTTGATCTCCCAGCTCAAAGTAGAGGCAATCTATATCAGGTTGCCCCAGCTGAGTTTTGAAGATCTGCAGGGATGGAGATTCCACAACTACTCTGAAAACCTATTTCAGGTTTTGACAGCCTCCTTCTGATTTTTTTTTCCTAAAATCTTATCAAAATTTCCCATGTTGTAATTTCTGTTCATCCTTCTCATGCTATCATTGTGCACTTCTGAGATGAATCTGGCTTCATCTTCTCTATGGCCTTCTGTTATGTAGCTGAAGACAGTAATAAGATCCTCCCTTAACCAACCATCTCAGTTGGACTATGGTCTCTCAACCTCTCCTCCACTTAATATGTGCTCCAGTACCCTAACGATCTTTGTGGCACTCTGCTGGAGCTCAAAACTGGACGTGATACTCCAGACGCAGTCCTACAAGTGCTGGGAAGGGGGGGATGTTCACTTCTCTTACCTGCTGGCAATGCTTTTGCTGATACATGACAGGATGTCGTTGGATTTCTTTGCCACAAGGACACACTACAGATTCATGTATATCTTCTTGTCTACTGGGATCTTCCACGTCCTTTCCTCAAAAGCTGCTTTCTATCCATTTGGCATCCAGCCTGTACTGTTGCACGGCTTATTCTATTCCTGGTGCAGGACTTTGCATCTACCTTTATGAGCCTTGTGTCGGCCCATTTCTTCAGTCCGTTGAGGTCGCTCTTCATATCAGCCCTGCCCTCCAGTGTATTGTCAGCTCTTCACAGTTGGATAAGTCTGTGTACTTGCTGAGGGTGCATTTTGTCTCATCTTTAATAAAGACATTAAACAGTATCTGCCTCTTCTATTTACCACAGTAAAGCAGCATTTACATGTGTTTCTCTGCAATATTTGCAAATTATATCATCCTTCTTTAGCTGAGGGTGCTGACAATAAATAAAAGTGTTTCTGAAGGGGTAAATCTAAAGTGAAATAACTGTCTATGCTTGCCCAAGGATCTCCTTTACACATGTACTGCATTCGCCTTTTGTTATGTGAAATCAAGTACAGCTGCTTATCTCTCATAATGCCAGTCCTTTTTTATTGTTACTACTACTATTGTTACTACTACTATTGTTACTACTTCTTGGTTACTCTTTCTGGAAAATACGTTTCTTTGTTAATATGTGGCATTACTAAAATTGATATTATCTATTTATATTCACTTTCCAAAGCAAACAGGATCAGGCAGTATCTGTGACCTCTCTTTTTCATTACTCAAAATTTCTCCCAGCCTTTGGATCATTTGTAGAAGTTTTCTGTACATTTTTCTATTACTATTTCATTGATCAAATGTTTTAATAACAGTGCAAAGGATCTTATTAAAAGTATTTGATGATGATTGCAGTCTTACAGATACATTTAAAAGTGTTTATTCTCTACCTCTTAGTCAAAGTGACAGATAGAACCACGGCTTATAAATGACCACATGCATTACATCAGCAGTGCTTCTTTATTTCAAACATTTCTTATTTCATCAGACCCTTCTGTTTTTCCTCACTCACATGAGTGTCTCTTAGAAGATACTTTCCAATTATATTATTCATTGACTTCCCAAGACAGGAAAAGGAAGTTATCAGTTAGTTTAGGAAAACAAAATTATCCAGTTTACAGATACATCCAGTGAGTAACTTTCCCAACATGGAGAGAACACACAGTGACTAAGCACTTGTGATATTGGAAGATACCAGAGCTACCATCCCTTTCCTTGTGATCCTCTCCTCATCGCATTTTACACTTTCATTGTGTTACTATGAATAAGCAATCAAGTGAGGACAGCTTGGGAGAAAGCTCAGCTCAGTTTCTAATGAACTATTAAACTTTGTGTGAATATAATTTTGATCATCACTGTGTATTCTCTCACAATCTGAGGGCTTTTTTGAAAAGGGAGGACTCAATCCCCATGCAGGATTTTGTAAGGGCACAGCGAAATATTAGGACAGCTTCATGATGAATTAGCACATTATTTTTGGTGACCAGAATGCTGCAAAATCTTGTTTTGATAAGACTTCTTCAGTCACTTTGAATCAGCAACATATGTGAAATGCAGTTGATAACTGTGGAGTACATTTTACACATGATAGGAAGAGTGCCCTTTGGAGGACATTTCTGAAGGCAATCCTACTTTTTTATTATTAAGGAGAACTATTAAAATACACAGAATCATATACAGGATTCAGTGAAAGAATGTCAAAACAACAAGCACTATGTAGCTATTTACCAACTATTGCTTACGCTGATTTTCAGTGTGCTGCATATCATGCTTTTATGCTTCAGCATAAAGTGTGCTAGATGCCACCATGAAGGATTTCTCTAATTCATCATACCAAATACCGGTCTAACCATATAAATATTTTCTTCCTGGAGGTAAATAATCCTGTTCATGTGAAAAAAATAAATCTTCCTTAATTTCAGCAATGTTAATCATAGAAACAATAAGTCTAAAAGAAAAGTTCGGAAAATTTTTCCACATACTGCCCATTTCAACCACATACAGCATATATACGTAACATTAAGAATAATCCAAGAATAGTGGAACTAGCAATCAGGAATAAAGAGCTTTGTAGTTGTTTCTTTATTGACGTTTGTTTTGCAGTTGGTGCAGCTACTGTGGCTTTGTCAAACAATGATAGAATTTGTTCACTGAGGCATGTTTAATTCTATGTAGAGCACTGTGAGCGACTACAAATGCGGGTATTTGTGTAATGTTTTGCTGATTAAAAAAATCTCTTGTTCTTGATGTGCAAAATCATATAAAATTATTTTGTATATGTGGTGTTCTAAAATAGTTTTAATTGGAAAATGATTTTACAGATTCAGAGGGAATTGCCATATTTAAGTTTCATAATTAACTAGAATACTGGAGTCCATATGGCAGATGAGCAATATTTAATAAAAATAGCTGACTTGCTTGCCAGAGAAAGAAGTGAAGTTATTGTGGAGAGATTTGTGCATTACATAATTCATGATTTTTATAGAAGACATAGAGTTATGCCTAGAAACTGTTTTGTGTTTAGATTCTAACCAAGGTATGCCACGGTTCCAGTAATGAATAATGCAGATAACATGGTGCCCTCAGTGAACTATAGAGCAGAAAAAGCAGCTGACTATCAGAAACAGCTCATTAGGAAAAAAAAGATAAATGTGACCAAAGCACATTACCTTGATGGAGAAACAGAAAAGACAGATTCTACTTCACAACTAATTTGTAAAAACAAGCTTGCAAAATTTCTAGTTCCTAAAGCCTTTAGGCAAACTCTGAACTAATTAAACAAAAAATGATCTCTGTTCCATACTTTTCAGATGAAATGGTAAGATATTTCATCATGAAAGTTTATGTAATGCAAATGTGGGCCATCAGCAGTATAGTACTTCTAAAAATGAAACCGTGGCTGTGAAAGACACAATGAGTTTGACTCATTATAACATTGCTGTTTGCAACTCTAGGATGTAGTTAAGATGGTGTCAGCGCTTTTATTATATAACCTATTTGGAGTTGTTTATTACTTAGCTATAAAAATTTACTTCAGGCTAAATTTGAGTGCACAAGGTTTCAGGTATTGTTTTTTTTTTAAATAAGTTTAACTATTTTAAACTTTGACTAATGTATTTACCATTGAACAAATCTGTTTTCTGTGAAAGGTGCTGAATTTACAATCTTCTTTTAGTGTCCAGAGCATTTACAGCATTATTGGTAAACTCATTCCACACCATCAAATTTTTTCAGCTGGTACGTTTCCAAATTTTTGAAAATCAATCTTTAAATCTATTCAAGGCTTGTCAAAATGGAGAACTGCGATGTTTCAAACCAATATACAAATGATAAAACCAAGGACCTTAGTCTAAAATTTAAAGTATGTATACAGCTACAACTTAAAATCAAGTAGCTCATGCACTAAGTAAACTCACACCTTAATGTATCTTGTGGCAACTAGTTTTACGTCTGTTTCCTAATTTTCTCTAACTGGCACTGCACAGTCTTCACTTTTCTGTATATCTGCAAACTATGAAACTCTATGAAATACTTCACCAATGCACCCTCTGACTGTAAAAATGTCAAAGATTTAGAAAAAGTAGATCATCTTCCATCTAGCCTGATGAGGGGGAACAACTTCACGTTGGGCACCAAAAAATACTTGCATTGGAGGCATGTGTTAGGTATGTTTTCAGAGATGGGCTTCAACCACTCCCTGGCTCTTTTTCTTCAGCGGTGCCACAACCTGTGAGTGGCTCTCTAGGGCTGATGCCTGGGGTTAAGAAGGCAAAGACACAGTGTACCACTTTCAGGAGAGCAGCAATATCCTGTTGAAAATACGGTGACGTGCCAGTTCTGGCAAATTCATCAGAAGGTGCTGACTTAGCTTCTGGCACACTGTCAGTTTGCATCCAGAAGAGAAGTCATATGCAGATAACTCCTGGGGACCACTTGAAATACTTGTAGTAATATAGAAGTGGTGGCCCAGGCATGGTACTGTAAACACTAAAGGCTTTCTTGCCAATCCAACCAACATCATTTGTGCATGTATGCGTATCATTTGAAATCGATGAAGGACAGATTTTTATCTTATGCCTGCTTTCCACTCAGCTTTGCAAAAAAATGATTTAAAGGTTGATTCATCATCTGTACAGAACAGAAATGACAGCCATTATATATGCAGTAATAGGTCACATATACAGCCTTCAGCACTGCAATCTGTTTTAATAGGTGAATGAATGATGAGTAAGATATCACCTTCTTCTCAAAAAGTATATTTAGGTCTTTAACTTATCTGACATAGCATTAGTCACTAGGTGGCTTCAAAATCCTGTTGATAATGGTGAGCACATAGAAATCACTGGTTTGTTATACTGGTTTGTTTGTGAAAGATAGTCTAAATTTTACGTTTCGCTCCCAATGAATATATAATATTAATACAGAATTTTCTAAATCAGCTACTACATCTACATAGTTACAATGATTAACAGGTCAGTGCAAATATTACCCAATTCATACATATGGTAAGTACAAGGCAAAGGAAATATGATGGCATACTCTATTTGCTGTTTTAAGGCAAGTTCATTAATTCCACATTCATTTATAAATCCTCAGGTAACCCATTTTGGTTTTGTATCTTTTTTTTTTTTTTTGCTTTCTCTTTCTTCATGATTGCAAAAAAGAAAAATGAAATAGAAGCTCCCACCAAAAGTTATTCTCAGGATCCACTATTGCCTACGACCTACTTCCCCTCTTTAACTGACTCCTTTAAGTGAGTAGATTGGTCATCTGCCCGGAAGACTGATGCTTCCCAGACACATTACTTTCAGTTGCTCCCTACCTTTGAGGAGAAAATTCAGTTTTCTTGTGTTTGTACATCAGTAGCTTTTCTGGTTTAGTTTTATTGGTTTATTTTCTTTCTAGAATTATATGCTATTTTTCATTTATTCTCTTGCAGTTACTTTTCCTTCTTTCTCCTTTTTCTTGAATTCGTTCTATTCCTGCCAAATTGCACATAAGCTTTTTCTCTTTCCTAGATTCTGATCTACAAGTCTATAACATTAGAAGCAGTTAATGTACTTGAGCAAAGAAGATGATTATGTGTATTATCTATATCTTGAAATAGAACAGCACCCCTTGAAGCTAGGGCAATGAGGTACTGCATGAAGAAACAGTTTCTTATACAGAAGTCAATGCACACACTTCCATTGTCAGCTCTCACCACTCAGCTGGTACCCCAAAGACTTCCTAGTGTTTTCTCTGGCTCTTCCTATTCCTGAATCTGCTGTCAGTTGAGAGCAGTGGAGGAAGCAGAGGAATCCCCTTTCTTTGGCATAAGGAAGGAAATGTTCATTTGTTTAAGTAGAAAGGATGATCTCCATGTATCCTTTTAATACAGCATCCTTTTAATAAATGTTAACCTTCTGTCTGGAAAAGCAATCTCCCATCTAATGTCTCCTTTTCAGAAAAATAAAGGTTTTGAAGGGGGTTTACGGGGTTAGAATCTTAATAGGCTGCTCCCATTTTTATTTACACAGTGACAACTATTCTGAGGATCATCCCACCCAAGATATAATTTTCTCTCATTTTTAGTTGTGCAACATTTTAATTGAACATGTTGGTGTCATAATTTTTATTTTAGTTGTAATCAAAGCTTAGATCTTAGACTGCAGTCTACGCATTTGGCAAAGAAATTCAACTGCAGCGTAGAACAGCCTGTTAACAGGTTAAAAATGGAATTGTCATGAAGGAGAACCAGCCCTCCTTACAATGCCTTGATGTTACTGTAATAACAGGGAGTTCACAGAAGTAGATGACTAAGAATTCTGAGAGTTATTTTGCAAAAGAAGACACATAATTGGAATTTAATCTTAAGACTCCAATGGCTGTATCTTGCCTGTGCTGCCATCTTCAAATTTTCCAGCTTTTGTCACTTTGACACTTTGTATCAGAACCTGATAGAGAAGGTTTTTCCTTTTTGTTACTATTGTTTTCTTATTATGTAATTGACCCATTTCCATGTAATTTACTCAGGAAAACTTGAAGTGCCTTTCTTTCTGCATTATTAATGTTACTGATTTGCAATTCATTAAACCTTTCCCTTAGCAGCTATGTCCCCAAAGGGTGGGCAAATTCCAGGGAAGGCTGAGCAAAAAGCATCAAATGCAGCATCTTTAAATACTACGCAAAAGGGGTTGAGGAAGGATTAGCAGGTGTTAGGCATCCATAGGTTACGTGCCACTGAAAATGTTACAAACTTCTTGAAAGATGAAAAGAATAGGACAATGTAAGAGCAACTTTATACATATGGAATCAAACCTGAAGTATCTATATTTCTTTCATTCTGGATACTCCCTTATCCCCAAAGATTGCATGCTTTTTAAGCCGTGAATGAAAATGAAGACATACCTTTCTCTAATTCTAAATGCTAAAGAAGTACTCCTGATTATGTTATTTTCCTGTTCTTCTCATTGACTTTCCAAATTGTACAGTATCAGAAGTGCACACTAATGCACCTATATTTAACTATATAAATGAAAATAAATAGAAAGTATACGTATTTCATACAGATGTTAGAAGAAGTGTTACTAACTGCAAATAAGATAATGAATATAAATGTTTATGTAGGAAAAATATCTGCAGGTAGGGGTGTAACTGCTCTTTGATAAATGGCTACAACAAGGGAGTTGAATCAGGTGAGATTCTTTTTCTGTTTAGAGGAACTGACTAACTGCAGACTGTAGTGAGAAGAAACAATTGCCTATTTGATCTAGTTCTTGCATTGTTTTCTGCCAAGAAGAAATTTTTATGAAAATAAGAGTGGTTTTGTTTTGTTTTTCCCCTTATAGATTTGAACTGATATCCTCAAGCAAGAAAATGCATTTTTGTTAAGAGAATTTACTGTAGAAGACCCTTCGTTCAAAAGGAATTTTGAAGGTTGCCAGTGTAGTTAGCCAGGTCAACTCAGAGACCCACAGGGAAGTAAATCCCTTTCTAATTCATTGCCCTGTTCAAATATGCCTTTGAAGCCAAAAGACTTCAGGGATGGCTTTATGAATGGAATAATTAACAAAGCAAATAATTTAAAGCAATCGTGAAAGCAGTGGGAACTGGCCGGTTCATCATTGGCCCACAATCTTTTCCGCGAGAGAGAACTTCTTGCCAATTTAAAAGGCAAAGTTTATTTTCTTAGAGACTAGACTACTCAAAGAATAAAAAATGTCATGAAAGTGGCTAAATTTCTTGTGGCCAGACTTCAGGCCCACCTAATAACTGACCAACAGCCTCACCCTGAGTCATAGTCCATTCCTTGCATGGAAGTATTGAGTGTTAGATTCAGTTCAGCTCAGACTGGTACATTTACAAGAATCATGAAACTGAGCTACTTGCCTCAAAACAGTTGAAATGGACGGACGTTGAAAACATTCTAAGACTTGATATTATTAATCTGGCTAACTCGAAAAGTACTGGAGAAGGAAAAAAATATTTTCTGCTGCACTTTAATCTCCTCCCTTTATGTTTCTGGCATCTGCTTTTTCCCCTTCTGTGGCAGAAGTACTGAATGCTGATGATAAGATGAATCAGATGAACTTGTCATTCACAGATAATTAAAGCGGGTTGCAACTGCCTGACCAATGCTACTGGAAGTAACTTAAAGACTTAGAACTCATTTGGAATGGCATTTTGTTTTAGTACCTAAACCAACATGGAGGTACTGTATATATTAATTGGTATATCTCTCTCATAAGAAGACCTTCTTAGAGAACGTATCTTACAACAGTCATTGCAAATGTTAATCCTAAATGAAATTCAAGCAATTTGTTGAATGACTGCATTCTATAGGGGTTGTGTAGGGATTGAAATTTTCGCTTTTGTCTTTCCCTAAAGCCACACAACGAAGCACTTATGAGAAAGTGCAAAATGTGACAATGCCTAGATGTAGGATTCCTTGGAAGTTTTTCCAAATAATAGATTTTTTACATCATAATGCCATCTGTAAATAAACATTGTCCCAATAGAACTGCACATTTAAATCACATTGTATGCATTACATAAATTAATTGTTTCCACAACTATATTTGTTACGTTTACTCCAAACTTTAATAGATTGAGGTAAGGATGATTCCTCAAGCAAAGTACCAGTTATAACTACAATCCAGCACCAGAGCTTTTTCGGCAAATAACAAATAACATTTTTATCATGCTGACGGTCACAAAAATAGCATGGAATAAAAAAAGCTATTAAAACCTTTTCCCCATCCCTAGATAGCTATGTAAGTCACCTATAGGCTAAGTTTCACATAATATTTCTTATCCTTAGCAGGCAAGGAGTAAGATAATTGGTTTGTCTGACTGTGTATGTTTCAAAAGCATCAAAACAATATATGCAATAGAATCTGAGGGGAAAAAAATCGCATTGTAAAATGATAGACGATAATATGCCCACCAGGTAAACTTTTTACATGACAGGGTTAGAGATCAAGGTTACAGCTAATAATGTATTGTAGAAGACTGTAATTGTCTGGAATATTTTCTGATTATGTTCTGATTTCTAGATAGTATTTTGATGTACTGCAGCTCATCTTAGCCTCTACTAGGTATTAATAGAAACATGTCCTTTAGTAGAAGTAATCTGTTCCACATAGGGAGAATATATTGTTCAAAATAAGAAGACATGTTTCATTTTATAATTGGTCAAAAACTCTTGAGAAATAGTTGTTCATTCTGAAAGGTACTGTAGTGAATAAATTGCCTCTTCTGCTTCAAAAATCTACGAAGTCTTATCTTTTTGATTCAAGGTTTTCCTCAAAAAGTAAATTGAGAGACTAGGAGAGAAGAAAATTCTGTTCCTATCTTTTATGTAGTAGGCAAAATATTAAAAGAAATGACATCAAAGATCTAATACTGTGGATTTTGTTTTGGTTTATTTTGGCAGTGAACCTATTAATGCCTATTCTTTTAGACTCACACTTTTATTTTCCTTCCTTTTTTTTTTTTTCTGGAGTTGAATAAAAATAAATTCCCTCTGAACTAAATCCTAGCAAATCTAATCAAAGGCAGCCACTTCACTAAGGGGAAGCAGGGGGTGGGGAGGAACTAAATTACAACTTTCTAAGAGATCCTAAAAAGCAAAATGGAAAAAAGCCATAGTCAATATAATAAATCATAACATCATAGAGAGCTTATTTGGAGGGAGTTAAGGAGTGTTGATTAAGGAGGTGGTGGTGTTAAGGTTGTAATCAGGCAGCCATTTCGAGCCCTACTTTCACAGTCTGCTAACATGCAGGAATAACATTTATTTTCTGAACAGTTCTGTGACTGATGTCAGAGACGGATGAGAAAGAGATTTTTTTCCCCTCTTATTTCAGTCGTAGAACAAAACCATGTAGAATAAATGCTTTATGTGTTATAAAATGAGATGCGTTTTATGATTTTTCTCCCTGCTTCTCCAGGATGAAAGCTACCTTTTCCAAATATGCAAATTAACATCTGTATAATCAGAACCTGGAAAAAGTAAAATGGACTCTTTACATGCTCATATCAATATCTATGTGTGTACATATGCATGTGAATATGAGAGACTAATATGCTGCTGGATGGGAAATCTGTAACTAATGAACGGCCTTATTCTTCCCTCGCATTGTCTAAATCGAAAATAATTCTGCTGAATTCAGTAGATCCAGGTTTACTGTAAAAGTGGTATCTCAGAGAAAAGAATCAAAAGGCACCGATACCTTAGACTGTTGCATGCCTAGTATTTAAACTACTGAAATAAAAAATCTACTTTGCATAGTTAAAATAGTGTGTATAAACAAGTTGTAGGAAAACACAGAATGACACTGCCACGTACACCTGTATAAGAACATCATGATGGAACAAAGTCTTTTTGTTCCTCTAGCAAACTTGTATGTATATGTGCGAATCCAAGTTCAATATATTTTAGTTCATCATTTGAATTATGTATATGTCAGATATGCTCTGTAAATGGAGCTCATTCTAATCTCTAATTCTTATTGGATCTACTGAGAACATACTAGTAATAGCACCACTGCTGTTATCTTGAAGGTCTAAGGAAATGTGAGACTAAGTTCACAGGGGAAAGGTAATATCAACTAATAAAGCTATAAAAAAAGGATAAACTTCTAGGCAGACAAATTGTATGTATATAAAAAACTTAGAAAATGACCAAACATGACAATATAATATTGATAATTTCAGCATTATGGTACACTAAAATGCTTTGCACTGAATTAAATATTGAATTGGAAGAGTTCTGACTCATTTAACCTTCAGCCAAGTTGAATGATTTGAGAAGATGGCTATTTACTATATCTTGTCTTCAAACAAGTTTTGCTAGCAATATGATTATGTATAAAAAATCCAGAAATTATGCATATTCCTGATTTAATTTTGCTGTAAATAAAACACTCACGCAAGCTGTAGAAGGGTAAGAAGAAAGCTCCAACTGAGGCAAATATGACCAAAGAAGAGTAACCAGATATAGGAAAGAGCCCAAGGGAACATCCAAAGGTTTCCTTGGCAGTACTCATGCTCTACGTCCTTTTTGTATAGCTCTGCTTTAGCATCTTTTATGGAAGACGAAAATGGAGAGAGGAAGATGGAAAAATAGGAACAAGAAAATTCACTTTCCAGTCTAATCTTATGCCAGATAAGCCTACCATAGATTTTTTTTTCTAAATAAAATATGAGGTCAAAAAACATAAAGCTTCAATAGCATACATCCATTCCAAAATAGGGAAAGAAAACTGAAAAAGATCATCATCAACAATGATCTAGAAGGAGGAAATGTAAGCAAACATCCAAGGAGAAATAAGATACTGTTCAACTTTATGACTCAAAGCCATAGTGAATTAAGAAGCAAGGGTAGCAGATATGAAAGTTTTGATGAAAAAAAAAAAAAAAGGATTAGAAAACCACTCTAGAAATACATTATTGTACTTCCTAAAAGTAACATTCTGAGGGATATGGGTCAGGTATTTCAGATGTTGTTTAACCAGATAAGGTAAAATGAGACAGCCTCATTAGCACACTATATACATCAAAATAATAAAAAAAAAAATGCTGAAGAATGGCCCAGTAGAGCAATAGTTAGACCATGGACATCTCCAACTGGGATTGTGATATAGCCTAATGGAGATTTGACATAATTTACTGAAGGAAACAATTCACATAAAATTCAAAGTAGCTATCTGCTAACCTACATGGCAAACATTTTGGACAAAAGGAAAACAGTGGTTTTTTCTGTTTTGGTTTGGTTTGGTTTTTTCATTTAGTACATGAGTGGCAGCAGATTAAAGCTGCCCAAGAATATAAAGATAAATTTGTGGTTGTTTCGAGAATACTTTTGAATTCATAGGTGCCCATAAATTTGCAATATAAATATAACACAAATTTTTAAAACAAACCCCATCTTCATACACTTCCATCCTTTTATTTTCCTTAAATGTGAAAAAAACAGAGGTTGTCAGCCCAGAGCAATACCACTAAAGCTATGCAGCTTCTAGCTGAAGCTGCCTGATATCTGGCCAGTGTGAAATGGGAGTAAGCTGGGGTCTATTTTTGTCTTCTCATGTGAGCAGGATATATCTTATGTTTGGAATACATTCTGTAAAGATACAAATTGAAATGCCCCTTTAAAAATGTTTCAATTAAAACCGGTGAGTACAATTGTATGTATGAAACTTAAAATGCTAATGTTTACAAATTCAAGAGGATCAGATGTATTAGAAAAGAATGGTCTTATCTTCTCTTCTAAACCCTCCTACATTTATTTGAAAATTTGTGTAAAATGTCATTTTAAAAGTAATTCCCAGGAAATGTAATTACTGCAAAGCACAGAAAATTCTTTCTGTTCAGAGATACCTTCCAACTTGGCTCAGACCACCCAGGCAATTGAGACACTGTGATCAGAACACAACACATGCTTATGCTATCAACGACTCTCCAAATTAAGGCCACTTCTTAGCAAACTACTTTCCACATAACTGTACCATGATTGCACGTTTCCATATCCTTTAAACCAAATTGCGGCAATGTTTACCTAACATACGCTAATGATTCTTGGCAGCTTTATACATGGCCCACTTTGGAAAAAGAACTTTGGTCTCTTCAGGGGAAGTTCACACCTATGTGGAAATCTGCTCCAGGACTTCATAAAGCACAGTCTTTTATGGGCCTATTACACAAAAGTGTACGTAGCCCTCTGTTCATGAGAGAGCAGGTTGTGCCACTGTGTTGCTGAATACATAATCATTTTACCTACAAACACTCAGGCTAGAACTTAGTTACACACAATCTGCACTGAGGGTATAATTGAAATATAAAGACTAACATGGTGGTGAAATAATGTGTGTTAAAATTGGATTACATGTTCACTGTCTTTTGCACAGAAGATGTTGAAACATACTGACAGTTCTGAAAGTATGAAGACTATAGAAGAGCTGATCAGAGTAATGTAACTCTCCACCTTCTAAATTTATCTTGTAGAGTAGAGGATAGAGCCTAGAATTTCTAGACGCCAGGACAGTGCCCTAGGGGCTGTATTGTGCAGCAGAGTAATGCAGTAATGTTAGCAGCAATGACTTGATTGAAGGTCTATTAGCTATTACCTTCCTAAGTATTAAAAAGCATGAGTCCATACCTACATAATTCCTGAAGTTGGGTAATCAGTAATGAATTTAGTAATATTTTATTTCTTTACATCTCTTTTTTGTTCAGCATTCACATTTTCAACTTTTATTCCCCAGAATCATGAAGGTTAGAATTTTTTTCTTAATATAATTGAGGACACTACAATCAAAGTGCTGATAATTGTATGTAATTACATGTTGGAGCCAAACTGCGAAGAGAAGGTTAAGCACTTCAAGAGGAGAAGAAGGAATGCGAGACTGGCAATTTCTCTACAAGCACCCTGGAGAAGGGTCACCCCAGTCTGCGTACTGTTGGAGGGCCAGAAAATGCTCTTTTGGTGTGTTCCAAAAACAGAAGTGAACACCATTCTGAAAGATTGAACATAAAGTTTCAAAATCATGGCCTTATCCTTTCTTCCTACTGGTCTGTGAAAACAGAAATATTAAAGCGAATAGGAACACTGTCCATAAAGCTTCCAGTGTGAGGCAGAGATTTTGTGCTACTGTTTAACCCACAGTATTTAATATGTGGACATGTGTTCTGCACTGCTCAATTACAGTAGCTCCACATATTTTCATGGTTTGATGCCTCAGAATACAGTATCGTTTAAAGGACTTCCTGAGCATGGCTAATTCCTTGCTGAATCAGCTAGACTGGTGGAGACTCAATTTTTACAGCTGTCTCAGCCTTTCATTCTAGAAAAGCTTCAAAATACTTAGCAGTGAATCAAACTCTATGGAAACTTATTGGTAGGTTTTTGCTGAAATGATAGTGTCGCTATAGCAGTAATTCCCATTTCCATAGCAAAATTGTGTTTTACTTATCCAGCTATTTCAAAGATGGTATTGGAGAGGATTCATTTTCATCCGTAAGACCTTCTATTTTTTTAAAACCTAGCATATTAAAAGACAATTACAATGTTAAAATGTCTCATTTTTATTTCTTGGCAATGCCAAAACAAAAAAATAATAATTTCCAGTTACTGGGAATAAAACTTTAATTCTATTTGGTTTTTATTTTTTCCTTATTTCAGTCCTAAGCACAAACTAAAAGTTCTACATGTCAGTTTAAAAGTGTAGAGCCTTACAATTTAAAAAAAAATAAAAATCAGTGATTTACAGTGTAATGAGAATTTCAGATTTGTACTTTCATATAACATGCTTTTCAGTAGAAGAGTCAATTTCTGAGTTGCTCATGCTGTACAGCTCTCATTCACAGAATCCCTTAATAAGAATCATTGCATAAATAAGTACATACAGTATTGGTGCCTTCGATCCCGAGAAAGCATTGCAGAAGCAGAAGCAAAGCAAATATTCCTCTCTGAAATATATGGGAAGATTCCATCTACTTAAATTCTCAGCTGCACTTTTCAGGTCATTTTTTTTAAAAAATAGCTAATCAGAACAATAAACCCAAACCATAATGGACTGCTGAAGATATTTGAAATCTGAACTTTGTAACCATGGATTTTTTTTTAAACCTCTTGAAAGAGATGGAAGAGTTTCCTACTACAAAAGTGTAATGGAAATCTGCTCTCCTTTTGAATCACACAATCATCTCCTAATAATTTTTATGGACTCATTGCAGGAGATGAACCTTAGTTGTGTCTTGGGAGAAAAAAAGGCAGTAAAATTGACTTGGTGCAAGAAGAGCCCAGTACCAGTCTGAACAGGCCACCACTTCTAGGGTGCAGGAACAGAAGGTTACTTCTATGTACGTTGTCGTTATTTATCATTTTAGGCCAAATTTTTAAAAAGATGAATTTGGTGATTTCATTTGATCATATGACCACTTTCCTATCTCTTCTAATGTGTCTTCTTTATCACAATATTTGCTTTTATTTATGCTCTGGTAATAGTCATTAGATAGGTAGCAAAATGTGACATTATCTCACAACTGCTTAATTTATCTTTACCTACATGTTGTAATCACAAAACGGTCTCTCAGAAAAACACCCAAGTAAACATAAACTCTTAATCCTTTAAGCTTCAGAATGATGGCAGTTGGATGACTTTTTGTACCATGAATTTACTCTGTCATTGACTATGAATTGTGGACATGCAATACCAGGCAGGAACTGGACTGAGCATGTGAGGATTCAGACTAGTACTATAAAGAATTTCCTGAATTGTGAGAAAATTCAAAAAATTTTTTGGAACATATACATTTGGGAACAATAGTTAAAACCCAGGCTTCCATTTCTAGTCTTGTAATTTCAACACTTTTATGGTAGCTATCACCTCTAATTATCAAGGAACTCCCACTAGTCATGCATTTAGATATCAGAGGGACTCTAGTGGCAGCAGCTCAAACCCAATTAGTAACTGAGTAAAAGTACTACAAACTAGGCTCTTTTTTACTGGTGGATGAAAGTCAAGTGTATAAATGAGAGCAAACCCCAAAATGCTTATAAATAGCAATCTTAAATCACTGTGCAGTAGGCATATGTTGCTCTTCCTGAAAAAGAACTTTTTGGATGTGAGCATGTATGTCTATTATTAAGACAACTGTTTTGTAACTATTACCCTTTGCTTGTTTTCCCAGAATTGTGTACGCGTGTACATGGCTCTGAACAATCAGCGATTTGATATTCATATTCCAGGTTTGTCTCCTCTGACTATTTCTAGAAAGTGCATTAGATGATATTTTTTGTTGCCAGCATTGTAATGACCCTCAGTTGTTTCCAGACTCTCTTAGGGTGTTAATATTTCATACTCAATCACACTGTGAGCTGTAAAAACTTTTGTCAGTGTGTACAGAGCAACAGAACATGTTTCATATTTGAGTCATTATAGTGATGGCCCTAAACACAAAACATCCAACGTGAATGAATCTTTCTTTTACCTTCCAGATGCTTGATTCAGCCCCCAAAAGCTTAAATGAGGAGTACCTTCCAATATGTAAGTGCTCTCGTGCCCAATACACTTCAGGAGCTTATGCACTATCTCTAATTTTTTTTTGTTTTGTTAGTTCACTACGTTGATGACCACTTATGTGATTACATATTTTACTGAACTGGGACTGCAGAGATCAAAGTTAGAAATAAATGAGTGCCACTGAATATGGGTAAGTGCACATATTTTCTGCATTGTTTAAATAATTTAGATTAATCTTTCAAAAAAAAGGATTCATGCCTGAGAAAGACACCTGTAGATTTTAGAAACCAGGTCTTGTGGCTGATTACAGTATTCTGAAGAACAGCTTCTTCAACAGCTTTATGCCTATAAGGTGTGCAAAGCAGCATATTATTTCTACTGAATGGGCAATAAGAGCTTTATACTAAGGAAGTTAAACATCTCTCAGAAATGAAAGGATAGTATTCATAACTTCTATTTTAGCTTACTGTAAAAAAGCTCATGAAACTGAATGATCAGCAAGAACTTTGAGATAAGTTTGTCTGTTTTTATTTGCTTGCAGTATGCAAGACCGTTAAAATATTCTTTTATCTAAAGTATAATTAGGAGACAACTGCACCGTGAACAGCTAAATCATTTAACTGCTTCAGCAAAAAAAGCTAATCTTGAATTTCGTTCAGAAAGCTTTTGATTGAAGAAATTGAGGGCTATAATTTTATTCCCAAAAGAAAGATTTTCTTTCTAGTATAAGCTACAGAAAACTTTATTTTGACTTGCACCATTGTGTTGCACACAAAATGTATTTAATAAAAAGGAGATCAATATTTTTCGTAGAAATGTTCACATTTAAATTTCCTTTTTTTTCCTCTGAACATTTAAGGGCCAGTTTTCTTCCTTTGATAATTCTTTTCACTGATACCTTTGTCTCAGTTAGTGATATTCTTAGTGTTTGTGCATCTGGCTCAAAAAATGAATGTCTTTCTACAAAAGGTACCCCACTTATTATTTCACAAAGACATTCGGCTAATTCTACATTATTAAGACTCACAAGTAGATCAGTAAAGAGAAATGAATAAATTCAAACGCATTATGTCACAAGAAAAATACATTATGCTTCTGACAACTGCTGACTTACAGAGGGAGAAAGGATGAAATGAACTGGTATTAAAAGAAAATTCTCGTCAAATCTACTCATTTTACTGAAAAATCAGTTTAATAACAAGATTATTTTGATAATCAGAATAAGATGATCTGAGCGTTATTGTTCCTGGTGAATATCTAATACTGGTCCTATGATCTTAATTGATAACTTTATATATTCTGAGGATTAAACTAAATTTAAAAACCAGTAGGGTTTATTCACAAAGGTTCATGAGGTACCTGTTTGTTTTCTTAGTATATAGATGGACATGGCATTTAAGAAATATCAAAGGTAAAAATATATTTTGTTCAGAAGCATACCAAACAAATAAAATGATTCTTAATTTTCTCCTGTTTAGTACCATGTCATTGTATATCTCCATTGACCTTTGCGATAATGTCTGAGCTCTCAACACATTGGAAAACCCAGCAGTGGCTAAATATGAGCTTAGATTATAAATTATAATTATAAACACCAGTTAAAAATAATCTTGCTTCATTTTCCTCTTCAAATCTAAGACCATTTCCATTTGTTAAATTTTATCTCAAATACTTAGGAATACGTCTATTCTCTAGACTTTTTGTGTACACAGAAAAATCATTAATCAGTCCTATCTTTTTTCTTTGTGAAATGTTTAAGAACTGTGTTTGAGTTTAATAAGTACCTAATTCTTTGTTCTGTTTTATGGTATTTATCAAGTGACATGATTAAGCTTTTGACATGTACAGAACAGTTACAAATTTTGAATACATATTGATATAAACAGGAGGGATTAGCAGATGAAGCAGTCTCCTCTCCCTGTAGGTGCTGTGGCGAGGAGAATCATATCTAGAAGACTCAAGGAACTCAGACTTTTAATGATTCAGATATCCTCTTATATAAAATATGTGACATGAACTTAAGATTGTCTGGATCAAAATTTGGATGGACTGTAGCTGTGAAGGAGTTTTTCCTCCTTTGCATGGTTTGAAGTGAAAAGTATTATCATAAATTGGACTAATTAGCCTTTTGTTTTTTTAAGAAAAAAATACAGTATGAACACTAACTGTGTGGTTTGCATATTGGCTGAGATACGTTCTGTGCCCAGTACATGCCCTCTGACTTACTCAGAAGTATTTTTGGCCAATGACATGAAGGACACTAGCCATCACTCTGACAGAATTTCTGCCTCCTTTTATAGGTAGATTTGTGTAAAGCATTTTCTTATTTGTAATTGAGTAAATATGCTGCCACACCATGCTAAACTATGGGTCACTGACTTTAATTTATATGGGAAGCATTTATGTTGTATTAGCAGAAATCAATATTAGTGGTTTGTTGTGTGACATGAATAGAACCTTAAAAAAAATTACTTAAAAGCCACTATAAACCACAGGTGCAGTTTTGAGCAAACTAATAATACGAAATGTGGTTTTTTGTCACTTTCGCTTCTTCTCCTCTGTTCACCCAAATGTTGTTATTGGTTTTTTTTCATTGTTAAAGTTTTTCATAAAAGTAAAACTTTGTCCTTATAGAATGGTGACTTTTTTATTGAACTTCTTTATTTACCCTTTTTTTCAGATATGACATACAGAAGATAAGGAAACAATATGAAGCATTCATACTCCTTTAACTCCTATACACAATATACCTTCTCTCAATAAATATAGAAAAACCAACCAAATAAATAATAATGCTATTTTTTTCCAGTTTTGTCATCTTACCATTCGTAGATAGCCACATTTTGTCTTAGAAAGTGGAGATATGTTCCATGGGTTTTTTCTTAATTCTAAATAGTTCTCCTTGATGTTTGAATGGTATGCATGATCAGATGTGACAGAAACATACAATGTTTCTTCCTGTGCTTGATACAAGAAAACTCTAATTAGCTGAATATTCAATAACCACATACTGCTATCCATACACATATTCAAATTTTGTCTACATCTTTTGAATCCCAAATTCTCTAGAAACACATTTGATTAATCTGAAACTCTGTATAGCTGATTTTTATTAAAAACCTACATCCTCAAGCATTGAGACACACTAGTCTTACTTGCATTTGTGATACTGTAATTAAAATTCTGCTAGATACACGATTCTAACAACAACAAATGTGCTATAGGGTTTTGGTACGAGAATAATGCAGATTGAGAAAAGACACCCATGCACCACTTTAATGTTTTTGAATTTACTTATGCATTCCACATATACAATTCAGTAAGAACAATTCTATCACAGCAGTTTTCTGGCTGAGATCATTTATTCTAGAAAATATTTGTTGTTTTATACCCCCAACCAATTCCTGTTAAGTAAATTAAAAATTCCATCCATTCATAAAAGGTTAATAGACTTTCTGAGCCAAAATCTGTTCTTTAAAAAACATACCTATAGAGACTATTGAAATTAATAATTTCTGTGTGAGCGGAAAACATAACAAAGGGAAGAGTTTTCTCCAGAAATGGGAAGATAGTTCAATTTTTTTCTTTTTTTATTTTATTTTTTCTGGACACGTTTAAAATTTTTTTTAGCACTTCTGTCTTTCACTCTGAAACAAAGATGTGTGACCGTAGCAAATCTATATGCGCTGCTTACTATTACTATAACCATCACAAGAGAGAATTTGATAACAAAGCCAGGCTATGTATACCATTCCAGATGACTGACCATTTGGTACTATATAAAGGACTGTCTTTTTTTTTTTTTTTTTAATGATTTCAGCATTGTGCAGAACTATGAAATAGACCTCCCTTCTACACTGCAATGTGTAACCTTACTAGTCATTATTTTAAAAGTTCAGAATACTTTTGAGTGTGAAGCTCTTAACATCTGTAGAAAGTGCTGCTAGCCAGAAAAGCCCACTCAGGAAAAACAATATTGCTTCTACATAAAACTGAGTTGCTGTCTTCTACAAAGGCTTGCATCAGCTGTGTCTTATGCTTTAATAAGAACATAAAACTTGAAGATGCTTTCCCGGTTAGAACTTTTTCTGCCACATTTTTAACAGGGATTAAGCTCCATTCTCAGGAAAACATCAGTCCTGTGTTACAATATATTTCCACATAAACTGATTTTTTATGAATCCCTGCATATTCTTTAAAGTACACCCAAAGTTCAATCTAATCTAGATGGCATCATCAAATTTTTATACCATTACTATAATTACATTTGCACACACAACTCAATTACCAAAGATATGGATCGTTACCTGCACAATTTGATTATGAAATTTAAATCAATATATTTGATATAATTACAGTTAAGGTTACAGTACATTTTGTCACAAACCACATTATACATTACTGTCTTGTTTTATGCATTTTAATAATTCACTTTAATCCAGTATACTTCAATAAAAAGGGGTATTTTTCTTTTGGAGTAATTTCACTAAATGGGAGGAGATGGGAAAACATATTGTACATTAGCAAGTAAAGCTAAGCAAATTATCTATCCTGCATTTTGTTTTAATAATCTTCATGCACATTGTTGTATTTTGGTAACAAAGAAATGTCATTGCTCTGCTGGTTTATTCTGTGTTTGTGGAAGCTGATCCGTAGGAGGAAATTTATAGAAGGAGACACATGCAAAGTTAAAGCCAAATTGGGTGTTAACACAGAACATGTGCTTTAATATGCTTGTCCAGGTGCCAATGAGTGTCAGATTTGATTCAAAGCTTAAATCTGGACAGTTCTGAACTAGCAAATGTTTGATAGTGAGTAATTCATATATGCACACTAACTCATGCATGCACATAAACTACCTCTAAAACACAGTCATTTGGGGGAGATGCAGCAGGGGATCTGATTAGAAAATACAAACATACACTTCTAAAACAGATTAAAACCAGAAGCAATTTAAGAATATCCATATTTCATAGTGATGAAAATTTTCTGTCAAGCTATTCCTATGCAATTTCATTAAAATTGGGGTGTAATTTGGCTCAAAATGTTTCCATACCTGTGCTGGGACAAAGCTAACTATACAGCACCACAAGCCTTTTCTAGTTCGAGTTTTATTTTGTGTCCTGGCATAGTTTCACTCAAAGTGAAACAGTTAGTCACTTGCTTCGAAAGAAAACATTAAACATGTATTTCATCTTCAACTTCATCTTAAATACCAAGGTGTTTTCTGTAGCTATAAGCTTCTATCTCCTCTATAGATCAAATGATTAACAGTAATTTAAGACTTTATTGTTAATAAGCATTATTAACAAACACAATAGTATGCTTATGCTATGTTATTAAATGTAACACACCTCTGTGACTGCAGATGGTGACAAATGTTTTATTGCAACCTCTTGATAGTCCCTGAAAACTGTCCTTGAAATACTCATTTATTTTATTTTTCATTTGGATGACCTATGCTTTGGTGCCTTAACCAATGTAACAGACAAGTGGCAGATTAAGCAATGAAAAGCCAGATATTCAAAAAAGCATGTAGCAAAGAGTATTTGAAAGGCTTTATAGTTCCTTACTTATTTTAGCACAGAGAAGTTAATATGGTCCCAGCTTTGAATGAAGAACCACACTGTCTTAGAAATACTGTTAAACTGTAGAATAACATAAAGAATACATGAGTTGTAAGTCCTACCTATTTGATTTTCTTCTCTCAATAGCTTGATCCAATTAAGAATTATGTTCAAGGTGAAAGACATTGAAAAATTTGCTTTCATTTAGAATTTATGTTATGTCTGTTCATCCAATCAACAAGTTTGATTTCTTTATTAGGTTCTTGGCCAAGTCTGGAGTTAGAATTTCTCCCTTCTCCAGAAATCTACTTCTTCTTCCACATAACTGTTAAATCACTACAATTATGAAAGGTTATTTTGCAACATGGACATTAAAAATGTGGTGTGATTTCTGTAAAAAAAAGTTGATTTTTAGCACTTTTCTAATATTGATTCAAAAAAGTTTTAGATTTCAACTCTTAAAATCACCTTGAACCCAGGATTACCCCCTGTTTTCATGTTCTGATCTTTTTTTTTCTGAGGTCTTGATGTTGTGATTTTTTTCCTAGTGGCTTTGGGTTTTGAAATTAAGTATAGGAAATGAAAACGTGTGTACATCCCAGTGATGTTCATGCAAAGAAAAGGCAGTGAGTGACTGTACAGGAGAAAGAATTCTTGCTTTTCTTTGTGGCCTCATTAGCTTTCTGTATGCTAGTAAAAAGAGAGAGAATGGGTATCTTTTAGGCTTTTATCATGGGCAGATACTATGTTCTGCTATTTATTATTTAAATCACATTTCATATTCCACAGGGCAAGGTAATAAGCTACTCTATAGGAAGAGAAGCTACATTTTTCCTCAGATTTATTAACATACTTTCAAATTGAGACCTGCAGAAATGTACTCTATGTTTGTGACTGTAATATCTGATATCTAAGTAGGGATAAAATATAGTTTTATTCCTGGGAATGGATTTTCTTGTCTTTAGTGAAAGATGGTTTAACAACACAAATTAAGTGAATTTTATAAGACCGGTCACAATTCCATTTCTTTATATAACTATTTAGTAAACATGCAGTAAAAAGAATGACTGAAATCTATTTAGAATCTTTTTAAGTGGGAATATCAGAGAAAGAAAAAAATCAATTTTCCCGGCTTATCAGCTCATGTCCATGTATTAATTCTTCAGGGTTTACTCTTTTATCTGTGATCTATGTCCCATTAGCATCAGAGATCATGGTACACCAAAGAATGGTTCTATTGTTATCTCAGGTTGTATCGTAGTGAGTCTTGAGTTGTTCAGTCATGACTTTGACCCTCAAGGTCTTTTAAAGAAAAAACATATATTACTAGAGTTACAGCTACCTCTGGCTAAAATTGGATTGCTATGCTCTTCCCAAGTCTACCTCCTATTTGAACCATAGAAATTATGACACCTATTTTTCTAGCTGAAAAATACCTGCCTTATTGTGAGCCTTGATGATATGTGCTACATGAAATGTAGCAGAAGACTTCCATTGGGATGAAAATCATCTCATTCAGCAGAGATTAAGAGATAGTTTCATTTACTTCTTTATCATTTTAGGATGTTACCTAACTTTTTACTTTGGTAAAAAGAGTGTTTCTCTATTAGAAAGCAGGAGTTCCTATAGACTTACATATAAAGCCAGATCCCACTGCTTAAAGCTGTATCTTCATGCATCAGCCAGAGCAAGGGACAAGTAAAATAAATGAAGGAACAGGTTGCAGAAGTAATTCTTCTGAACAGATTCTGAAAGAAGTCCACAGAATTTAGGGTAGAACTTGAGCTGACATTTCTCCCTGATAAATCCCAATTACCCTTAGTAAAAGCTAACCTGGGCTTTCCTGATCACGTGAATCCAGAAACAGAGCAGTCATTATACACACTATCCAGATTTTTCCTAGAAGAGTCATCCATTGCTTTAAAAAACCCCATATGAACAGGCTGTTTCTAATTACAGACACTTTAATGAGATACAAAACCAGGAGGCCAGATTGTATTCTCAGTATTTACAGTGAAGCCACCTCAGCATGTATAGTGCACACTTAATATTCTTAGGTATCTGTCCTGAACAACTCAGAACAAAGTTGGCTTTATGTCTGTCCTGAACAACTCAGAACAATGCTGGCTTTATGCCTCTCCTTCTATTCTAAAAAAATTAGTCCAGTCTGTTAAATTGTTCAGGCAGCTTACAGGCCTCAGGTCCATTACAGTCACTGAGCCGAGGAAAGCGGGAGGCCATGGAAGGTAGGCCATAGACAGATGTTTGCTCTGCAAGCAGCTGTTGTGGTTTAAGATGTTATTGCCACTAGCTATTGATCACTGTCCTTCTGAGGAAGCTTACTGCTCTCACTATTGCATAGTGCAGCAGGTTGCAAAACCAACTGTGCTATTTAAACAGCTTAAGTAGATGGTCTGAGTTAACAGGACTGATTTTACTCTAAACATAGGTGGGAGTGTTCACAAAAATGACTTTGCCAATGACTTGTGCCAACATCCAGCTGCTGGGTGGTAATGAGCAATTGGAGGTCAGTGGGGAGGGTGTAATATCTCAAACCAGCATGCCCAGATCAGGAAGAGGGTATCAGGCTACAGACAAAGCTTGCACTAACATGACTCAGTTGAGGCCTTTTCTGTGTCAGGCTTCAACAGGTAGATCCATTGTGCTGAAGTGCCTTATGTCAGAGTTTTGCATACAAAAAGTTTGGCCATTGTCCATGAAGGCAGCTTTCCAGTATCTGAAAGGGGCCTACAAGAAAGCTGGAAGAGGGACTTTTTACAAGGGCATGTAGTGATGGGACAAGGGGCAATGGCTTCAAACTGGAAGACGGTAGATTTAGATTAGATCTCAGGAAGAAATTTTTCACTCTGAGGGTGGTGAGGGACAGGTTGCCCAGAGAAGTTGTGGAGGCCCCATCCCTGGAAGCGTTCAAGGCCAGGTTGGATGAGGCTTTGAGCCATCTGGTCTAGTGGGAAGTGTCCTTGCCCATGGCAGAGGGGTTGGAACTAGATGATCTTTAAGGTCCCTTCCAACCTAAACCATTCTATGATTCTATGATTTCCAAACATATGAAACAACTAGGTCATCATTCCATCAGCATGCAGCTTAGCTTTATTGTCTGACTATTAGTGACTTCACTGTTAAGTGTTTCACAAACTACCAAAGGTAAAAGTGATTTAATTTTATTTTTAAAAAAAAGAAAAAAGAAAAAGGGGAAGTCCCAAGATATCTGCTTCAATTTAAGATAAATGTTATGACTCTCTTTCCTAGTTGCTGGATTTTAAAATAGTCTTAATAAAAGTGATTTTTCTAATCTGAACTTCTACAGTCACACAAATAGGACACTCAACTTTGTTCAACATTTATTTCCTCTGCATGTAGTGAAATGATAATAGTTTTATGCTTCAAGGGTATGTTTGTCTTACGTTAAGCTCTCGCCATATATTGATGAATGCTAATCTATTTTTAATAAGACCAATTTGGACTCAGTTGATTAAAACAGTGTAGGTAAGAGCTATGCAATAATCCAGAAAGCCTGATAACAGTCCTTGTTTAATATCTTGGAATCAACTTTAATTAAAGAAATAAGGTCCAGATCCTCAGCTGGTGTAAAGTGACATTATTTTTAATAGAGCTATGCCAATTTTCACCCATATAATGTCTGATCCTGTGTCTGTGCCTTGTTTGTTTTTCACTACGTTTATTCTTTTTCACTGTTAATGAAATGTTTCCTTCTTCATTTCCTGAATAAGACTGTCAGCTGACTGAAGAAAAATCTCTTAACTATACATGTACTAGCAATCACATTTTCACCTTGGCACTGACTTCAACAGAGATTCATTAGTTCATAAGAGTTGAGAAGCTGGTCCTGAGGCTTTCTAATTTTTGATAAATTTTTAAATAAAAACCTAAACTTGGACTTCGAATCCGTGAACTATATCTTTTTTTTTTTTTTTAAGGTTTGCATATTTAAGTTGTATCATCTAAATTAATCACTATTTCTTTATTCATTGGCAAGCAGAAAAAAATGTGGTTTAGCACTCTGCAAAATGGCTTAAGAATTTTCTCAGTAAAATTGAATCAAAAGTTAATTTTTCAGGTTTTCCATGGGTATATCTATTTTACCTTTCAATAACTACATGATTTACTGAAATTTTGATTATAGTATAGTACACGAAGCAAAAGCTGTCCTGTTTAGCTGTGTGTCCAATCATTTCCTACAGGAAGCTGTGCTAATCAAATGTGAGACAATGCAGTATGTAAAGGCTGACTGGAGGACTAGAGTTTTACCTTATGAAAACTCCAGAAATCTTGACAGAATTTCATTATTCCACTTATTACAAAGCTTCATTTTGTAGAGATTAAAAATTTGCTGTCAGTAAGGTTATGAGAATCAAACTTTCATCAGGCTTTGTCTATTTATCAAAGCTGATCACGGTTTCTTTGGAATGAACACTCTTAACAGTAACTGTTTCTTTATAAATTCTCTGTCCATGGCTGGCTATTGAAGCAACAGCTTTTCAAAGTGTATAAATCATTAATTTCAATAAGAAACAGTGCACACTGAATTAAATACAGGTTCTGTTAGTATTATTTGATTATGGACCTGAGCAAGCAAGTGTGGTCAAGTTTATGGTCAAATAGTAATAAAATTAAAAATCTTTGGAAATGATGGAATGATTAAATTCTGGAGAAAAAGGGAGTTCTCAAATGAAATGTTTACCTCCATAATATAGAAAGGCCAGTTTCCAAATGACTAAAACATCTGGATGGTCCATTCTCTTATCTTAGTGAAAAACTCAGCTAAAAGCATTTTTCACATAATATATTAATGTATCCAGATTCAACAATTAGGATGAAATCTTTGCCCACTGACTTCCCCATTGACTTTGACAGGACAAAAATTTAATCTTTAATATACTCAGCTTACTCTAAAATCAGATAATAGGACCTTTTTGCTCATCAAGGATGACTAATCTTATGATGCCTAAATATCATAGATGTCTAGCTAGATATTTCCAAAACTACCTTTACAACATTATTAAAAATACTCAGCTGACATCCAAGTGCACTTTGTCTACAAGACTACATGAGCCTTCTACATGAATTTTGCTATGCAGTACACAGAAAATTCCACTTCATTACCCATTTGTATTTTGGGAGTAAAATAGGATGTTTAAATAGAGAGGGAAATATTTTCTTAATGTCTAGGAGAAGTACAAGTGAACTTTGGACAGAAAGTTTGGTTTTGTAAAAAGCAAATTTATAGAAATGTTCCTATGATTAATGTTGTTGTTATTGTTATTACTGTTACTGTTCTCGTTACTGTTACTATTGTTATTTAATTCCAGGAAAACTAGATTTCTAGAAATTTAGACTGGGAATAAAAAATTCACGAATTGATAGGAGCGATGCTCATAGTAATACAATTTTTCTTTAATTCTAGATGAACTAAGTTTAAAACGTCTTTATTATCAGAAAATACTTAGCTTTCAGTTTCCATTGTTCTTTAGACCTTTTGTCTATTCTGTGCAAATGAATGTGTATAACTTGCAGTCCTAAACACATAGTTTATTACACACAGGAAGATGCCCTACATTTCTACAGTGCTTCAAACCTCTATACTTGTGTTAATGAGAATATACATGTGTTGCAGTGTATAGATGGGCTGATGACTGAAGCTACTTTTAATAATTATTCTGAAATGTCTTTATATTTTCTTTATTCCATTCTTTTCAGCTTCAAAAACTTCACAGTATTATATATCCCTGGGTTCAAAAATGTCGTTCTTTGGAGGAAAATAATAATTATATTTTACCATTTTTAAGCTTTCTAGTACATTTTGGGAAAGAAAAGATTTACGAATCACATATCTGACTTTGGAAGCTATTTATAAACTAACACAAAACAGATCTTCCTTATCTGATATTCTGATTGACTTGCAAAAAATGCTATAAAAGGGATAAAAATACTCCCTATGTCCTCTCAGATTATTACTTTAAATACAAAAAACAAAATATGGTTTAAAAAAATAAATCGCAGCTAGAAGTGTATAATGTTTCCTGACCATTATGAGTACTCTCTCTTATGACCATTCTCTTACAGTTCTAACACATTTACAGTTTGTGGTCTTGGTATGTTTTCAAGTATTTAGGAAAAACATTAAATCTGTCATGAAACTGGTTGCTTAAATTTTATTCAGACCATGAAGATGAAGGTAAAGAGTGAAGATAGGATCTATCTGTACAAAAGAAGAGACTGTGTTACAAGCAGCCTTGACACTGAAAGGTGATCTTTCTGGTCAGACCTCCTGGTCTGAGTTTGGCCCTGCTTACTCAGAGCCAATCTTCATACAAGTCACAGAGGCCATCCACAAAGAACACTCTTTTGAAATGAAGTCTAAAACTGGATCTTCATTTTTACTGTGACATTTACATACCGCCAGTTTTCTATATTTCTCCTTGAATGGTGGTTTTTATAGTGCATGTCCTATTTGATTTAATAAGTTGTTGGATGAACAAGCGTTAACAAGAAATTTGAAACTTTTATTACATTTCAGCAGAAGCTTGTTGTGGGTTTTTTCTAAATATAGGCTGATTATAAGTTCCACTGACACGGTCAGTGAAACTTCTATTCATTCCAACATGGCTTTCCAGTATCCTAGTTCCTTTTCTTACAGTATACATAGACCTAGCATACATGGGACACATTCCTTCATATGTTTGGGCTTCTAGTGCCACCTAATTTTATGTGTCAGAGGCTAGAAAGGAGAATCTAGCTCTTTACCTGTAGTATTAGTATCCTGGGAAGATGGTATGAAGTACACCATCAATGGCTGACTCTCAAACAAAGCTATATTTGAAAAATTTGTCACCTTGAGACCAAAAAACCTCTGAAAGCACTCAAGACTGCAGCTGACAGAGGACTTCAGAAAGTTTTCCATAAATATATTTTCATTCTTGTACACTATTCTCTATGGTTGCTTCCCATGTAAACTTTAGTATAAGAGTTAACGGTCTAAAGAATTCCTTTAAAAAATTATGCAAAAAATTTAAATATACTTCAAAAGTAAATTTTAGAAGCATTTTTCCAATAATTTTCATGGAAATATAGTTAAAAGTTGCATTAGTCCTGCTAGGGGCATACTGTGACAAAAAGAAAGCAAAAACACTATTTAAAGAGCAAATCTACATTAGCTGAAGCATGAACTTAACAAAAAGTCATCAGGCATAAAAGTTTGTCTATACCCTTTTCTGGAAATCAAATCAGGAGCTATGGAGTTAGGACCACAATTCTGAGAATATAAAAAATAGAAAATATATCACTTATATGTCATGTACTGTAAGAAGATATTTTAATAGCATCAAATGTGAAAAACATTATCAGCTTCTTGAAAGTAGCAATCCACACCTACTATATTGTGCCCATTTTCAGCATTACCAGTTCTAAATGCCACTACTACACCTTATGTTCTGTAATTGTTCATAATATGAGTATTCTAATCTGGACAGGATGATTTTAGGATCTTACCTGAAAGCAAATATAATAAGGTCCCTATAGTTTGAGTTAGATGATGTCTTTTTAGAAATATCTTTGGGTGTGCTGTATACCAACACAAGTAAAACAGTGATTTTTTTGGAAACACGTTCTAAAATAATTCAGACTTCCACCTCTTTGCCAGTCAACAAATTATTTTTTAACTAACCTCCACCATTTTTTTGACCAGCTCTTTTATATTCTACTTACCCTTCATTGAACAAAGGCAATTGCCTCCTTTTCTGTCCTAGTGTAGCTTGGCAGATAACTGGAAAACCTTAGGCCCTTACAGAGTAATAAAAGTTCCCACAAAAGTTCAGTTTCAGCCAAACTCCTTCTCTGGGATCACAGGCACTGTTGATCTTTTGTCCTGCTTTGACTACAGCTGTAATGCCCCCTCTTAGCCCCCAGAACTGAGGGTGGAAATGTTAAGGAGTTCAGCTCCTCATTCTTTCATAACTTCCAGCTCCAAGGAAAAAAGCGGGAAACAAGTATGGCCAGGAATGCTTTCTTGGTTCTCTTTCTCCTTAAAGCTCTCCCCCACCCCCACCCCCATGTCTGCCTGCAATTAAGCTTCTTCTGAAGCCCTTACTGACATTTTTTCATGGATCTTTTGAGTGGAGACAAGTAGAGATCTTTTACTTTTCTGAACCATTTTTATCAGAGACTCAAAGTAGTCTCTCTCACTTGAAGAAAACAGATCTCTTCATATCGTTATCCGCACAAGGCACTTAGAGAAGCTAGGACAAACAGAAAATGGATGGAGTCATTTGTAGGAGAGCACATTAAATTGCTGATAGCCAGTGACATAGTGGTGGTTACTTGGGAAAGAGATGACCATGGCATTTGCAGCTTATGATGGCTATGGCAGATTTTGTATAGTTTTTGACTGTCCAGGCCTTCATAATGCATCAGACCTCATTAGGGCAATTTGCTCATGTCAATTCCTGTTACAAAAGTGGTAGGCACATGGATGGAGCACTGTAATAGCAGCCTGTTTCACAGACCATGCTGAACTATTCTGTGATGTGCCTTGGATTTTATAAATAATTGAAAACAATAAGTGGCAGGAGAGCTAACAGCAGGAAGCACACAACTCACTGTAGTCTGTGTGTGAGCAGCTCCCCTGGACTAAATAAAATCAATAATCACCAACCAGCCTTCCTTGGGTACTATAAAAGCTAAAGATCCCATATTGCCTTTTATAAATGAAAACCAAGTAATTGACAGCAGTGACAGCTGCTGAGAGCATACCACTCACTGCCTGTTCTCAGTGCCTCATTCCTCTCCCTGTCCCCACCAACAGAAACAACAACAGATATATTGCAAACACGAATGACTGGCATTGCTGTCATACACAAAGAAGAACTCACTTGTTGCCTCGTAATTGGAAATGAAAAAATGGAAGCACTGCCAGCAAAATGTTGTTAATGAGGCACTCTGTGGGCTCTGATTTCAAAAGCTAAAATTTGCTTAAATCAAAATAATAAGGAAGAATTCTCTAGGATGCTACTGAGAATTCAGACAGCTCTTGATGTGTCCCCTCCATCCCCATCTAGTTCTATACATTCCCCACCACCACCAACTGGGGATAATAATAGGAAGGAAATGTACTACCTGACTCAGTGCATTGCTGTGAGATTATTAATCAGTCAATGTTTGTGAAGTGCAATGAAAATGAAATGCTACCCATAAGTGTTAAATATTATCTTTTCTCAGACTCATTCTCCCCCTCCAGCCTTTCAGCCTACTCTTCTTCCCTTCTCTCATGGTATTACTATATACTTTGGAGTGTGTATTTCCAGCATACCTAAACAGCACACCAGGATTCCAGTCTGCAGAGTGAGCTTGCTTTCAGGAGGCAAGGTCTGTTCTGTGAAATGTTTGCCTGAAAAACTTTTACAGTCATTTGTTGCACAGAACCCTGAATAAGCTATTCCTTTACAAAGTTTTCCTTCCCACTACCCTAAAATTACTCTAAACAATATTTGAGACAGCGGCTAACCTGTTTTATCCTGAAGCATTGACTCATGACTAAGTGCCTGGCTTTGTACTGACATGCATCCCATGCTGATGCACTGCTTTTCTGCTACTGAATAAGCAAGACAAAAACCACGTTCAGTCTGGAACCTTCCTCAGACTTACCGATTCCCTAGGGCATACATGGGAAATCTTTGCTTCTTAGAGGCCATCCACTTTCCTTTCATGATGAGGACAGTCTACAATCCCTTCCTTTGAAAAGAAAGAGCCTGAGATCTCCACCTCTTCTCCATCAGCAAGAGTAGCTTGAAATCTCTATTTTAAAAGAGATTCTGAGATGCTCAGTGTCTTCCTACTCCTACCCATCACCCCCATTTTCCTGTTCAGGTCGTTCTTTTGTGACTGGAAACCAAAGAGAACTGAGAGACTGAGAACAGCATCCTCAGCCGCTTCTCAGACCACACAGCAGAGCGTAATTCTGTTAAGTGCCGGAAGGGCTGAACCACAGCAGGTGACAGCAACGTGCAGCACAGAGCTGAAGAAAGGCACAGGTGACAAATGGTCCTTTGCAAAACAGGTAGACAGTGCAGAGAGGCTGTAAGAAGAACTAAGGCCTCATGTAGCCTCCAGCCAGCAAATTCAAGCATCAAGTTGAGTCTAGGTAAAACAGTATTGATTTAAATCACACCTGCTGATTGTTCTCAGTTACAGGCGATGGCTCGTGTTAAAAATCTACCATAAACATTGAAGTAAATTTGGAAGCAGTTCACTGCTCCCAAATGTCAGATTCAAACTTAAAGTATAGGAAGTCTTCTCCCCAAAGGTTTTGGAAAGAGGTGGTTTATTGCAATAAGAGAAGAGCCATGAAAAGGCTTCTAAGAGACCCCCAAAATGCTATCACTCCCGACAGTATATTTGTCATTTTAGAACAGGCTAAGTTTTAAAAATTGTCAAGTATTGGAAAATACGTTGATTTTATCTATAAATGTATTTTCTATCTAATTTCAGAAGTATGAACTATCTAATTTTAAAGGTCCCCGTTCTACCTCTTTTTCAAATTACACATCCCAAAGAGTATATTCTGCTAATCTGAAATGTACATGCTTAACTGGGTATTTTTAGCAGCTAAACAAAACACTTCTGGGAAAGTGCAGTTTAATATATAGCAAATGCTACTTTTGCCTTTTTCTGTATTATGGTTATGAAGGTGTGTTTTTGCTTTAAATGAATAGACTTCACGTTGTCACAGCCATCTGCATTGTGAGTGACACTGGGTCTACGTTAGTTCCCTATTAGAAAAAATCAAATTTCCTATATAATTCGGAATAGATTAAAAGGACTGCATCGGTCATTGTCCAATTTCTCCTTTCTCATTTCTCTAAGGCATTATGTTCTAAAGTATACAGAATTGGGCTTTTTTCTTTTTTTCTTTTTTCTTCCCCAAGTCAACCCTCAAATGCAGCCCAAACTAGCATTTTATTCAGTAGAACTTCTGTGCCTTAGGAAGTGCAGTACATCAGGACTGTTACACTCCTGTGTGATGGACAATGCTAAGATCTGAAAATCTCTCAATGATTGACAAGAGTTGAACTTTTAAAGTTCTCAGACCTCATTTGAAGGATGATCTTTTTTGTCAGACTTTTATCTCAGGATGGCAATTTTGGTGGTTAAGACATTTGAGAGTTAAGAGATCAGCTCTGCTAAAAGAGCTGAGGCAGTGCCTTTCAAATGTATCGTGTCCAAAGACTAAGCACACTGGTACTGCTTGAGCCAAACCTCCTAAATTTGTTTCATGTTCAGTGACTTCACATCCAAGTAAATACCTACACATACCTACAGAAGTACAGGAAACAGATGTGAAGGACACACACACCTAGAAAAAGTTAATTAGTAGCGACTGAACAATTCTTTCTTCTTTTAGGATATTTTTTTTTACTTATAATACATGTAGCCTCAGGCATAATCACCACTGTAGTCTTACCCTGCCTGCTCCAAAACTTAGTGGATATTGTTGGGATAAAGTATGAATTCTATTACTCCATCTAAAGGAGAACATTATATACTTCTTAAAAGAGAATCTTTATTCCCCATATACACATATCGGGTGCAAATTAAAGTTTGTCAGAAGACAATATGATTAGTTATTATCTAATATACTTCTAAAAGAAAGTAGTGTCATTTCACATCCTTCTGAGAAGAATTTTGATTTTACATTACAGTATAAACTATATGGTTTGCAAGGAAAGCTTTTTGATTTTTACATTTCATTTGTTTCCTGTTGAAACTGTGAATAGCCACTAATACAGGTGCAGTCTTGGAACGCAAAGAGCTTTGGTGTGAGTTTCCCTCAGATGGCACCAACAGTCTACTTGCTTTCAAGAAATCCACGTACAGGTGAGGAGGGAATGGTAGTTAAGCTTAAAAACTTCTTTTCTTGATTTCACATAAATCTTTGCTATTATAATTATATCACAAAGCATTTTGCAGTATCTGTAAGCTAGAACCATGCTGTTTGATAGTTACGTCTGCCCAATGGATGGAGTCTTTCAATGAGCGTAACACAAATTACTCAGATACATGAGAAATATATGTAACAGTTTTGAGGGATCTGTAAACTTCTGAGAGTGTCGAGGGTGTAAATTCATTGAGAAATGAATAATTCTTGCTGCATAAACTTGTCAGTTGTCAGCCTGGGCAATTATTCAGGAAAATTACCAGTGGCAGTTTTCAACGGACTTCCAGCTCAGGAAGCTAGAGAAGCTGGGAGATCTAGCAGAGAAGGGATTAAGCCGTCTGTACTCAGCAATTTTCTGTATTCCTCCCTGAACATCTGCTATTGGTTGCTGCTTAGGACAGAATATTCAGCAAGGTGGACCTTTGGTCCGACACAGTGTGGTTCTTCTTACATTTTTATGTGCTTGGTAACAGCAAGCTCTGTCGCTGTGGAGTTACATAAAACTCCGCTGTGGATTTATGTTCGCTTAAAAGAGAACTGGGGGGAAAATTTGAGGAAAGATCTTTCTCTCTCACTCGCTCTCTTTTCAGAACATAAGCTCCTGCTATGAAACAGCTAGGCGGCTTCTTCCTCACAAGAGTTGTGTGCAGCCTCATTTCAGCCCAGCATCCCGCGCCTGCACACGCGCTGCTCCCAAACCTCAGCCTGGAGAGAGTACTGTAATGCCAGCGCTGCAGCCCGAGTGACAGAGATAAATTAGCATATGCAGTGGTAATACAAGTTATTTACCCCATTAATGTGAAATGATGTAAAAGCATGGCCACCCTAACAAGCAGCTGAGTAAAAAGGTAATTAAAGTGTTGATCAAGGACACAGTTTGGTTGAGCTTAGCTGAATCACATCAGCGTGCTGATCCCATGTGTTTTCTGCCTCACAACAAAATCAAATTTAACAGCAGAACGCTGAATTTTGAAATTTTTCAGACACCTCCCTATAAGAAAGAGTGACTTGTGCTTTAAAAAACACAGTAATTCTCTAATAATTAAATGAGAATTTAAAAATAACTAATTTTGAAAATACTCATCTAAACACCTCTAATTTAATCTTTACTGTAAAGGCATTTTAGCCAATCGCCTTGCTGGTCAATTTAAAGAAAATACTGGGAAACTTTTTGTAAAAAGCAAATGATCGGTTCTGTAAATGAAAATACTCTGTGCTAGAATTATTACGAGAGAACAGAAAAACACCATAAAGACCGTGCGTCCATTCTAATGAGCTCAAATTTCAAAAGTGGGAATACTCACAATGAACTGCTTGCAAACAAGCTAAAGAATTATTTGCAGACATTATTTGGCAAATTTACTGAATAAATTATTCACTATGAATTATTCACCCAACTCTATTACTTACCCTCATCAGGCATTAAAGCCATCGAAACTTGAGCTTTATTGTTAACCATTATAATTATGAATTATAATTAATTCTTAACACTGTTGTCAAGAGACTGCAACATGACTGAAAAGTGCGCAACATTCCAAAGGTATCAATGACACAAATAATTCCCTCAATGCAAAACATGGCATTAAAATAGGCTGAAAATAAATCACCGTCAATGAGTAAGCAATATAATAATTTGCTACTAAAACAATTAACATTTCAAATGTTAATTCTTCTATTCTCTGCAGCCCAGATAACAATGATTCACTGAGCTTGGGAAAGCTGCAAGCAAATCTAACTGGGCAACACAAGGGAAAAAAAGTTCCTTTGGAGAATTTACCTCCTATCTCTTTGTAGCAGTTGTTGGGCAATTTTTAAAGCATTATTTACCTTGTAGCTTAGTGCTACTACATAAACATCTCTGGGTCTTTTTATATAAAAATAAACATGATGCAGAAAATTAAAGAGGTGATAGCCCCTACACCTGTTCACTTTGGTCATCCTATTTAGAAAAAAGGTATGAACGAAATGTTCATTTGAAATGCAACCCACTCTCCTCTAACTCTTCATAAGGAATATGGAATGTCTGTAGGCTGGGTGTCTTTGCTTCTTTACAACATTTTACTGCAGCAGTTGTACCCAAATTTTAGTTCTTTCAGAGTTTTTTTTGTGTCTTGCTTCTTTCAAATTGTGATATTAACAAATATTGCCATTTCCTTGCTGTAAGAGTGTTTGATCTAGAGTTTGGAGCCCATTAAAATCTTTTCTCTATAGTGTGATGCTCTCACTACTGTATTTCCAGTCGAGATAATCTTGTCATAGTAATTGCTGCTGTCATCATCAGTATTAAGGTTCATTTTGATTTCTTTTTGAGTCTACATGTTTGCTTAGCTCTTCTAGCAGCATGAGTAATCAGGATATTTGAGATCTGAGCTTCGAGGTTTCCAGTATTTGTGTGGTCATTTGAAATCTGGAGGCCAGCAGATGCTTTTGTCTAAAGCAGATGCATTGTCTAAAGAAACCTCAGAAACATAATTGTCATTGCAGTTAATGTTACAAGAAAACTTCTGATTATGGTTACAGCCATCTACATTTTGCTGCATGTTACCAGCCATTTTGGC
The DNA here is from genome assembly GCA_008921705.1 of Burhinus oedicnemus. NCBI lineage: Eukaryota > Metazoa > Chordata > Aves > Charadriiformes > Burhinidae > Burhinus > Burhinus oedicnemus. The sequence goes on from VFFE01007836.1 coordinate 3,012,750, forward strand.
ATATGCAAGCACAGCACATTTCATTCTGGATGCGTGAACAGTCATGACACAGAGGTTTTTAACCCACACCAGCAACATCACGAGGTATTCTGCAAGATAAAAAAACCTCATGAAACATTTCATTTGAGTGGATATTTTTACCCTTTATTCCTATTAGTGTAGCAAGACAAATCTATGAAGGCAGTACTCTATTTGCATCTAATTACCTTAAAAAACTCACTAGCTATCCAACACTAAACAATTCTCAAATAACTGGAATACTACTACTCCTATTTTGCTTGTCCAGATAGTTAAGACATGAATATCTAAAAATATCAAAGTGGTTTAGAAGCTTTCTTATTTTTAATAAACAAGAAAGTATCAATAAGTATTACAGCTTCCATGAATACATCACAAAATATTAATAAAATATCAGTCATGAAAATCCAACTTGTTCATAATTAATTAAAGTACATCTGATACTTTTCTTAGCTAAGAACCATATTTAAAATAAATGACCTGTCAAGCAGCATTTTGAATACAAATTGAAGGTTAAAATAATTCTAATATGGGCAAAACTTTCTTATTCCTATAAACTAGTACAACTTTGTATAAATGTGAAAGATATCATCTGTCACTAGCATAACATTTGTTTTTTGGGGTGGAAGGAGGAAGGACTATGTTAAGTAGATAACTGCATCTTAAAAGTTCATGGCTATGCATGTTGCTTGAATGCAGTGGCAAACTAATTTAGTTCCACTTGTGATCTTGCAATAATTTCTGTCAATCAGGATGGCATTAATAAAAAACCTCAATCTAAACAGAAGTGCTGTGCAGCGTGTATAATGTATACACTCATTGAAAGAGGCTGAAAAGATTGCAGTCACACAATTAGGGTAACATTTGACAGCTTTAATCACTTTGAATCTCTTCACATCACTTTTAAATGTCAAAACCACCTCCAGAGATCTCATCAGAACAAAGCATTACTTAAATTGCAAATGAAACTATCCAAATTCAGCACACTATTATTAAAAATATAAAAAATGCCCCACATTATTTTATGAAAAACATTCATAAAACATTCTGTGATGCAACATTGAAATGAGCAAAACAGGAAACAACTATGGCTCATTAAAAAAAGGTATTAATGCTAAATTTACTCTCCATTAGCATGTCACAGGATGTTATTTTTCACACTGTGCTGTGCTGTCTTCCCCAAGCAACCAGGATTACTTCTTCCATATAAAAAATTAAGAGTATTTAAAGTATGAGATCCTTGTAATTTGGTGAGGAAAGATAGATGTCTGTAAATAGGTTTTTTTGTACTGATGTCGTATATCAAAAGGCTGTTTATCCTTTTCATTTATGTTTTTCTTGGTCCTTTTTCTACAACAATTGTAGCTGCTACCTCCATGACATATTGCCATGTATTCTGTGTGACTTATTTGTATACAAAAAACAGGCAGTGATATATTTTAAACGTATCCTTTAATTCATTGTTTTCTCTGTGTTCACTGAGCCATACTTTTGAAGAATTTAAAAATGCAGTAATATGAAATCTACTTCTAAAAAACCCTTTTTTTTCAGTGTTCAATATCCCAGTTATCCAGTTATTTTCTATGATATTACTATTTTAAAATTGTTAGTTCTTTTCCCATCTAAACCACCATCCAAACTGAAAGAAAAATGACCAGAAAAAATGTCTCTGTGTCAATGAAGTATTTCCTCTAGCTATTACTCAGAAGATATTCCTGTAGTGAAGCCACTTTATACACATCATTGTACTCTTTGATAGGCTTTCAGACTGGTAAGAAAACCAGCCACTAGAAAGCTGAGGTCCTAATAACAGATCTACAGGTGGATATTTCTTGTGATCCTTTGAAACTCATGGATGATCTCAGGGTGGGTGCCCAAGTAAAACACTAGCCCCATTTTTAATTTTTTTTAGCAGTTCATGATTTCCTTGTTTTTGAAGATGCTGAGAAAACCTACTGTGTCCAACCTGATTTGAGTGGAAATTACATTTTCTCAGCATTATCAAAAATCAAGGCTCTTAAAGAGATACTGAAGTATTGCATAGCTGACAAACACTAGATACCAACATTTTAAAATAGTCTTATATATGTGTTTTAGCTTTATTATTCATGGCATTGGAGTTAAAAGCCAGCTTTGCTGGAGTGTTGCATTTGATTTAATTAACTGTTAATGTATGTTCACTGTGAAGAATGAAAAGAGGGAGTAGAACAGGTAGAAAGTTATTCCCATTGAGATGTATAGGAGTCACTTACTGTTGAAAAACATTAAACACAACATTAAAAACTGCCCCTCTCCCAGACTCCAGAACCGTTGCACCAATCAGTAAAATTTAAACGTCATCTAGTTTGAAAAGGATACAGCTGATCACTAAGATATGGACTTGGAGCCATGAGAGACCACACACAGCATGCCTATTAACAGGTCGCCGCGTTTCTTTCTCTTTTCAATATACCTCAGTGCACGGCAGCTAGTTTTCTCGCTCAGCAAGCAACACACAGCATGTGCAACTTTGAAAAATCCTACACTGCAGGGAATATTTTGCAGAAGCTACATGATAAGATTACCAAGTGGCTTACTCCTTGCTCTCTTTGTCCTTGGGTTTACTGCCTCCACTGATGGGGCACATATGGTGCATGATATAAAGGAAAGGTTACTCACCTAAGTGTGACATTCCCTACCTCATGTTCTGATATTAGTAACCATGAGCGTTCATATTTCTAGGTTTAAGCACACTTTCCTGCCGTCGTAGGTAGTGTGCAATCACATTACCTGATTTTTGTAACAGGCTTTACACCTTGAGAAAATTGCAAACGTTTTGTGACCTACCCTGCAACCATGACACTCAGTAAAACCTTGGTGCTCTTGACTTCACTGGAATTTCATCTATTATGTATAGGGTTAATTCTAGATAGCAATACAAACCAAGTTATATTTCTTATTGCACTACTGTTCTCTGTGTGACCTTGTATGAGTCATTTTACTTCAGAGGACCTCACTTTCTTCATATGTAAAATAAATGCCCAAAGAACATTACTATTCCTCATTTTATTGTCCTGCAAATTCCTTAAATCAAAAGATTCAAAGTAAGTGCAAGATACCGCTCCAATTATCAAATATACAGTGCCGACCAGAAAGGATCTTTTATTCTATTTGGGCATTTGTAGATCTGAGCTGTGGCACCCGTTCAAGCAGCAGTCTGGTTGTTTATTTTCTTTATCTCATAGTGTCACATACAGTAGCATGTTTGAAAAAACACTGAGGTGACTGGAAGGTCCTCCCACAGGGACAAACACTCTAATGTGAACATATATTATTCACTAGGTTATAAGCAAGGGAAGGCAATTACAGCAGAAAGAAAGAAATGCTGCAGCAGTGGTAGCATTCAGTGTGTTGTAGAGCGAAAACGGAGGAGTACTGAAAGTCAGGAGTTGGATAAACTTATCATCTGTTACTATCACAGTATTGACCAAAGGCCAAACAAGTTTCAAGGCCTTATTAAAGTTGATCTGTACACACAGTTAGCAGAAAGACAATACCTGACTTAAAGAGCTTGCAATCTAATCAAAGGCTTATTATGAGACAGTCTTTCCGCGAGGGGATGAAAAACCACAAATGCATACATAGGGGCAAATAGAGACAGCTTGTCTGCTCAATTAGATGTTGATTCAACGTTCTCAAACCAGCCCTGAGTGACACAAACAATGCTGGCATGGGGCCACTCTTGCTTGTGGCCAAGAATCAAACCAGAATGATGAAACAGTTTCTAAAAATGAGGTCAAAAAGGCAATGGACTTAGCAAATCTGTTGCAAGAGCAAAGCGAGTGGCTGGTGGTTTTGGCCAAACGTTTTAAACATGATATATCATCTAGGATCCAGTAAGCAGATTGTTTGCTAGTACAGTGGTGTTACAGAGCATAATTATTTCCTCTGTTGAGGAGTACTGTGTCATTTGGCTAAATGACAGATTTAGAATTTACTGTAAAAGAGACTCTGGCTTTCTTACTTTGGTACCTATGTAGTTTTGCAAATGCAACTACGCTGGCCTTGAACAACAGCTTGTCAGATTTATTTCATGATAACTATCTATGATCTGCACTGTAGGAAGTTCTGATCAGTACCTGAAGCAATGAAAGCAATGCTGTGAAAATAAAAAGATCATAGATTTTTTCTCTACTGTGACAGAAACTGTGGCTCAATTAGAGCCAACGCTCTTTCTCAAAATTCTTGGAAAATATTCATGATAACTGTTTTTGGAGAACGTTCTTTTCTTCTCTGGCTTACTTGAAAAACTAATGAAACTGCAATGAAGAAAAACCCTGCTTTAAATGAATTCGTTTTAATGTTAATTGGCAGGAGGTTGACATGATATTGAAACTTGAAAATTCAGTTGACTACTTGGTGAAAAATCAAGAATTTCTGATTTTGCTATGTAAAATATCTATTTTGCAACTCACATTTTTTAAAGGTAAAGTTTTTTTCAAGCATATATCTGCCTATTGAGACGTGTCGTAGTCATTCAAACTGTTCTTTCTTACTCTTTTTTGTATGCTAAATGCCTTATGTGTTATCAAATGGCAGTGGATGTTTCCTTCCCCTGTTAGCATAGTATTTTAAACATTTGTGTGTGTATATACAAAAATTAAGCGTTTTACTAGTCAATTATAATTCCAAACTCATCTAAAGACTGAAAAAGACAAAATTATTAGCAAAAGAACTGGGCATGCCCACGGCTGATGTCCTGGTGAGGAGGGAATTATTTTAATAAGTGTGAGAAAGAGGTTTAAGAATCTAGCTTTCCCACTGGGAAAAGAACTGAGCACAGTATGAATCAAAGTTCTAAAGTAAACTAAGCAAGATAGACTGTTACACCGTTTAGCAGGCCAGCTCTTTAAGTTATATTATCCAAGCTTTCAGAATGTAAAGGGCCTTTCTTCAGGGATGAATTATGGATATCATGTTAAATTTATAACCCACTTCCATTACAAAGACCTATTTTAGCCTCTTGTCTAATTATGATTTAGAAAATTGGTTTGGCCTGAAAATTGTCTGATTTACTCTAAAGGCAAAGGAGAATGTTTCCACAGAGTGCAAAGATAATTTATGGCATAGTTTTTCAGGCAGAGGTCATTCAATTATTTTCCTGATTTAAAATTTTGTCTTTCGTCTAACATTTCTTTGGCTCCACCTAGGTCAATAATAGCTTATTATTATCTCTTCAAGTTGACTTTTTTTTTTGTTGCCTTTTTTTTGTTTTTTTTTTTAAAGTAGGAAGCTATTGAAAACTTGTGAATTATAGTTCATAAAATGATAATACATGTTCATCATTATTTTTTGTAGCCTGTTGTTTTCTATCACAATTCCATGGATAAGAGGAAAAAAGCTCTAAGGAGAAAGGTTAGACTGAGGTTTTTGCAAGGGACAGTGTATACATGTACATTTTTCTATTATCTTATTGAAAAACAGAGGGACTTATGAGCCAAAAATTACTTTAGTACATATGCATCATGTAATTGCAGACACTTGCCTATTTATAGCATTAGTAAATTTAGTCACATTTTAATGCTGCAGGAGACATAATTCTGACAAACTTGTGATAAAGCTAGTTATCTTAATGTGAGAAACCAAAGTTCAATTCTGTCTGAGGGGATCTTAGCTGTGTTCTTGAGCAGGGAGAACACATGTGGGAGGGTTTTCAGTGCCTGCTGTTGAATGAGTTCCTCATTTGAGGGACTAGTTTGTTTTTCATCCAGTCAGAAAGAAGGGTGGCCAGCAGGAGGATGAGAAGACCGTCGGTGGAGGGGGGAACTCTCAGACAGAGAAGGGACAATAGGTTCAAATTCCTACTCTAGTAAGCTGTAAATAAAAAATAAATATGTACCATAAATCTAGAAAAAATATGCTTTTCTTTCTAGCTCAGTGGCTTAACAAGTTTAAAAGCTTGTTAATTATGAGATATAATTATAAAATTACTTTGAGAAATGGAACAACTGCATTTGCAATGGAAAGAAAGATTTTAGGATATCATTGAAAGTAGGTTATAAAAAAAAGTTAAGAATTTTTTTTCCCCCCAATCATGTCCAGAATAAAAGAGCAACATCCATTTTCAGAATTATGTCAGTAGTCAGTTTCTTTCTGATTGATAATTGTAAAATATGTGGATGAGATATTCTCAGATGCATGTAATAGAATTTTAATTTTAATTTCATAAAATGAAATACTTTTATAAAGTGGGAGGAGTAGACTAACACTACACACTTTATACAAAAAGAATTTGGAGCAAATTCTGTCATATAAAACTGATCTCCTTTGGGTGCTTCCTATACCAATACTAGTGCCTTGCTCCAAACATGCAGCATGAGTTTCTTCCTCATTTCCTGTTCCTCCAATTTTGGATCTCATCTTAATGATTTCACAAATAATGAGCAAAATCATTCTTTGTCTGGGACCTCAGTACTCCACTGACAATGCTGAGACAAATTTTGTCAGGGAGGCTCCCAGAGAGAAAACCAGACTCTCTTAAAAGGTAAATTACAAATTGGAGACAACCACAAACTAATCAAAATGTAATAGGAAAATAATTTCTCTCTGGTCTGTGTTTGTCTATGCAGTTAATCCAAGCTTGATTCAATAATATTCCTTTCTGTTTCTTATGGACAGCCCTTGTCAACCCACAGAAATTATTATTTGAAGCCGTTTGTTGGGTGAACTCCGTCACAACTACCAAAAAAACCCAAAAAGACAAAAGGAAAAAGGTCTCTAAAGCTCTTAAATGTAGTCTACAGAGCTACCTACGGTGACAGGTAGAGAGCAGCCTTCCTATATATGTGAAGCCCTACCATTTAACGCTTATGTATACAAAGATGTTGATGATGTCAGGTAGAATGTGAATTTACAGTATAATCTGTTTAAGCTACTCCCGTTAAAAATCTCCCATCAAATTTCTGCTTGCAACCTCTTAGTCTGTTCTGCCTTTGAGTGATGTATTAGAACATAAAAGCACACAAAGCACCTTCAGAATTTCTCAGAATGTCTGTGATAGGAGGTGGTGAATAGAGTTAGGACCTGCATTTACATCTTTCCCATGTTTTCCCTTAAAAAACTATCCTTTCAACATTCCTCACAAAAGGATATTTTTTTTTCAATAATCATTGCCATTATTCGTATGGCTTCTAACTGGCAAATTGTAAATGCTGGATACGAGTGACTTGACTCAAGGTGTAAAAGAGGCTGAAATTTGGGGAAAAGGGTTCATGGATTGAAATCAGACATTATAAATAATAAAAGAATACTTGCAGGAAAAAGTAAATTGCCAAAATAAATTAGAATAAAAAACACTCAGCCATGTCCTGAGGATCAAGCATTTTTAATTATCATTTTTCCCTTGGTTTCCTTGCCTGTAGTGTCTCTGTGATAGACGTGATAAAAGTTTCTTCTAAAATGTAAGGTGTGAACGCTAAACACTTTGTAGACTGCTGTAGTCCCCTTTTGCAGTACAGCTGCCATCTCTTCCCTCTAGTTCTTCCTCCCTTTTCTCTTAAACCTGTGCAGCATTACTTAGTGTAGGGTCTGCCAAACAAGAGGTGAGAGCTGATGGACCCCCTGAGGAATGAGAAAATGGAGAGGTTGACTGCACACATTGCACATGAATAGTAGGTGGAGATACTATTCTACTCTGGTTCCTTTCTGCCATCTAAAGGTATCCTCTAAAGTAACTTAGCATTACATAGTGCTTTGAGCAATGAACTGTGAGCCAGGAAACCTGGGTTCTATCCCTCACTGCATAATTTTGAATAAATCACTTGCCTGGACTCAGTTTCTCAATCTGTAAAACACTCGTTATGACTGTCTTTTGAAAACCACTTTATGATGTGTGGCTAGAAAACGAACTAGAAGTGCAAAATTTCTTTAAATCAACTCTTCACTGATGTAGCAATGCAAAGCTGAGATAACCAATGTGAACAAAAAATACAAATATTTCTAGTGCTTGAAGACTAGCACTGCCCCATGTGAGAGTTAGCTTGGACATCTCTGTATCCATTACACAATCGTGCATAACCTGCTTATCTGCTCATTATAATGGACAGTTGATTACAGGTAGCTATGACTTACACAATGTCATGATTTGGGCTGGACTGGCCACTGTATGAATGACAGGTGCTCTCTTTGTTCTCTCTCCCCTTCAGAGAAGGACAGAAAATGAGAGAGAGGAAGACTTAGGAGTTGAAAAGAAACTAAACTACTTTAATGACATAGTAATAATAAAATAATAAAAAGAAAAGATAATATTAGTAAGAGAATAATGAAATACATACAATATATCCAAAACCGTATCAAAGCTCCCAGGATGATGATCACATCACCAACAGGCACTGAGAAAGTCCCAGACTGGACTCAGCAATGGACAGGAACTGGATTCCAGATCTGGATTTAGGAACGCATGGATTGGGATCAAAGGCAGACGAACAGACAGTCCTCCTTGGACACCGGCCATTGAAGAAAGAGATTGACACCTTTGATCCCTCAGCTTTTATACTGAGCATGACGCAGATGGGATGAAATAGCCCGTTAATCAGTTTTGGGTCACCCATCCTGTCCGCTCCTCCCCGCAGGTATGAGCCCTTTACAGTTTTCCACTTCTGCCCCTCCAACTTGGTACATAACAAAGTTGACTGGCCTTGGTTATAGCAGTAAGTATACACAGGATCTTCTCTGCATACCATTTCTTGGTATTCACTATGAATATCAGACCTTACCTGTCAGAAGCGGACACTGTCTGAAAAATATGCTGATAATTTCAGAGAGTTATTTAGTTAGAAGGGGCTTAGCTGCAAAGTGAAATTACTGAAAAGAAAATTGGTTGTGTTTTACCTCAAACCAGGACACAAAATAAAGAAGAGAGGGGGAGAGGAGAGAAGAACAAGGATAGATGCATTTTCTAAATAATGAGGGGAGTCAGGAAGACAAGTTCTGCTTGAATTTTGTAGCTAACACAGCATTTCTGTACTTGCGCTTCAGCAGCAGATATTGGACTTAATGACCAAGTGGTCTTTCTGGTGCCTATTTCCCTGCATTCCAAAATTTGAGCAGCCTCTACCTACTACTTTTACTAATAGTAAAAAAACCTGGTACTTTATGTTCTTCTCCCAGGTTCATACAATTATAAGATAGTGTAAGGGAACACAGATCTCCTTATGAATAAATGCAGGCATTAATGAGTAAAGCTAGAAGTGTGTACATAGAGGCTGCACAAAATTTGCGACTGAGGAAACAGCAATCACTGCAAAGATGATTTGGCTGTTGAGTCCAATACCACTTGCATTAGGACAGAAAAAAAGAGTGCAATTCTGAGTCTGGGGAAGGCATGTTCAGAGGGATGATGTCTTTAATTTTTGTCTTGGATGTCTAATTTATTGTTGTTTTTTACAGTTAAATATAGTACCTAACTCCTTCTTTGGACTTTACTATTAGTCTCTGGCTACATCTGTTCCTGGATAAATCCACCCTACTGAACCCTTGGCCATGTGGTGGCCTGGCTCATATCCATGCTACTCAAGTTTTCGTGCCCTACAAAAAGAATGCTTAAGGTCGCCTGTGTCTTTTCTGCATATCAGCAGGAATTTGTCATGCTGTTATAACTATCTCATTATCCTTTACTTGGCAATATAGGTCCTTCTCTATACAGTCCTCTGTGACTCAGCTGGCAGGAGAGCAAAGCCTGTGAGGACATTGTTTAAGGAATCAAGTTCCCTCAGAGTGCCAAATATGGCACAGCTCATACCTTCACTGTATTCTGGGTAGACCATCTGGCAGACGGACCTCTGAACCATGCCTGGCAGCTACGCTGAATGGACTGCTTGATCCAAGCTAGACTGGGGCCGTAATGCTAGCATGTATGTCAACAAAGACACGCACACTAGAGGATTAGAGTCCTGGTGCAAAATGGACAATGAACAAACTAAACAGCATGCATGCATTTGCAGTGACACACTGTCCCATTTCTGAAGCAATATCATAGTACCTTCCTTACTCATACGCTTGGTGGGGGATAAAGCCTTGAATGGCTGTGAAATGCTCAGAAGTCAATAACTTTGATTGGTAGCTTTCATTGGGTTTTGGCATGCCTGTAGATTAAAGGATCAACAGAAGACAACTAAGAAAGGTCAGCCTATTGTGAATGTCTTCCTAGCTGTTATGAAGGGATCTAGACTAGATCAAGAAGATTCTGTTCAAAAAGACAGAAAAACGGTACATGAGAGAGACTTGAGCTGGAAGCAGCACAAACCCATACATAAGAAGAGTCTTAGTCAGTTTGAAAAAAGGTGGATATGAATAATAACTCAAAGAGGAAGCAGTAAGATTAACAGCTGATTAGTTATAGCTTAATATTTTGATATATAATCTCAATTTTTAAATCAGTACTAGTAAGTAAACAAACCCCCAATAGACAACCTAATCATCACTTTCTCACTCCTAGTTTTAGTATATACAGTAGAGGTGGTTATTAGAGAGAGGTGTTTTCATTTTTATAAGTTTAATAAGAATATTCCAAACAGAAACGGGAGTAAATTTTGCCTGACATATTTTTAAAACAAAGAAATGGCTTGTCTGTTTAACATGCATGCACACTCACACTAAGAAAAAGCACCAAAGCAGAGAAGAAAATATAGAAAGAGACAAACAGACATGATAAAACAGATGAACATGTATGGCCTGACAAATGAGAACAAGAACATTTAATCCCGGACACTGAAAAAAAGGTGGAAAAGGGATTTGGCAGTGAGGTTAAGCTGGCTGGGGCAGCAAATGAGGAACATGCCTTCATCAGATGTATCAGTAGCTATGCATATCAAAAAAGTGCAACAAATAACAGTGAGTGGATCGTTCTGTAACTTACCCAGATAAGAATAACCATTTGGATCCAAGTTTTAGTGGTATGTGAAGAAGGCAGAAAGATAGAAAATCTTGTGGGAAAATAAAGAGAGAGAAAAGAGTATGCTAAAACAGCCTAAATGTTCAGGGGAAAGGTCTGAGAGGAGATCCATAGTTCTTGCCTAAACAGGGGGGACGAAAATGGTGTCCACTGTCACATAAAGAAATAGGAAGAAGATTTTAAAGGAAAGCATAGATTATATTAAAATTTTGATTATGTTAAAGTTGAAGATTGCAAACTAGAGAAAGACTATTATGGAAGACAGTGTAAAGAAACCTATATTGAGTAGAAGCTAAGATTTATTTGGATTACCAGCCTGCAGATGTTCTGTAAAGTCAAGAGTTTTTTCAATTGCCTTTTAAGTCTCTTGGGGAAAAGCTGAAAAATTTTGCTGAAACAGATTTTTCTATTCCTTTTTCAAGTCAGGGTGGAAAAATATAACATTTACAAGCACAGAATTGTTCTAATAACAAGAACTTGAATGATTTCAGAAAAATAAATGATCAGTGGTTCCCTTGCAATCATATTAGTTTTGGAGGTAGTTCTGTCACTTATGATACTTCAAAAAAAATCAAAATTCTAGCATCACCATTCATATTGTAAGCTTACTAGAAAATGATGAGAAATATCTGAAAAATCACTTATGTGATTCTGTATACGGAACTATCCTCTGATACTGCACGGAACAGGAAAAAGTTGTATAGGTTTGAATTATCACACAAACAGTAAATTCTGAAGCTTTAAACATGGGGCAAGATTTTAATTACAAACTTGTGGTTCAGACCATGTTCATCAAAATGTTTACAAGGTCTTTAAAGGACCCTGGGAATAGCTTTACACAAACCTGAGCGGTTTATAGTTTAATCAAAAATCTCCAGAAACATGTTTTGATGTACAGTCAAAGAAAACTCAGCAATTTTAGTTAATTTTTCTTTAATAAATATAAAACCAAAACTCAAAGAAAAACTGAAAGAAAAAAATCAAAGAAAAACTGAAAAATCATAAAATGAAATACATACAGACTTGTTCTTTTTCTTTCTATCTCAGATAAACTAAATAACATTTTTATGTGTAAAGTACTCTATTACTAAAATTCCAAAGAAAGTAAAGAAAAGAGTTCAGCATGCTAAATTCACTCCTCAGAAATATTTAGGTAAATATAAGCTTAATGCTGAGTTTCTTCTAAATTTTTCTTTCTTTTTCAGTCTCAGTTCCACAAATATTATGGTCAGCAGGTTCATGCTATTTCAGACTATACTGGAAAATAGTCACTGGTCATTCCAGAAAAGGACTGCCACCTGTTGCTTTTTATGTATAATGACCAAAATACACAAGCAAATCAATTAACGTAGTGATGATGGCAAAGGGGATCAGGTAAGGCTGTCTATAAAGTAGGATAAAGGTACTTCCTCATTTCTCTGAGGCGTCAAAAGGAAGACTGAAACGCCACCAAATAGGCTAACAGGGGTTAAACAATTACCTAAAAGAAGGTAAATTAATCCTTAATCTCAAAAGTGCTCTGTACAGGTGACCCCTGTGATCATACGCAGTATCACTCATTTTAATGTTCAATACAGCTCTGCATGATGGTGGGTGCTACATGCAGATGGAAGTCTAAGATACAGGCCGGATTGTAAGGTGATTTATTCAGATCTTGATTTGTTAAGCTTAGGATGTCCCATTGCCATTCATATTGTTACCAATTAAACCAAGTAACAACCAGCAACTATGCATAAAGCAAAAATCCTATGTTTGGTTCCTGCTGAGCTGGATAACTTTTTACATGACACTTTTATTGTAATTTAAAAGTTTTATGTGTATTCTTCGTGTGCGTGCCAAAGTGGAACTGACTTTCTCAAAGTTTATCAATGAGAAACAGCTTGTTTAGCAAATGGAGCATCCTCTCCTAGATTATTTTAGTGTTGTACTGTGACTTGTGCTATGATATCCTTTAATTCTTATTTCATGCCTAAAATTTAAAATTAGATATGCTCGGGAAGTTGGCAAGAATTTTTCATTTTAAATGTTCTCTGGATTTTCTTCTGATAAGCATAGTAAAGTTGCAGTTGGGACTGCATCTTAAATGGTTGGAGGGCACACTTTCAACATTTGACTGAATTTGCAGCTAGGATAAGGAATGGCCCAGTAGCAATGATGAAAGCCGCATTTCAGTATCCTGGGGAAAAGGAACATGTCTGGTCATCTCCATTTTTGTTGTAAATAGCAAAAGTAGAACTATTTCCATCAGCTGGCACGTACAGAACAGCTTTTATGTTCTGCAAAAATAATAAGCAGTGCAGAGAACATGTAACAGATGTTTGTATCTTTATTTATCTTCAAATAAGGAAAATATTTTGATAGTACCATCTTACGACATTCATTTTGTGAATTTATTCTCTATGAAGAACTTTCAATTACAGCAGTCAGTAAATGCCACTAAGGTATGAAATGAAGGTAAATTTATAAATACATATGTTTCTTTCTCATTGCATAGGTACTTAAGCATTACAATGGGTGGGCAAAACATAATAATTACTTTTGTTAGCTATTACAACGTATGTGTAAAGAAGAAATGATTTGTTAGCCATGATTCTCATGAAAATGTCGGAATTGATTGAAACACAAATGAAACATTTTGTTAACTATAAGTACTGATTTTTCAGTTACTGGCTACAGGAAAAGAATATTTTCTTGTAATAAAGTTTTGACTCTACAGATTTAAAAACATTACATTTACCTTGAAAGATAATTTTTATCTTTGGTATGTGCTGAAAACTGAAGAAATACTAATAACTGGGCAATTACATAACCATACTCACTAACATTATTATTAGCCTATTCATTCATTATTGAAGTTTAATTTTATTAGACTCCTGACACAACATTTGTCCTAGAAATCAAACATCATTACTCTCTTCGTGTGGGAAGTGCCTCCAGCAGCCAAGCCTTAAGCCGTATCTGCTTGTATCCATCTACAGAGCCCATAGCTGTCTCCGCGGAAGTGCTCAATGCCAGTCTGTACTGCACGAGGGGAGTGAAGAGCTGGTATTTCTAAAGTAAGAGAGGCTGCCCTGGTTCTGGAAGCAGGCATTGCAGCAGCACAATACTGCACCAGAACTAATCAGCCCTTTTAAAAGATGCATGGCTGTACAGCCTTGAATTCAGTGCCACACTGACACGAGAAAATATTTTTTGTGAAACATGGGAGCTGAGTAGCTTTGAGGGCATCAATGTGGAACTTTCACATGCTAGTGTACTGCCAACAGAGCTATTTGGGAAAAAAAGAGAGCTTCCAATCTCACAGTAGGCTGTTGGAGAAAATCAAGTCATCTCGACTGGCGCAGACCAAGGCAATTCTCTCAGCTCCCATGCTGGAAACACAAGGAAAGATTATTTAGTGCTGTCTGAGTTCAGATATAGTCCTGGCCTTTAGGAGTCAAGCCTTATGAAAAGCAGTGAAATTCTGTCTGTGCACAGAGGCAGAACATTAGGCTCCAAAAGCATGTGATTTCACACTTGGTGGCATGGCCAGTTAATCAGTTACTGCCCAAAGCCTTCCACTCAGGTGTTGCCTTTTCCACTGGGTCAGTATAGCTGTGCACATGCCACATGGAAATGCAGAGTGAGGAAATGGCGTGGGTAAAAAAACCCTTCCCTTGTATCCCTCTACTTTTTCCTTTTTGTCTTCAGCCCTCACTTCTCTGGTGCAGTTCACTGTGCAGTCTCTCACCAATACTCACACACAGAATGGGAACAAGATGGGGCAGGACTTATCAGGCAGGGCAACAGCTTCCCAGGCAAACACAGCTCCTTGTGAAGGAGCAAAAAAATCATTCCTTTCATCTGGCTAGCAAACAATTTGATAAATATCTTATCAGAAATTAGTTTATTAGAAGTCAGAAATAATTGTTAACTCATATCTGGTGGAATTCATTCCCACAATGCGGCAGAGAGGAAGTGAATAAACTTCTTGTTTTGGAACATAAACATCCTTCTGTGTTTCCCAGCTGCTCACAGCATGGATTTCTGCTCCTTGAAAATACTTGGTAATGTCTACTTTTAGAGGCTAGTGGATCAAATCACCTTTTCTTCTCATGGATATGGATAGTTTGTGAGTCAAATGTCTTTCAAAGCAATTGAAAAGCCTGCAGACCCCTGGTGATTCACAATGCATGGTACGTTGGTCATTGGCTAATCTTGTTTTAATGGACAGAGGTTCTTGCGCTTTATTTTTAGTGAAATAATTCATTTTGTAATTAAAGTAAGTGCTTACAAAAATGTTATCCTAATTATGTTTTTTAACAAAATGGAAGTCATCATTTTACCTTGCACCAATATTATGTTAGTTTATCCCATTCAAATTGAGAACTTATTAATCAAATCTGATGAGACAACAGTATATATTTTTTCTATTTACTTTTCTCAACCTATTTGCACTAGCAGGACTTTTTTCTTTTTCCATTTCTGGAAATAGCACAAAAATAAGCTAAAAATACACACAAACAATAAAAGGAGATACGCAAAGCACTTACAGACAACGTATTTTAAATACATTATTCTGATAATATATAGAGTCTTCCTTTCTCCTTCATTTATGCTGTATGTCACCTCTTGAAACATTCTCTCCAGCGTACTGAATGCTTTTTAATGTTTTCATATGGCAATCAATAATTATCAATTATACACTTAGTCATATAGTGCCAAACCCTTTCATTTAATACTTGGTTCATCAATTGTTCATATATACGTTCTGTCAAGCAGCTTAATGATATGATTGAATTGTGTGCTATTGATTTTCTATCTGTCAAGTTTATGCAGTGATTTGGAAATACTGGGCCTATACACTGATGTAATTTCCTTGACTTCAATAGAGTCATTATTCTGTTGGTGTAAGGGACTTGATAATCAGATTGCCAAACATCTGGAGTGAAAGACGGTTTTGGTGAGGGTATAATACTGCCCTCTACAGTCACTTCACCTAACAAGATTAGGTTCTAGTTCATTTTAAAATGTAAGGGATTACTTTGTTTGGATATACTTGATTACATATACTCTAATTATACGTGTAATCTAATTGTAAACTAATCTATATGAATCTTCATTGTTTAGAAATACATACGTTAATCATGAGAGAGATGGGCATGCCAGAATTCTGTTAAAAAAGTGTCATCATCTTTAAAAAATCAAAGTAAATCAAAACCTGGACAGGGAATTGAAAATGTGCAAATCACTGTGCTTGCACACGGTATTTGCAGTGGATCTGAGATACACTGGAGTAAAATCAGGCAGTTCACTGATTTGATACCTATTACAATAAAATTAGCTAGGTCAGGTAGACATTAGCTAGACAGCAAACATAAGACTAACGAGAATTTGGAACAGTCAATTTCTCTTACAGTACTATATTTCTAGTGCTGTTGAAGTATTTTCTTTTTTCGATTGTTCTGAAACAGTACTTTTCCAAAATAATAGAATTTTTCTTTCCCTCCTTCCCAACTTGAATTTTCTTAAGCAAAGGAGAAGATTGGTAAATATAAACTCGAGTAACTGAAGAAGTAATGTAAATACTAAAAACAACAGAGGACAAATGCTGAACATCATAGCTATGCAATGGTGTCTTGCCCACATATATATTCTAAAAAACCTGAAAATCATTTCTGTCTTGGATACTTCCTTATTTCCTGACTTGTTAACCTTCTCCCTTCCTCCTGCCAGGATGCAAAAAAAACACACCAACAAGAAAAAAAAAACCACAACCAAACAAAAAGAACCCCTCAGCCTCTACATAACTGACAACAACTTTGAATGACAGCATGTGGAGCAAAGGATATATATTCAGTCACCTCAGTCTTATAATGGGTTGTTTTCATATTCAAATAAATGCCCACTAATAAATACCAGAATCATAAATGCATCCCACAAGGAAATCTCATTAAAACTTATTCATCCCATCCTTCTATGTCCTCTCCAAATGTCAGAGATAAGATCAGCTTTATAGTACTCCTGGAAGATTAACAAGTATAAAATTTTTTGAAGCAGTTGGGCAAGTAAATCTCAGTCAAGAGACTTTTCTGACAAGACCTCTCTCATATTTAAATTATAGAAACTAGAACTTAAATAACAGCTTAAGGATTCCCATCTTCATAGTATGATGCATGTAGAAATGAAATCTCTCAGCCTGATAACGAGCTGTTAAGGGCTTCAAAAATCAGGGTTGCCATATAGTTCTTTTTCAACTGACTATATTTTTAAATGAAAATGGGGAGGAGGGAGAAGTTATTCCTGAAACTGACTAAAAGAAGAAACTTCTAAGAATCTCTGTGGATTGTATATACCAGGGAGACCAATTTATAAGGGAAATACTCTGACCTTATAACCGTTTACACAACCGAAGGGGGAGCTTTAGGGAATAGGTGCAATTCCATTGAGATCAACAAGTGTAACATCAACAAGTATATATCTGAAGACAGAATTTCTCTATGAGGCAGAATTACCAAAATAATGAAATCTTAAAAACTGTGGATTCACGGCAGGTGCTCCAAGCTCCCTTTTTTTTTCCTCTTGACAGATTAGAAAGCAGCCTCCAAACTGTTTATTAAGACTAGTACCGCTGATACTGTTTTTCTTTTAATTTCTCTTAATTAGTTTATACCATACCTGTGTGAGTTACGCATATCAAGAGGGATGTGGGATTAGAGGTGGGCTCCCAAACCTCGTATGTTAAATTTTCACTGAGCTATCAGTGCACTAGACATATTTCTAAAGACAGACAGTTTAAGCAGGTAGTATAATATGGCAGCACCAAATAGTGTCAATAAGGATTGAAGGGATTCTGAAAGTGAAGATTTTCATTGACCTTTGAAAACATACTACTGAATCACCGCTTTTCATCTTCCGTAATCAGCTACTTTATGTCACTGGTATTTTACTAGCCACTGCCATTTCACTAGCCACTGCCAACAGTAAACATGTACACCCAGGAAAAAGGGCATTCCTAAACTGCTGTCAGCATTATAAACAGATAAAGTTATAGAATTTGCTTTGAAGTATAGCCTACATAACTGTAGTACACATCTAGAAATGGGTCTAACTGAAACTTCCAGATGAGCCTGCAGCTATTAAGGTTATACCAAAATATCTGTATCTCTTCAGGCTTGAAATTACACTAGAAATTGCTTAACGAAAGTCTATCCTGTTGTTAGGAGTATCTCCCAACTGCAGCTGGATCAAAAGAAAAACTCTCCTGCTACTTTTTGCTCCTGTGTCCTAATCCAAGATTTGTAGTCACAGGAAAAAGGGAAAAAATCTGTTTTTCAGAAAAGTGAAATAACAGTTGTAAAAGGCAGTGACTTGACCGATTGATATTCCTTATTTTTGTAAAAGAGATCATTGTGATTTTTAAGATTCTAAATTCATAGCAAGTAGGTAACAGATACCTTTATGAATCCAGGCCTATGTGTACAGGAATTCAAATACATCCATGCAGTTTAGCAGTTTTACCTTAACTCTGAGTCAGAAGGGGCCACCTCCAGAGCAGCAAGGCAAGTCTGCTTCACTGTGATAGGAATTCTGTAACAGAGACATGCAGTACTGTAGCATCTCTGAATTGAAGCTGCAATAACCAGCAAAATCTTTTGGTCTCTAGCTGTTCAGTAACAATTTAAAATCAAAGATCTGCTAATCCCATATCATCTCCATGCTATCACTTGACTCCTTGTTGTATAAGGTGTAATAATTTAATTCCTTCTAGAAATGACATATCCTGTGGCAAGAAATACAGGAAAACTACATCAATTCCAGTCCCGGTCTTTTACTAAACTTTCAGGAAAGTTTTGCTTGGCTTCCCCTCTTCTGCCCCATGTCTAAAATCTCTTGTTAGAGAGTATCATCTAAATTGCAGTCCTCCAAGGTCAGTCTAGTCACTGGTTATTCATAATTAGGTGCCAACAGAACTTGTATCATGTTAAAATAGGGGAACAAACCAAGGCAAAGCTATAGAACTCTTAGCAACTTTAATTAAAATGTAATATCATGTCATATTACTTGAAATGTTTACAGCAAACATCTATATATGTCCACTGAAATGCATGTTGATATCTTTCATTGCTTCTAAAGTGTTACAAGCATGAAACATGCTTCTAATCATGCTTATAGCATGATTATATATAAAAGCTCTGAGGACTGTGCTTGTGATAAGAATCTCAGTTTTAAATGTCTCTGAGAATTCAGCAGGGGTTTTGAAATAGCATCTGAAAAATATACATAGAAGTCCAGAAAAATCATCAGGACTGCCCCCGTTTTAGCTTACTTGAATACACCTCATCATTACTAGATACATATCTCCACTAAAGCTCTCCTCTTATGTATCTGGAGAACAACTCACACATTACAAACTCAAAAAAAGTTGTAATTTTGTAATTTTATTTGCTAGGGTATCTCTTGCTCAAAATAAAATTGTAAAGTTTAGCCAAATTTTGTGAGAATGCTGAAACACTTAAAAGCTTCAGTCGCTGAAGAACATAGGTCTGAGTAAACAAAACCACTAACCTTTACTAGTATACTCTCACTTAAAGTATTTAAAGCCATCACAAGGAGGAATTTGAATATTAGAGAATGTTTTTGGCTGAAAACTCTATTCAGCCCCCTTTCAAGGTGACAGATTAACAGGTAAATGCAATCTAGATATTTCTATCAGTCCTCTGTAGCTGCAACAAAATATCTGTTTCTGGTACTAATGTACTTAATATGTCTATCCAGTCTATCTATAGTTTTATTTTGTAATTATTCATTACAGTTTTTCTAATAAAATAGGCAGGAAGTAAATAAATTTGAGAGAGTTTCCTGTAAACATGTGGCTTGTATAGTTCTAAGCCAAATGTACTGTGAGAGCCAGTTGAAAACACTATTGGGAAATCTTATTCACTGGGACAAGAACAAGAAAGTTAAAAACCACTAGCAATATAGACAAAGTAACTCCAAATGGTTTAAGTTTTTTCAGAGCTTTTTTATTTTATTTTCATTGTCTTGCTTGTAACTCAATGTGTAGAAAAAAATTTGTGGAGCTCTGTTCTCTTCAGATAAAATACTTAGAGTAATGATAATGGCGAGAATTTAAACAAAAGGATTAATTGATCCATTGCATATCATGGCATTATACCATTCCATCTATTTACTGGAGAGCAGCTTAGAAGTGTTTGCTATGCGGTGAACCTACAGGTCTTTGGGCTTTACCTGGAGCTGTATAAGTAAAGATCTAGTCCCACAGCTTCTTTTTTGATCCTAGCTATTGAAATATAAATCACAGAATGGTTGGAGTTGGAAGGGACATCTGGATATCATCTAGTCCAATCTCCCTGCCAAAGCAGGTTCACCCTTAGAGCAGGTTGGACAGGAATGCATCCAGGTGGGTTTTGAGTATCTCCAGAGAAGGAGACTCCACAACCTCTCTGGGCAGCCTGTTCCAGTGCTCTGTCACCCTCAAAGTAAAGAAGTTTTTCCTCATGTTCAGATGGAATTTCCTGTGTTCTAGCTTATGCCCATTGCCCCTTGTCCTGTTGCTGGGCACCACTGAAAAGAGTCTGGCCCCATCCTCTTGACACCCACCCTTCAGATATTTATAAACATTGATAAGATCCCCTCTCAGTCTTCTCCAGGCTAAACAGACACAGGTCTCTCAGCCTTTCCTCATAAGAGAGATGCTCCTGTCCCTTGACCATCTTTGTAGCCCTCCGCTGGACTCTCTCCAGTAGTTCCCTGTCCTTCTTGAACTGGGGAGCCCGAAAGTGGACACAGTACTCCAGATGCGGCCTCACCAGGGCAGAGTAGAGGGGGAGGATGACCTCCCTTGCCCTGCTGGCCACACTCTTTTTAATGCACCCCAGAAGACCACTGGTCTTCTTGGCCACAAGGGCACATTGCTGCCTCATCGTCAACTTGTCCACCAGGACTCCCAGGTCCCTTTCCACAGAGGTGCTTTCCAGCAGGTCAGCCCCTAACCTGTATCAGTGTATGGGATTGTTCCTCCCTAGGTGCAAGACCCTATGCTTGCCTTTGTTGAATTTCTCTAGGTTGCTCTCCACCCAACTCTCTAGCCTGTCCAGGTCTCGTTGTATGATGGCACAGCCTTCTGCTGTGTCAGCCATTCCTCTGTCCCCTCATCCATGTCATCGATGAATATATTGAACCCAGGACTGACCCCTGGGGAACATCTCTAGTTACAGGCCTCCAACTAGACTCTGCACCGCTGATCACAACCCTAGCATCGTAAGGGATATCTCTTCAGTACTCTTATGCAGAATAAGTTGTTCTTTATTTTGAAAAGAACTGGCAACATTTCCATAGGCTGGTGTACTTGAATCAGATTACTGGCAAATCAGACAGTTTGTCGCAATAGGCAAGATAATGAAATAGCTTCTCTCCACTTTGCATTGGCTTTGCTGCCGCCTATAGAGGAAGTGGGAACTGGAGGGTCATCTGTGTTTGATTTCTTTTCTAGATATTAGTCTGCACTACTCTTTGATTTATCTTTCTTTTCTTTGTGACTAGGTCATCAGGGTGGTGGTAGAACTAGTATTTTATCCCGATCATATTTACTCACCTCACACTGCAAAGAATACTTGGTCAAGGTTGCTCTCAGGACACATCCTTGTGCAGGAGATGCTGGGTTGTTTTACCAAGGCTGATCACACCTCTACTTCTTCCACCCAGTACCAACTGCTTTGAAAAGTGGCACACTTCATTTTGCTAGCTACTTGAGTGTATGTAATTACTGAACAAGAGCAGACAGGCAAACACAAAACAAGGTGTGTTCTTACTACAAACTGAAGACCTATTGCATCATCTTTTTTCTTTAGCATCTAAATTAGAGGACTTCCTTATATGTATTTATATGATGTCCAGATTTCATGTAGGTCTTCTATTTTGTATGCAGTGTTTCTAATAGAATTATTGACAAGTCTTTTCTCATAGGACAAACTTAGCATTAATTTGGCTATGTACCATGTTTTTTGCCACTGTTAAGTTTAAAAACATCTCTCCCATTTTCTCTGAGGAATGCCTTCTTTCATAGATGTTACTTCAGCGCAAAGATGTTCTTTTTGGTTGTGGTTTTGATTTGCTCATTTCTTTAGCCAGTTGCAGAATACAGTTACCAGTACTTAGTTACAATATCAACTGCAACTTGATAATTGTTCATTTTATTTTTTTTCTTAGTACTGGTTCACATTTATTTGTACTGTCTCAATACCTTACAAAGTCATGTAAATCCAGTAGTGAGTGACTAAAGGGCATTACTACCCAAGCAAGGTTCAGTTTCCCATAGAAAACAGTTTCACCAGTTTCAGTTTGTTTCTTAAGAGGCCCTCTGAGCTAATTAATACCTTTCAGGATCATTCAAGAAATAAAAGTGTCGGAATACACACAGAAATTGAAAAAAAAAAAAAAGAAAACCAGCTGTTTAGATTTGAAGCACATTGAAGAGAATGCTGAAGAAATGCCTGTTGCTCATTCTCTACCTGTCTAGTAAATCAGCAGAGGATTTCTGTCTCCAGAACTGTCTGTCAACTTTCACAAACAATTTCTGCTTTTCAAAACTGAGCTAGGTATTGCCAAGAGTTTCCTGTACTGTGTACGGGGGAAAAGCCTCTGTTACTAACACTTTCAGTGAGACTCTCTAATGAGTTGACAATAAACTCCTATGTAATTTCCTGTAAAATTAAAGATTAGGGATGTGTTAATCCAACGACTGGGTATTGTTCCTGTGGTCAGTTTTCATTAAACCAGTTTCCTGGAGAAGCTGCACCTAGTCAGTAAAAGATGACTATTCATATTTTGCACAGAACCATAAAGGAACCAGTGTTCAAGAAATGTTCAAACATTACAGTGAATTTCCTTTACAATAATGAAATCATACTAATATAAATAATGTTGGCCATGTTCAAACTCAGACCTCCTGTACCTAGATGAAGATAGTTGGTGAGATGGTGTTTGACTTTGTGTAAATGATACTGTAAATGTGACATATATATATAAATTTACTTTTTTTTAGTAATGGATTGGGCTTTGCACTGGTGTTGTGCTAGTGACAAATATTCTAAAGCTACACAACTCTTTATAGCTTGGTTTGCTTGTGTGCTTGGCAGCTGGAGAATTGTAAAAGAATTAGAGTAAGAAGACTGTGCGACTTTTCGGTGCAGGTCACACCATAGTGCAACAGGGAAAAGAAATGAAAGAAGAAAGCAAAGAAAATCTTAAATAAAAGAAGAAACTTTTATATTGGTCAGCCATGCCATAAATCCCAAGATAGGTGAAAACAGTTTTCTTTATAGACTCTGGTATTAATTAAAGCTGAAAACCTGTGAAGAGAGAGTGTGTCTCTGCTGCAGGATTCCCTGTGACTTCTGCAGCAAATTCAGACTTGACAGAATATTGTAATATATCATAATTCATATTCATATAAAAGCTTGACAGAATCCTGCATGTTGGTTTGAATGCACGTGTATTTCAGGTGTGAACCGACCAAAACAATAAGGAGAATTTAACCATCCTATCTCCACTAGTCCACTAGACTAGTTTGTCCTGCCTCCATTTTAAACTCAGACTTTGTATTCAAATTAACTTGGAATTAATTGAAACTTAGATAATTTTGGATCATTTTAGATCATTTAGCTATAAATGCAACAGCAACCAAAACATATCCAGTTCGGGAAAGTATTGTTTTTATTCATCAATCAGCTGGAATTCACACTTGCTGAAGAGACTTGTATTACTGAAGGTATTATTTTATTTGGACCGCCATAGAGGAAACAACTAAAAATGATCAGTTCAATGAATCTATATAATACTCATCAGGTAATTGCACAGAACAGTCAGTTGTTCTCATCTCCTTCATCAAAGGAGTATTTGGTCAATCAAGGGATTGGCAAGGGCTTGTCCAGTTCGCTTCCTGGAAATGGGTATGAGAATGGACACACAAAGTAAATTAAAGAGCAAAATAAGGATGACATTATTAAGGAGGCTTTAATATCCATTTGGTTATCAGTCCACGTACTAAGATCTCAATTTAACAAGTATACTAATTACCTGAACAATAATTTGCCAAAGTATATTAAAAAAAATTGTGAAAAAAATCTTACTGTGATAGGTTTCAGGGAAATATGGATGTAAGGCAGACGAAGCAATACTAACAGAAAAGTTTGGATGGAAACTTTTGAAAAGGGTTTCCAGGAGACTGTCAGGGAGTAAGCAGTGACAAAAACTTGAAGTAACTTGGAGGACTGATCTTTCACCTCTGCTGACTTTTTGTGGGAAGTTATAGTTTTTAGAAAGAATTTAACCTGAATACGTTAATGTCTTCACACAGTATGCATCAAATCTTCACTTCTTCCTTGGCATCCACACATTTTTTCTGTGCAATATCACTCATTTCAAAGTATCTGACTATTAGAAAGACTATTTTATGATTGATGTATTAAGTTATAATACTACTTTGCAAAGCCTGTTCCATTGCTTACCATACAACTTTGATAATATCAGGATCTTCATGTTATCTTTATTGTTATTATTATCAAAATATAAATTACAGAAAGATTATGAAAACTACTCCCCAGAACCAGACCTTCAAATAACTTTACTAACATGAACCTTTTGCACTGAGAGATGCTGAATGAAGGAATATTATGCAATTCACTGTTTTGGTTTGTTTTCTTAAGAAGAAATTTGAATGAAGACTTGATGGACATCAAGGAAACAGGTTTCATTAATATTATTGTATTACTTCTGACAGAATGGAATGGCCTCAGTAAGAGATTAGTTGTGACAGCCCATTCATTTCATATTTGCTCTCTCAGATAATCTAATAACTTTATCCACTTCTGTTCTTCCATGATTCAGCGTAGAAGTGATAATTCTTCTATGTCAGAACTCTTCTTTCTTTTAATTTCAGGTCCTTCAGTGTCACTGAAGTATCATGGTGAAAATAGGTTTTTTGTTGCTGTTTTAAGACAGAATGACCATTTGTTTCAATGCTTTAAATTATTTTATTTCCTCTCCTTTGAAATAGAAGTTGTCTACATAGCTTTATTTACATAAAAGTAAGAACTCTTGGTGATTTTTCTGTGAATTAATATCTACACAACCTAGAACTATGAGTTGTAAATTAGTTTTTATACAGGTCTTTCTCTAGTACCAGTGGATAAACCACATTTTCCTCAGATTTCTCATTTAAAATGTAACCCAGAGTACCAGAAAAGCTCTAAGCAAAATATAACATAATAATATAATCGAAGCCATTTTCAATAAGTCAGCACTTCTTTTAGTTTTTGTTTTCCCTTCTGAACAAAAGCAACGTAGACAATTATTTTAAATTAGGTTACATGAGAATATTATTCGTGCAACAGAAATAGGTTTCTTATTGTAATTAAGTTTAATAGATCTTGCTCTGAAGATGAACAGAATCAGTCTTGAAAATACTGGGTATCTCCAACTGCAGGTATGTTTGAAGGTTGGATGGCTAAATTAATTAAGTCTGCTAGTGAGGTGGTAAGGATATGATGAGGGAGTAGCTCCTTATAGCTTTTTAATTATATTTGAAATTATAGGTTGCCCAGAGAAGTTGTGGATGCCCCATTTCTGGAAGTGTTCAAGGCCACGTTGTATGGGGCTTTGAGCAACCTAGTCTAGTGGAAGGTGTCCCTGCCCATGGCAGGGGATTTGAAATGAGATGATCTTCAAGGTCCCTTCCAACTCTAACCATTCTATGATTCTATGAAATATAGATAAAAATCTCCACAAC
The DNA here is from genome assembly GCA_008921705.1 of Burhinus oedicnemus. NCBI lineage: Eukaryota > Metazoa > Chordata > Aves > Charadriiformes > Burhinidae > Burhinus > Burhinus oedicnemus. Next base: position 3,038,489 of record VFFE01007836.1, read on the forward strand.
CTCCTGCCTTTATCAAAACTACTTTTGGAAAACCTTTGATTGACTTGAATGGATTGTGTTAAGACTGCGTAACTCCAGTTGATTTGGTTTCGGAAGGATATAGTTTTATACAGGTTAAGTACAACTCTCTAGAAGTGTCTTTTTTTAGATAAAGATGTGTCTATAAATGTTTCAGAATTTGTGTTTATTTTTTGAGTTGTCCAATTTCATTTGATCCTTTAGATTTATTTTTTTTTTCTTTGCTATGGAAAAATGTTTCAACAAACTAAATCCTGCTACATCAAAGGAATTTGACTGAAAAATTGCCACACTGAAAAGGAGCAATGAGTGATGTATAAGAATCAGATCACCAACGTCTGGTGAGTCAGGGGAAGCTGTAGGTGTATCTACATAGAAAATCTATGTAAGAGGATCTGGGCATTTTCTACGTAATAGTGATAAACTGTGAACATCTACCACAATCCATAAACTGGACACAAGAAACATGATTCCCTTTATAGAAAGTGTCAGTAAAGATAAGGGCCCAGGACTAGGACTTAAAGATATGGTACTAGGGACCAGATTTGACAACTTACTGTTTCTGCTGCCATACTTCAGACATCTGATACTCTTCTTTAAACTCAGTCTCCTCTTACTGAGCCTTTCACTTTGCACATTTCTTGACTCTAAGTAAAAATAAATATAAATAACTAAAACAGAAAAAAAAATCTTAACCCAACAAATTAAACAAATCCAGGTACATTGGCTTTAAAATTTAATTTATCTTAAAATAATCTTGTAATTGGAATGGCTCATGGCTCTTCAATGTTTGCATTTGGTAGTGCTAGTATAAGTAAAAGAGAGTAAATGAAACTCATGGAAAAATAAATGTTAAGACAAGAGGAAAAAATGGAGAACAGAGTTGAAGATGTTTTAGAAGCATGGGTATCCACTGACGTAGACATTATGAGGTTTGGTGTAAGTGAGACAGTAGAAACCAGGCAAGATGCTTAACAAAAGGAAGAAAGATAGAGGGAAACTGTAAAAATACATACAAGGGAAAAAGAATAGATGAGTTTAAGTAGGTATGGGTGGTCGGGGCTCAGAAAGAGAGCAAAAGAATTAAACTGCATTTCTGGCAATTTTCTCATTTCCCTCTCTAAAAGGCATGGGGGGTGAAGGTATAAAACAAACAAACAAAAAATTAACTTAAAATTTCAGCAGACATACAGGAGAAAAACACAAAGTCTCATACCAGATATAACCAATATAACTGATTAATCTAAATAGCATTTAAATTTGTCCCAGTGTCTGAGCACAGAAAGAGGGTAAAAAATATTGACATGAAGGTAACTTTAAAGTCAGGCAGAACTTTAAAGAATTGTGTTTAGAAAGTGCCTTTGACAGCTATTGCTGAAAATTTCTTTCTTATTGCTAAGCATTATTTTGCTTCTGTGCATAGATATACACAGCTCTTCTTTCACCTCAGAGATTGAGGCTAAATCTTCAAGATGAAAACCACCGCTAGCTGCAGAGAAATGGAGATACTCATAATAAGTGATCAGGTTCAAAAACCAGAAGTATAGTCACGTTATCATGGACCATTTAGCCACACCATATTAATCTGGATGGAGTTGTGTTTTACTTCTGATAGTATCTACATTGTGCAGTTAAAGCTAACAAGTGTTTATGCACACATCTTTACTAGCCATGTATATTTGCCCTTAGAAAGCCCCTTCCAGGACCTCCATTCAGCATGGTTGCTATTAATCGCAGTTGTCACTAACTGATTTCATGTCATTGATGAAGCACCTTGCAAAATACTTCAGTAATGCTTGCGAGGGTCATAATTTTTCTTATTCTGATCTAACTTTATTGATCCTCTCCTCAGAGGAACAGCACCCCTCGCAGCTTTATGGGACCATTCAAACAATCTAAGAATGATTTATATTACCCTTAAGGAAAAAGACATCAAGACTTGTTACTCGCATGCTGAGATTTTCTCTGAGATCTCAAGCTGTCAAAATACTAAACACAAGTCAGGATATTCCTGAGTGACGGAAAGCACTACAAAACTTTATAGCATTATTAGGCTTCATGTTATAATTGGGTGATGCTTCCACTTAACATGCAATTTATTTTATTCAATATTGATAAGATTTAATGGATGATGTATTTGATTCAAGGCTCTGATACAAATGTAGAGTCTTAATTAACAAGTGATATATTTGATGCATTGAATAATGCATCTGATTTAATAGAGGATGCACTGTATCTGCAGCTGAAGGTGATTGGTCTTTTTAGTGAGAGATTAATTCATTTAGAAGATGATGTATCACTTTCAATATGAACTAAATCAAATTTATAACACATTTTTTTTGCAGCGTGCAAAGTAGCACAAGGAACAAGTTTGCCCTCAAGTGGACTTCAAAGGCAGATCATACCTCCAAGGTACTAGGCTGGCTGAATCAGTGGTTAATTCATACGTGCTGTGATAGGGGTGGAACCAAGTTCTAATAAGCCACTGCCTTCTCAATTGACCTTTACTTTATTTCTAAGTAAAATTATATTGAAGTTATTTAATTAGAGATCCCCAAAAGTGTAATAATCTTTGTATTAACAAGAATTGACAATAATAATTGAAAGATTCAAGGCGCAAAAGCTATTTGAACTTGAGACATTGATGAGGTAATAGAAACAGGAAGGGTATCTTTAAACATGTATTTTTCTTCAGTCACAAAAAAAAATTGGCAAATTTGACAGTATGCGCTTTTATTTTATAAATTCATCTCATCAATATCACTGCTTTTAGATCTTGTAAAACTGGGAAACTAAATTATCAGAAAGGGTTAGTGGGAGAGCTTCAGTTTAGATCACTGGAGTTTTCAACTCCTGTATATAGACGACTAGCCAGGTTTATCACATTGAAAACACAGGAAGGCTATGTGGAGTCAATATTCCATTTCCACATTCTGTAATGTGAAACCTCTGTGTTCACTTACTATTCTATCAAGCCTTTATTTTTCTGTTCACAGCTCCATAAATTCAATACTCTATGCTTTTAATCTAATTTGCTGACAAGTGAAAATGACCCAGGTTCAAGACAATGCCAGCTAGTTTTTTTAAATTACATATTTAGAACTAAAAAAGTATCAGGACATGCATATATAACTCAATGAGTATATAATGGCTGTCATACTAGTACATAATATCCCTAGTAATTTAATTACAAACATCTGACTGTTTGGTATTTAAACAGGAAAATGATTGTTTAAGCACTATGTAGTTAAAGAATAATAAACCTTCTGGCATATTCTTTATTCAAAATGTTACACTAAAGAATAAGATCAAGAGAGATTCACCAGCAATGAAAAACTATTCTGAAGTAAACTGATTTTATATTTCTAAACATATGATGGATAATATCGCTGTCTTGTAGATATACGTTCAGTTTAGTGTATATCAAAATCACAAGATAGAAGTAAACCAAGAAAAAATATTTTTATTTTTAAATTGTTTCGATTTTTCACCCAAAAGTAAAACCTTCCGTTGATTCACAGCATCAAGAATAGCATTGATAAAAGATCATGATAACTTTAAAAATACAAATTAATTTAAAAAAAAAAAGTTGGATCACATTGAATTAGGCTTTCCACAACAGAAGAAAATAAGTACATCTTATTGATGCTTAGAAAACAAAGGATAGTGTACGAAGCAGGAAAAGATTTACAGGTCACAGTTTTTGACAGATCATGACATCTACTTCTGCAACCCAAAGACTTGCTGTGTGAGATAAATAATTGAAAAATAATTATAAAATTGTGTCTATCTGGCCCATATTAACTTTTAACAGGTGATTTCAGATCATAAGAAATTGTGAGCTATCCATAACCTAGCTGCCTATAACAATAGATTCAAGCTGTTATGTTCCTGTTCTCAGTGACCAAAAATATTAACAGCAAAGTTCTGAAGATAAGAATACTATGCACTGGTAAGTATGTATTATCTATATCATACATGGCAAATGATTCGAGGTGCTAAAAAGTTACAGTTAAGCATGTCTTCTTCCATTTCCCAGCTCATGGTGGCAAAACACCACTACAGGATTAAAAATGAGAAACGATGGCATAGTCTTATCTACTTTCTGCTGTATGAGATACCTCTATTTACTTTTCTCCTATTCTGTAAGAAAGTTTCCATGGAGTGTAAATTGCTTTTTCAGTCTGCACAAGGCGCTATTTGTCCTCTTGATTTGACTATGGAAGCAAGAATATATCAGTCTTCATAGGATTGCAGAGAGTGCAACCTAGTTTTGTTTATCTGTGTGTGCCACCTACATAACTGCTCCTCCTCCTGTGTTTCTGAATTACAATGTTTTAGTTTGATGACGGATTAGAAAAGTATGTTGAAATCTACAGCAAGTCTCTCATACCTACTTGTTGCTATAAGTTGTCCAACCAGTAGCGAGCTGTTAGAGTTCATAATTTCAGGCCATTGTTTAAGGTAGTAATCCATCAGAAGTTAAGATGAATACATGATAGTAGTTTTCCAGATACTGGCTGTGGACAAAGGATAAGGAAAGATAAGCTTTTAATGGTTACAGAGAAGCCCACATACCACAGGATTTGTTCAAGGGTTCCTGGATATGTCAGCCCCTGCCTTGGTTCACAAATACATCCTCCTCTTATCGTGGAAGAAAGTAATTATTTTTGGATCCCAAAGTGACATCTCCTGAGATCTGTAATATCCCATGGTTTTTACTTCTCAATAAGCTTTATAGGATAACTTACTTTCGAAACAAGATTAGTCATGATAATGGTAGATACTCTCTTCTTTAATTGTCATTGTTTACGATACTGATAGGATTTGAATTTGCTGGAAACTGTATAAGCAAAGGGAGGTTGTAAGCAACAAATCAAAACAAATAAATTTGAGTCCAGTTTGGTGCTGATGGATGTTTGAATAACAGGGCTGCATGTCTGAGGCAACAAGAGAGAATGAGGCAGAGGAATCAGGAAGAAGACAAATTAAAAATAGAAAATGTATCTCTGTCACAAAATTTCTGAGGTTACATATAAGCCTAACGTAACAGTATAAGCCCTGAGGTGTTACATTTGAGGATGCTTGGGGGCATCAGACCTGCTGAGATAAAAGGCAGAGGATTGTCATGGGTGGAATCCTGGCATGTCCTGTATCCACACCGTCTGTTGGGAGCTGATTAAAAACGGCAAAAATCCCTAGATTTTTCTCTCCAAAGCTGGCAACTTGTTGACTCACTCCAAAAGGAAACCTAATAATGAAGTAGTGTATGTGTAATATGGATTATTGGTAGTAGAAGTACTAGTTACATTAACAGTAGTGCATTGGGGCCTAGGTGCAATACAGGGACCAGGTCAAAATGGCAGTACAGAAATAGCCCTAAAACCAATAGATTCAGAAAAACAGATATGGGATGTAGTAGGACATGCGGCCAACAAGCTGAAGGAAGTGTGATATGAACTAATTTTGCCCCTGCTGACTTCTAGCAGAAAGAAAAGCAAAAGAGATGAGATTAAAAAGGAGAAAATGGACTAATGAGGAGAAAAGTCATCATGAAGGGGAACTGAGGGGAGACAAAAAGGACAGTCTTGTAATGCTCTTGATATAGGCAGATGAACAGAGTTCACTACTTCTATTTTTTTTTTTTTTATTATTTTACCCTCTTCTCATTTCTCCAGACGGAGGGGCCAGAACACTGCATTGCATGATATAAATCGGTATTGCTTCTTTTTTACCCCCATTTTCTTAAAAAAGGAAGAGAAGAATATGTAAATATTTTAAAAAATAATTATTTTTTTTTTTTTTTTTTTTTTTTTTTTTACAAATTTTTTTTTTGAATGAAACTTTGTGTGAAGAATATTTTTGGAGTATAAGATTGGTTGATTTGACAGAAGGAACGATTAGTTTACTCTTTAAAAAATATACATGAAAAATTCTAAATGAAAGTAACTATAATTTTTTTAAGATTTATTTTTACAATCTAAAATTACTCCAAGAAATACAAACTAACTTTGTTTGTAGTGACCAGAAGAATTATATCCACCTTTTTCAGACAATAAAGTGTTTAGCAGAGTAATTTAACGCACCTCATAGTCAGCTTCTGGGGGGTCGGGGGAACACAAAAAAAAACCCCAAAACCCAAACAAAACAACAAAAAAACCCAACCCCCCCAAAACAAACAAACAAAAAATGGGCAAAAAATAAAACATTTTTAAGATCTATATGAAGTGTATATATATATTAGAAATATATAAATATATTTGAAGAAACGCCCATATCCATAAAGAATGAAGACATTGATTTTAGCTCCAAAAATCACAAGAACAGGAAAAGGAGTTAAGTTGGGACAGAGAAGAGCAGCAGCGGTTGTGGAGATACAAAAGAAAGAAGCTCCATATTTACCACAAAAGATAGGGGGTGTGGCAAGGAAAGTTGGCACTAAAAGACTACAAGTGCTTTTATTATTTTTCCAACCTTTATGCCTCTTGTGCTAAGAACTAAGCAGTGTTGGATTTTTTTGAAGGGTAACTCTGATTTCTGTGTCAAGTGTTTTTTGAGGAGGAAAGTAAAAAATGGCCTCAGGTCAGAGCTTTGAAAAAGGTATGTTTAAGTTACTGAGGTATCTCGTGGAGTCATTTGTGATGTTGAAGACATAAGGTAGCTGCAGAACGAGGTTCTACCTTCCTGAAGGTGTAAAAAAAACCCAAAAAGACTACATATCAAACCATACCAGAGAGGATGCAGCCAAAGGTCTTGGATGCAGCCTACTGACCTCCAGCAAAACTTATCAAGTACAGGATACGGCGTGCTGGAACTGCAGAATAGCAGCAGCCTCATGAACATTCAGCAGTGGAAGTTCTACACAGTTATGATGAGTTCCTTAGTTTTCCTTAGTTTTGTGCGCTTTATTTTTTTCCTTAAACTGTTAAACTATAAACATTTAAACCAAAACAAACCACCTCCCCTGCCCCATCTCCTTTCATTAAGATTTTTTTCTTTCTAAAAAAATAGTCAGTTTATATTATGTTCATAATCACCAAGCATGTATTTCTTTCCAGAATTAATTTTTCTATTAATATGTTATCATCTGGTAAGTGCTATAAGGAGTTAAAGAAAAATCATTAAAGGTATGACATAGACAAAAAGATTAAAACATACAGAGACATAAAGGCATAAAAACTCACTGCAGAATGAATTAAATAGTTTTTTTGAGTCCCTGTATATGGTTTATCCAGTAGAATTCTGCTATTTTGAAATGGTAGATGGATGTTTGCCTGAGCTTTCCAACAGCTCTTTTTCCATTTTAAAAATGCTTTTTGCCGTGAAAGGATATAATGATACTTAACATCTTGAATTTAGTTTGATGAGAAGGAAGTTATTCTGTGAAACCTACAAGTAGGTTGTTTGAGCAAAACTCAAGCTGAAATTTCCAATCAAGGAAAACACCTATACATGTCTCTGGTAAAAAAATAGAACTAGTTTCTTTTTGTAATTAATGTGAAAAGTAATTCTAAATAAGTTCTTTAGGATTGTATGTAATATTTTAACATTCATTCTAAATTAATCAGATCTTATATTCATTGCAAAGCAATTCATAATCATCTTTTTAACAGTTTAAAAATTAATGGTATTTTCTGATTTTTGTTCAGTTAGAGTACAAACAGCAAAAACCACCTCACCATAAGGAAATGCCAAAATAATGCCATGTTCTTCTTACTGAAAATCAGATTAAAAAAATCACCTGTGCCATGAAAACATGGGTGATTAGGAAAAGTAGATAAAAAAGAGGTTTGTGGGTAGCAGTACAAGCTTTATGACTTTTTGTGTCTTCAAAGAAAGGAGTCATCAGCAGAGGCTCTTAGGTATATGGGAATCCTGTTTTATAAAACAGGATTAAAGTTATGTTAGGTGAAGTGGTTTTAGAACAGGGTTACTAAGGGGCATAAGAGAGTCTAAGCTACCAGAAAATAGGAAAAATAATTGTTAAACCTATTAAGTAGTAATACTGGTGGAGGAGAATTAGAGTGGAAAAGATGGTCAGAATGACCTGATATTAAAAGAAAAGAAGGATAAGGTTTACTTTAATTAATGTCATGCTTTCTTTAAGATAAAGGTTATGCAATGTCATTAGGAACTACTAATCCATAATTGTTGAATAGAAATTTTAGGAAAACTGTTTTAGTATTATTTTTATGGAGTTCAGTTGTTACATTTTGTTCTGACCTCAGGTGTCCCCACCTGCCTTCAAAGTGAAATTATAAAAGCTGACACATTCCTCTCAACTTAGTCCTTCTTCTCCATTTAAAGAGGTAAAATACTACATTTACTTCCTCAGCCAAACGGGGAAGTTCATTGCTATAGTTCATTGTGATTTCTTGGCAATCCACCAAAGTTGAACCCCTCTCTGTAATTTTCTTTTATATTTGTTGAATAAACTAATTATTGCAACTAATATTGAATATCAGAAATTATAGCAGGGTGAGATAACCTGGTGGTAACAAATATGTTAACGAAGAGCAGAATGCTGTGTGAAGAGTACTGTGAAGAGTAAAGGTCCCTGATGGAAATTATATGCTCTTGAAAGTACTAAGATTATTGAGAACAGCCTGAATCAAATCCTCTCACAGTAGAGATAAATACTACAAATCATTAATAATACTAATTATGTAATGAAAACAAAGAGAATTTTATCTTAAAACAAAATAACAATAGCCCTCTTCAAAAATGTATTGCAAATCAATCTCTTCTGTGGATTAGACCATATGACACAAAAACAGGCATGAAGACAGACTTTTTAATTGGAATTAATGATTTCAGTAAGCAACAATACATCAAGTGAACTTGGATGTGCACATCAACATAGAGGGATACCAAAGAATTGGGAGATTTAAAAAAAACCTCATGAGAGGATCACAATTTTATTTATTTTGGTGTAGAATAAACACTAAACATTTCTTTCCAAGAGCCAACTCTTGTTTGTCTCAGTTGTGATTCATGCTGCCAGATTTAATCACTATTCCACACTATATGGGCCCAAGATTATTTGTCTGGATGTAACTGATCTAAATTGTAGTTCAATTCAAATTATCACTAGTTCACAGATTTCCATAAAGTCAAGTGTCACTAGACTTTCTCTTTGTTTCTGTGGAAAATTTTGTTTTAACCATGTTGTCCTATTCCTCTAGCACAGAGAATTTGCTATTTTATTCAAAAAATAAGTAACAGTCTACATGAACTTAAACAAAAGGGTTGTATTAGGAAATACTTATTTAGCTAATTACTCCCTCAAAGCCAATCAATTCACTCCACTTAGGTATTTATTTATTATCACATATGCATATGCTCATTATCATATCACAGTGAAGTCCTGAACCACTAAACTGTGACAAAGAGTCCAGGAAACTGACTATTTACAACCATCTTAGAGAATCTCAATGTTTCTGCAAAAATCTGCTAAGATTTCTGCTTACAAAAACAGAGGAATAATGTTATGTACTACTATGTATGCAGTAATTCACTGTCTGACACACTCATATGATCTGAATGACTTACTATATTGCAGCCCTTATTTAAACAAACAAAAAAGAAGGTCAGGGTGGGGAAAAAGGGGAGGGATGGAGAAAGAATCCATTAAATAGAATAAATGGCAATGTCTCCAGAGTCTGAAAATATAGAAACATTTTTTTCTTTCACTCTGGCAAAATTTGTTAAAATTTGTCTTATGACAAAAACAGTCTCTCATCAGAAATTCCACTGTTTTCAGTATAATTTCTTCAACACTTTCATGTCCCAAGGACTGCAGAGCTGCTATATTTGAAATTTTAATCAATAATGAAAATGGAATAATAGGTTTTTGTTACAATTTTTTTCATGGGAGCTATCTTGGATATTGGTGTCTAGTCAGAATAAAACTTAGAGATGTGTCTTCCATACTTTCTGACAAATTCCAGAGCACTGTATTCTGGATTTTTTTTTTAATATTCTTTAATTTCTTGATGCTAGATAACTGCACGGTGTGAAATACTCAATTCTAAGAAATGTTGGTAGGGACGATTAAAATACCGTACTTCAATCTTGAGGAAAAAAAATAAAACTGCCCTCGTTCTGAAATTGTAAGAATCTTTTCCTCTCTTCCACGTATAACTGCAATATTTCATTTGGTTTACAGTGTGAGAAGTGGTATGATAAGTGAGGTTTTATCACTATTTAATTATGTTAAAGTAACACAAAAATTCTTCAGTCTTTCAGGTATTAGCATGTGCTCAATATTACAATAAATTTAATCTCACAAGCATTCATTTAATTAGAAACTATTTAGAAATCTTAAACTTATTTAAAATTCTAATGTTTATTATCATGCTACCTATAGTTATTTTCAATAAAAATAGGAAATTAAATTTTAGACTTGAAATTGTAACAATGTTTTTCTTAGGAAAGTAATGAGAGATTTTATAAGGAAGGACATTTCATTGTTAATGATTTCATAGCTAGAAAGGATAAAGCTGTGTTCTTCTTCTATTAGCTTTTCTTATTCAATTTCCCCAAACCTTGTGTCTACACTAGTGACCTGAACTATGAGAGGTTATTTACAATAGAATTATCAATACTCTTGAAATTTAAAAAATTCAGAACTCAGTGAATGGCAAAGTCTTATGATCTCATGATATATTTTATATGGTATTTTTTACTGGATGCTATAGAATTTCCAGACACAAAGCTTTAAGCTGAAGTTAAGACTTTGATTTATATCAAGCATCAGTAGAAAAATTATAAAGAACACTACAGTTTAAAGGCAGAAAAATAGCCTTTCAGTAGGGAAGTAGACTGCTGGACTGCTATTCCCAGCTGTCTCCCTGATTTCCTGCACATCCTTAAACAAGCCAGATTGATTGTCACTTTTTCTGAGGAGAATAATAAATAGAACTCAATAGAAAGGCACCAGGCTAAGATTCTTGCATTATTTTCATGATCTGTAGTCATGGGTATTATAACAGAAATTTGGGGGCTTCTGATTTTTCCTCCATCATTTTAAGGGAATAATTGTGACAAACAACTTACGTGATCAATTTCCATTTTAAAGGTAATTTCACAGTTAAAAGAATCAGTCAGAGGCCTATGCCTTGGGTTTTGATTCTGTTTTCAAAGTGCTGGGCATCCACCTCTCTTGTGAAATTATTTGTGGGTATTTGAAAAACTGCCAGGCCAGGCTCTGATGTCTCCCAGCCCATTTAATATCTTTGGTGTGCATCTCCAAGACAGTAGTTTAACCAGATCTTTGAGCTGCTGATTAACTGGGGTAGCACAGTTATGTTACCCAGTGACTTCCCAGCTGTGAGGAACGAGGATCTCTTGTTTAGAATTGCCACTGCCGAAGGCATAATCACCTAACAGACTGAGGTTGGACAAAGGTAGCAAACCATTAAAAATATTGATTACAAATGAAAGATCCAGATAACTACAGAGACAAATAGGCACCTACGAAAAGCCTAAATTTTCCAACCACATAATCAGCAATGATACTTCATCAACTGTAGGTTGTTCTTTACAAACAGTTGAAGATTCTTCTCTAGAGACAAAGTGAGTCTCATGTTACAATAAGATGAGAGATCTCCTATTTGCTCTTGGTCATGAAAAAATCATATTTCACTCTCCTCTTTGAGAAGATTCAATTGACTGACCAGGTCAGAGGGTAGAAGGTAGCAGAGATGCTTCATGACTGAAAATATTTTGTTAACACATCTAAAAGAATTTATTTCCCAGTGATTCACATAAAGTTCCTAATGTGCTTTTCATGTTCCTGGTACGGAGAACAAAAGTCTCTCATTTATTTTAATTAATCTATATTCTACAGAGAAAAAGAAAAAGAGAGATACCTGTTCAAGATACCATCATTTCATTTAGACAGTAGAAGAATGAACATGTTTTATGGCCCAGTTTATCATCTATGACTTTGACTATTACATTCTCTGAATTTTAGGTTCAGAGTGTAAGTCTGTACTATTGTAATAAATTATTCATTTCAGGTATGTGTAAATGAGCATGAAAGCTTCATAGTCATTACTGAAAAACACCCAATGAGAGAGAAGCAAATTATCACTTTGTCAAGTTCCAGAGTTCAGTACTTGTTCTCAGGTAGAATTTCCTGAAATAATCACTCATTTGAAAATGAATCCTTATTATGCACAATAGCAAGAAATAGCAATTGACAGCAAAGTATAGAGGTCACCACTCTTCCCTTATGCTATCACTATTGTTTGGCAGGTATGTACAAGTGCTAGGCCAGCCAACATTTTGAAAGAGTTTGTAATTCCAATGCAGTATTAGTTCTCAGTATGACAGGTTTGTATCAATTACAAATGAAATGAAATAAAAATATCTTTAACTTACCCCAGGTTAAGAGTAGCCTTGATGGTTTCAGTGGCTCTGGATAAATCACTGAAAATATTTTCATGCTATATTCATATTGAAACATTTGAATAATAATAATTTTTCCTTATCATAAGCTCCAATATTCTATATATCCTTCCAAACAAGGTCTGCTAGCTTTGTTTTGGGCTAAGATTAATATTTTCTCCTCATTGTCTTCCAGCAATAGCTCTATCTTGTCTTTACATTCCTTCATACATAAAAAGATCCCAAAGTATTCCACAGACATCTTATACTTTAAGACCCAGAAGCTCTGGCTGAACAGAGGAAAGGATTCCTACTTGACTGGCAGCACTGGGTATTATTTCCCACTCTCTGAATTTTAATGTGAATACGTCCAGGTGGAACGACAAGTTTCGGTGTTACAAAGTCTGATAATTGACAAGTGTGGATAATGTTTGCTTGATCTGATGAATAAAAAAGGAAGGGTTTTATTTTAAAGAAAAAAAAGTAATTTTAGTGTAACTGTAATCAAGGCTCAATTATATGCTTCCATTGATGCTAACCAAGAGAAGCCAGTAATAAAAAACAGTCTTTACATAAATTTTATCACATCTGGGTAAATGTGTAAATTCTGAATGAAATAAACTACCCTAGATTTAACTTCAGATAATCTCTGCTCATCCTAGGAAATACCACTGACAGAAGGATTTATAAGGTTCTAATGTTTACAACATTTATACAATGTATAAAATAAATATCTGATAAAATATTAATTTCTGCTACCCAACTTTCCTGTCTGCCCTGAAATAAATGTTATTAGCATCTCCTATTGCTCTTTACTGCTGCTAATGACACTTCAAATTGATAGTTAACTGTGTTACCATTTAAAAGGAAAAAGGCCTGTGGAGCCGCAAAATACATGTATATATTTAGATGCAGAATATTTAGGATTGGGGTTTTCTTCCCCACTTGAATTTACCCATTGATGAAAATTTACTTCTATGTATCACGCTAAAGTATTAAGAGGAAGAAGGGCGGGGGGTGGGGTGGGTGATGCATCAGAGGGGGAGATTCAGCCAGATATATAGAGCAGACGCTCTAAATAAAGTCCTGTGAAATTACAAACTATGTCAGACAGCTGGAAGTCAAGTGTAACCTCAGTTCCTTCACCTGCAAAATTTTCCAAAAATTGTGCTGGTGCCAGAGGGAGCCTAGTTTGTAGTTCAGACTTTTTGCATTTGTTTTTAAATATAAGCTGCTCAATTACTCCCATGTGCCACTGCTTGCAGCCTAAGGCTACACGAAGCAGACTTAAAACATTTAACATAGGTTACTTTGGAAAATCAAGTCTCCGATATTCCAGACATCATTTCCAAAACCAGTATTAAATCCTGTTCAATCCAATAGAAGAACACTAGCATGTTATTTGAAGAAAAAATTCCCTTCTTAGTCACTGCTGCCTTTCAAAATCAGGTATTACTACACCATTTCTTGAATGTGGCCTGAAATACAAATATTTCTTCATTCCTTTGTTTTGTTTGACGTTTTTCCTTACCAGCAAAGCGAGTGGCTGCAGCCTGGGCCAGGCGCTCACAGGGGCAGCGCGGCCTCCGGGCCTGCCACCCGCCTGCCGGGCCTGAGGGCACTGCGGAGAGCCCTCCGCACAACTACAGCCTGCACGTGCCAGGGCGGCAGCTACAGCCAATCATCAGGTGGGAATGGGAGCAGGAGCCAATCAGAACCAGGCATTCTGTGCCCGATCCTATAAATAAGGGGCCACTGGGCAGAAAGGCCTAGTGGAGGCACCAGGAGGGGCTGCTGAAGCAGGGCTTGAGAGCTAATGGCAGGCCCAGCCCCCTCACCTCACCCTCATGCCTTGGTCTCCTCCGTCGGACAGAGAAGGCACGTGAGGAACTGTGATGTAGGCTTGCCTGGCTTCTCCTGCAGAACATGGGAGTTGTATCACTCATCAAGGCTAAATATGTCTGTGACTGTAAGTGTTTTGGTTTTCTGCGCCCTTTAGGTCTACACTGTTGATTCTGTCTTAGACTGCAAGAGAGGGGAGAAACACGTAGTGTTTTAGCAACACCAGTGTAATTTGACATGTTCTAGCGCTCAGAAGAGTTTGAATAGGCTTGAGGCTCTGCTGTAACTTAACCTTTAATATATGTGTGAAGACTTAAATAAGACAGAAAGCTTAAAGGAAAGAGGTTCTGTTCCAGGACAGGGTATTTTTGCTTCTTTTGTGTTTCCCCAGAATGCCTTAGTCATGCTGGAATTGTAGGATAGGTCTCCATGCAGCAGTATCTTCAGGATGTTGGTACGTTGAGACATACAATTTTTCCCTTAGTGTAGTGAAGGAGAGTGATTTCTTAGGAAAGTTGTGTCCTTCATCTCTGCGTATTTCTAACATCAACACTTGAAATCAGGGTACCTGAAAGCCACCATGATTCTCAAATCTCCTGCGGGTGCTGGTGAAGTTTGAGACCCTGCTTTGGGATCCTTCCCCCCTCTATTTTTGCTGAGATCATTCTCAACCGGGCTGTATCCAGGCTGAGTTGGTCTGGGATAATTGCCTGAGCTGGGGTCTTGTGCTCACTGCTATCAAACCCCCTGCTCTCAGCAGGATGCCTACAATCCTGGCAAGGCAGTTGCTGCAGAGCCCCTGCTGTGCTCAACAGCTTTAACCCAACAGTCCAAGGCAGGCACTTCGGTGGTTGTGACAATGCTTTGAGAGTTCCCTTTGAGTCGCTCGTCTCTGAGCTCGGGGATTTTGCACAAAGAGTAATTTCCCTTGAGTGACTTCAGTGACTTTAGTTCTTAGGAAAAGTGAGCAGTGGGCCTTTCTATCTAAATGTGGCTTTGGACTATCATGAGGCCATGCTTTCTGCCTGCATTGTTTTTAAGGAGACTAAATTTTGTATTGCTACATGAAAGCACCACTTGTATTTATTTTAAATAGATCAAAGTCTGCATAAATGTTTTATTTTATTTATTTATTAAGAGAGTTGAATTTATTGCTATAAAAATATGTTTTTATGGATCCCAGACTGTGTCTTCTCATGTTCTGCCCTATCATGTAGTCAGAGGATCAGGTTAATGTTCCTCCAGACATCTTTCATCACTCCAGGTAGCTTAGTTAAAATCCAACGCAGTCATAAGATTGTGGCGTTCTTTGTATTCTTTGTAATGCTTGACAACTTCTGGGAAGGTAATATCTGGGCCTATCACTATAGTGAATATTATTTGTGCATACAGAAATCATAGGTTGATTTCTTCAAGTTTCTGTTTTATCTGAGTTTTGTTAATTAAAGTTGTGTGTTCCTGAAAGCACCATCTGAGGAATGAGATCAGTTTCTCTTTCTTTTGCTGCTTAAACTTATTATCTGTATCTTATGTAAATATTAGTCAACTTATTTACTCTTGATTAGATCGGGGGGATTATATTTCTGGGTTGCATGGCAGCCTGAAAAAAGAGTAAACGTATGCTGATAATTTTATTGTAACTGTGATGCCGCAGTTGCTACATTCCCTGCACTGTTGCTGTAGTGATATTCCCAGTGATGATTTTGGTTTGTTTCGACACTTAATGGCAATATTTAAAGGACATTGTATTATCTGGGCTTTATAGGAAGGCAACAGAATACGGTCTTCTTTCCACCCCTGCTATAGAATTTCAAATTTCTAGTAAAGGAAGGTGTCAGCAAGTGGCAAGACTGGGTCTGGTCCAAAAGAGAAAGCAAACTGGAGCTGAGAGGAGCACAGCACAGGTGGGACTGGGCCTGCCTGACAGGGCACAGCCTCCAGCTATTGCAAGCAGGGCAGAGCTGGAGGTGCTAACAAGTCAGGGCAAACAGTGTACTCAGAGCTCTGCAGGTGTTGGGTAGCAATTAAAGAGATTATAGGTTAGGAATTGCTTTTTCTGACTGGTCTGAGTTTGCAAGGAATCCAAGTGCCACAGACATCTCTTTACTACTTGTTTTTCTCTGTGAGAGATCTTTTTTTAAGAATAGTTTAGTTGGAAGGGGCCTACAATGATCATCTAGTCCAACTGCTGGACCACTTCAGGGCTGACCAAAAATTAGACCATATTAAGGGCATTGTCCAAATGCCTCTAAAACACTGACAGGCATTGACCATGTCTCTAAGAAGCCTATTTCAGTGTTTGACCACTCTCTCTGTAAAGAAATGCTTCCTGAAAACAAGTCTGAGCCTCCCCTGATGTAGCTTTGAACCATTCAAAAATAATTAATATTAATTAAATCAACAATAGTGGTAACTAATATCTCAGCATTTTATGGGTGCAACCTAAGTGGCT
The DNA here is from genome assembly GCA_008921705.1 of Burhinus oedicnemus. NCBI lineage: Eukaryota > Metazoa > Chordata > Aves > Charadriiformes > Burhinidae > Burhinus > Burhinus oedicnemus. The sequence goes on from VFFE01007836.1 coordinate 3,055,194, forward strand.
GGATGGGAGCTTTGACATATCACTCAGGCAGTAAAATCAATAGCTGCAATACTAATTCAATGCATTTCTTGTCTTAGCTATTTCTCTGAAATCATGAGTTAATGTAATTTTGGTGTTTTCCTGGAGTTTTTTGGGGTTTTGGTACACTTGACTTCAGCATTTACCAGTGAGGTAGGGGTTTCAAAGACATTAAGATCCTTTGTCTTTTGAAAGTAAAAGCAATGGCAGAGAAAACAAGTTCTCTAGTCTTCCTCCCAGTGCACACACATTGAGAGAAACCACAGACTGGCTTAGGAGACTTGTTGTTTTATAATGCCTGTATTCTTGCAAGGTCCATCTCATATCCTGAGCCAACAGGGTATACACCAATAATCTGGGTAGCCTAAGGTCCAGACAATTGTGTTAACTTTAAATTTATTTATTTCATTATGAAGGGAAAGTCAAATTATATCCATGCCCTTAGGGATTTTTGATACTTTTTTTTTCCCTGTTTTTCTCCCATTTGAAAATTTTGTGGCAAACAGATTCCACCATCTGCTTTTGCTTATTTTAACTAATCAAGTGGGAGATGTTGCAGTAGATTCCAACAGAATAATCAATAAACGAAGCCTAGATGGTCAACCATGTGGCATGCTGGCTAAGAGCCAATTTCTTTCCTTATTAACACAAATAGTCTTTGGATTTCATATTAATCCCCCTTGAGAACTAGCTACATAAACTTGCTTTGGGGAAGAGCTTGTGAGGATACTGATTTTTGCTGAAACTGTTCTGGGAGGAAAAAAAACCTACTGAAAACAGTTGCTCAGCAGACTTCTGAGTCAGGAACAAGCTGTCCTGTATTGTCATAGAAGGTACATTTTGTGTTCCAGTCATGACTGCTAGATTAGATGATGTTGAGAGTTGATGTGCATTGAAATTGTTCAAAAACTGAAGTTGATATAAATTACAGTAAACTTTGATGCATCAAAATAATTACCTAATCAATACTAGTTCCTTTGATATCTTTTAAACAGCATTAATCACTGTGAACTCATTTGGTATTAATGCAAATGTCGCAAGTGCTTCAATTGGATTTCTGCTGTAACTGAAGATTAATTACTTTGACTAGACATTTGTACTAATGTCTTACCCAGTATGCATGCATATAGAAACAATAAAAATAATGAAGTGAGGAGTGGAATGATACTTCTATGTAAAAGCAAAACAGTTTTTGCTTCAGGAGTAAGATACTATTAATAAAGATATATGCGTTTTGCAAATGAACCTGGAAAATTTATCTTCGTGTAAGCATGTAGCAAATATGGAACCCCATCTCTTCTTACTATGATGGTATTGCTGTCAGGATATTAATTCTTTACATTTACAGAACACACTGCCAGAAAAGCTATATATTCATTATATCTTTTCAATTACATTAGCGTTACGGAATATTTTACCTGTCTTTCATGTTCCCTAGATGGGTACCTAATAACAACAACTGTATTTAAGATTCCAGAGTGCTGGGTACCAAATCCAAAAATATTACTTCCTGTGAGCTTGCTTGATCAGAGACATGTCAGCTGAATAGCATTTCATTAAAACAAAAAAGGAAAAAGCTTGAAGAACATTACAATATCTGTATATATTAAGTAAAATTTTTTAAAATTATCTGAAGACACTTTCAAATTTTAGGTAGTCAAATGGTAAACTGTTTGTGGCTGTATACATATAGAAAATTTAAAATAAAAGTGCTTTGTGAGCAGTCATACAATTTATGTGAATAGGAAACGTTATAGCTCCAAAATATTTAGGGACTGCCTTTGTAAGCAGACTAGTCTTTATGGTAGTTGCAGTATTTTTCCTTAAAAAGATGATACTTCCAGATACCATTTGTTAACTTCATTGTTAATTTCATTTAGAACTGCTATGAAACTGAAAGCTCTTATTTAGTATTCAAGATAATATGAAAGGTCCAACACAAAAGTCATTCTATGAAAAATGTTTGGTTTTAAATAGCTTCATATATCAAAATTAAATATAATTTTTAAGTTGCCAACAAATCTGCTTTGATTAATTCTAACTTGATATTGCTTTTTGTCTAGCTGGGTCTTTCAGTGACATTTGACGCTATCAATTAAGCAATCCTGCTTTAAACCTGATTTGACTGCCAGCTATCACTTCTCTCCCAAATGTTTCTGTTCATGTTTCTATCTGATCAGGTCTTTGTCTTTCACTTTGCCATTCAATTTACATTTTTTTTCTGAATACATCCTATTCTTTCTCTGCACAATACTTTGAAACTGAAATCTTGTTTCTGGACTATTTCTTCCATAGTAGAATTTCAAGTATTTTTTCAGGAGCAGAATAATTGAGAAGCTCAAGCTAATCTTAACTTCCAGAAATTCAACTCCTTCAGCTTTGGAAGTGTGGACAACTGAAGTTTGGAAAACAAAATAGAGATTCTATGAGGAATAGCACATAAGAAGAAAGGCCAACAAAACAGTAGTAAGAAATTAAATGAGGTAGTTTTAGAGGGCTTAATTGATTTCAGGTCATGTGTTGCAATTGTTTTTTCCTAAGTGTTTTTGCTACTTGGACTGCTTCAATACCTTGGAAAAGCATTTTCCTTATGATGTTAGAATATTGTTATGTCAGGCCACTACAAACACTTTAAAGTTAAATAAATACCTGCACTGATTTGCTTTGACAACACTTGGTTTTTTTCTTTTTTTTGTGTTCCCCCCCTTTACATATTGAGCAAAAAAATCTTGTGCAAAAATGTTTTAGAAAACTAGTAATTTTCATGGGCTGCTAGAAGATACCCGTGATGATCAGATTCTGAACTTGTAAATGTAAATATTCATCCTGAAAACCTGATTTTTAAGGGCTCCAATCAGAGAACAAACATCCTGTGTAATTCATGTATCTAATCAAAGCTAACCAACACAGCCTGAATTTAAAATGTCAAATGTTTGCAATAGGCAAACAACACACATAATTCTTCATCTGTGCATATTCAAAGAATCTCTATGTGAATCAAACACAAGTTACAAAAAGAAGTGATATTCATCACAGTATTTACTCAGCTCTTGTGAGCAACATGGACAGCTGTAATACCAGGTTTCCAGTGCTTTTTCAATTTATCAATATCACATTAACAATTTTTCTTAACATTTTCCTTGTTAACAATTTCTCATAAGGAATATTATCCTGATAGACCTAGGTACAAGAAAAGGAAAATCTTCTAAAGTTTTCTGTTAATTCTCCATGATTTCTATACTTAAAATTTCCAGTAATCTTTTCAAACATACTTTGTTTTTCATCTAATGAATTGAAATTTTAATGTACTGGTGTGTTTTAGGTGGTTTGGGTTTCTCCTCATTTCAGTTTAGCTGCATTAGTTTATCTGCGTTATTTCCATAGTACTTTGTGTCCACTTACAGTCTAATTTTGATGTCAGTCTATATTGTTATTGCACCACCCCTTAAATCTCTCTATTGGCTCTTGTTAAAACACCCCATTGATTTAAAGATCTCGTTACTTAGCAGAGTATGTTCTGATTCTCTGACCTCTTCACACTCCTTGGTGGTGACTTCAGTTAATTGCATGATTATCAGATGATAATGCGGTAGCATTAAAATGAATTAGCATGTAATTACTGTTGTTCCCAAGGGAGATAGGGTACTTAAAATAAAACAGTGCATGTTATTTCATGGAAAGCATGAAGCAGTGTATTTCCACTGGTATAGTCAGATACTGAGAGCTCTTGCTTTTTACAGTGTGCCCACTGTACAGAATCCTAGAGGAGATTTGGAAATAGCTGATCAACATCTGCTTTTGCATCTTAGGTTATTCATGTCAATTTCAAAATCTTTTTTACAAGTATGTAATAAATTGATTTCATATGGTCTCATTTGGGTTGTCTCGTTCCCACTGGCATTCGTTTACCATAAATATCAACAAGATTAAACATTATAGACCCCAAAAATGAGTTGCCAGAAAATTATTTTAAATAGTCAAAATTAATTAATTCAGTTTAAATATGAAACAATATTTAAATACTACAGTTTAAACAATGTTTCAGATCTTGAATGATGAACATGAAGCTGTTATGAGCAGAAAAATGCTCATGGCATATATTATTAATTATATCTCATTTCTTCATCTGAAGAATTTACCTTTTAGGAGTCCCAGTGTCAAGGTATTCTTATGTGGCACTAGCTGAATGGAATTCCTTCTGTCTCGAAAGTTGTGTACTTACCTCTGTTGCACTGGAGGGTCTGCACACCAAAGCAGGAAACCAAATGGAAAATTAGCTTGTGATTTAGGATTGATGGATTTTTCTAAATATCCCATTTTACTGTGCAGAACTGCTTTCTCAAGAATGTTCCTTTCAGTTGATGACAACATTTAAGAATTAAGAATGCACATAAATTGGAAAATTGCACAATTGGTAAGGAATACCTGTAACTCTAACTGCCTTTTTTTCGAGTTGAAATCCATAGAATCACAACAGTAGGTTCTATAACAAGAAGCAAAGAATAAAAAAAAGTGAGCAACAAAAAAAGAGTTTACTTGCAGTACCCTGTTGTGCAATGCATCACTGGAAAAGCACTAAATATTGGGCTCTGAAATCCCGTGACTTCAGTGTTGAGTGTCTACTTGAGTAGGGGCTGCTTTTTTCATCACGGGGCCTAAGACAGCTACATTTAGGGCACATTTCTGGAAGCATGCAAAGTTAAATGTTTTCAGCACCTAATTTGAAATAGTTACTATCCAGAAAATTGGAGCCCTGAGTTTGTAAAAGCACTTTGTGGATATTATAGGAAAATATAATAAATTCTAAACTGTAAAGCACATAGTTATGTGCTATTGCAGATAACGTATATGAAATAGAGTGCTAAACTGTTAGTGATAATGGAGCAGTCTTATATCTGACATTCTTCTAGTCACATTACAATTTTTTTGTTACGTCAAAGCATTTTTTTAATTTGTACTAGCGTGTCCAAATGGAAGGAAGTTTTTTGCTATATGAACTTACACAAACATGGCTGAGGAGAGGGAATAATAAAAATAGCAGAATGCATTCATCCATTTCATAAACCAAAATCCACTGGAAATGCTTACATGCTTGAAAGAGAAACTAAACTTCATCATAATTTCATTTCTGGCAAAAAACCCTTCAACTTTTGTTTGCAGGAGAAAAAAGATGGAACAACAGTTGTTTCTTTTCTACATGTGTTGCTCTGGTCTTCAGCTGAGTTACAGATCAGATTGGTTAAAGCTTTATTAGCTACATGGACATCTACCTATACCTGTCCAGAATCTAATTGTTTAATATTTCTATAAAAAGAACACAAAAGTTTTAGGAAGAATTCAGGAGTATATTCAATTTCTATTATTTTCATTTTTATTTTTCCATAAAAACATACACAAGATGGGTTGACGACTTTCAGAAGCTTGCTATTCCCAGAATAGATTGCTGCTTCTAGGGTGCATAAATTCATCTGATGATGAGCTTAATTATTTAGAATCTATGGTTTTAAAACAAAAGTCACAACTGAGTTTCTGCTGATGATTTGAGGTTTTTTCCTGTATGTCTCTTCCTGCTTTTTGAAAGAAAATGTTTTTCTGGTTTTGTGGCACTTTTTATTTCACACCCCTTCTCATCTTCCTCCTCTTCCCTACGTTGCCTATATTTGGGAGGTCTGTTCCTTTCTTCTGTCTCTTGCATGTCATTATACACACGTGTTTATGGAAGTGTTACGGATTTTACTTTCACAAAGTGTATTATTTATTATTTCCAGTCTCTGCAGCACAATGGTATGCGTTTATCCTCTTATAACAAATGCTGGGCAAGTTACACTGTTCTGCTAAAATTTATAGGAGTTCTGAGAAGAATGCCAGTGTTTGTTGCATATCAGAAGCAACTGGAAACAAGCCCATAAAAACATTTTGTTTTCAGAGATGCCTAACATTGAAAAAGATGAGAAGAAAATGGAAAATACTAGGCTTTTTTGGTGTAGATCTGGAGATAAATACAAAGGCATGCAGAGAGTGCTGAAGCAATAAATGCTTTACAGAAAGTAAAGTGGGCACTAAGCCGCTATTTTCCCCTTCTAGAACAAAAAAAGGGATTTCCAGTAAAACAGCAAAACAACAAATTCAAAATGGAACAATTCTTAGGAAGACTTATTTATTACTTTGTTGCAAAATGCTGAAACAGTAAATAAACTGATGTTTAGACAATGGACTAATGTTAACTCATTGAGAAAATGTTTCAGCCTAACTTTTGTAGAAAGCACATGAAGTTTATGGAGACTCAGGACTTGATGCTTCAGTGCTCTTCCACTGCAAAATTAAACTTGAAATACGGACATGAATTTCGCATTTTTCCTCTTTTCTTTAATCAAATCAAAATTAACTTCTCTTTTAGATAAATACAAGATTTTGGCAACCTGACAGGATTTTGCAGTTGTCATGGAAGAACCTCTTCTGAGTTAGATGCTCTTCTTTTGATTGTCAGAGGTCTTGGGTTCCTTGCAGAATTCTTGGGCAGCAGGCTTTTGGTAGCTTTAGGAAAACAATTATTGGTAAAGTTGGTAAAGAATTTTGAAAATCAAAGTGTGGGGGTTTTAAGGCATAAAGAGTTTGCATGTTTAAATATATCCAAGCCTGCCCAGTAAGAGGTAAGATCTTAAATAAAATTTTTAGGATACTGATGCAAGTCCTCAAGTTCTGTTTCCTAGCTGGAATTCATTGGCTTTGTACCGGTTTATATCCACAAATACTATTACCCAATTGATGATGTAGTCAGTATTGAAAAAGTAGATACTATGACCTTGGAGTCTCTGCTCAAGTCCCGTGCTGTAGAAGTCATTCACAAAGAGGCCATGTAATAATAGATATGAAAGAGCGTTTTTTTTCATGCTAACTATGCAGCATGGGAAGTAGATAAGTAAAATGTACAGTAGTCCAACTGAATGATAGGTGTTACTTCAAGTACCATTGAAGTTCATACTGTGGGTTACACCATAAGGGAAAATATCCTTTGTAGGAAGTTCTATATAACCTAGCTCAGTTAGTTTCTTAATAAGTGACGTTGCTGTCTTTGAACTTCCTAATATTCCTAACTTGGACAAATATGAGTGCAAATTCTGCCAGAGCAGTATCAGTCTCACTGATCTAAAAAAAGTTTTAAAACTCCTTTTAATGGAGTAATGATTAAAACATTGGGACAAATGTACAAAATACATTTATAAGGAAAAGATTAAGGCAGGAAAAGTAATTTCTTTCCTTGTGTGTATACAAGAGCAGACATGAGACAAATAGAAAAATTATAGCAGACAAGACTGCTTCCACTGAAGTGTAGTAGATTCAGTCACTATAAACAGTTATTTTAGAAAGTTACCATAGAAGCATCTTCCTCATCTCAGTTCAGAAATGTTTAACAAGACCTCTCTTTCAAAGAAACCAGAATTAAATATTTAAATTGTTTTATATCTTCAGATTTAAAGAAACTGCCTTGTTTTTGCTTGATACTCTTGTATGTATGTTATATGCATGCATGTTTGCACATCTTAGACTACTTCATCTGAATTTAAGAAGCCAGGTTTGTAGGAGTGTCATGCAATTTTCATAATTATTAGATCAGTGCAGCTTGGGAGAGTTTTATGATAAACATAATCTTTTTGATTCTTATCACAAACAATGCAGCTGATGCTGGAATAGTGTATGTATGCCTGAGTGATGTATTGTTTTTATCAGTTTAAATACATCAAGAGAAAGAGTTTGAATGTATTTTAGGAGTAGCACAGATGGGAATTAGCAAACAAGTGTTTAGAGAAATATCATAGTGTTTCATAGATATAGATTCTTCTATCACGTTGGAATCTCCCTGGTCCAGTTTTCTCTCCCCGTGGCATAATGATCAGAACAGTCATGCAGACTGAAAGGGCTTTTAAACTAGAAAGGAATAGAGTGGTGTGTTCAGAAGTTGCATCTCTAGCCTCCAGATCTGTCACTGAACTCACCTGGGATGAACTGGATACCAAACAGCAAAAGATTTGTTAACGACACAGAACTCAGTAGTTGAGCCAGTACCTTAAAGAAGCTAAGACTCAGCTATCAAAGGGCTATCGTGAGAAGTGAATCAATGGAAGGCATCCTGCTTGGCAAGTGTTTATGCTTAGCAAAAAAAATTGCTTAGGCAGCGTTGTTTACGTTGCCACTCATTAAATAACTGTACATGTGATTTTGCTTTTATGCCGTTGTTAAAGATTTAGATGTGTAAAATTAAATGTAAGCTGAGACTTCACTACTATTCTGAGACCATTTGGGCCTGGCGATGAGTGAGTTTGCCCGTGAATTCTAAAAGGAGGGCTAAAGTGGGATTTTTGTTAGATAGGTCAAATTTACATGTATGTTTACCCTGTACCCTGTTTACGCTGTAGTGTTCGGCTGCTCATGGTGGTGATAAAGGAAGTCTGGAGGATGATAGCCTATGTTCATTTTTTTTGGCTTATTTTTTGTCATAGGAAAACACACCTATCTCAGTGTATGGTTTTATTTTAAAAGCTCACAATAAAATATTCAAGTATTCAAGCACATGGAAGGTGCATATGCTGTTGGCACATTCCATGAGGAACAGAGTAGTCCAGTTTAACAGAACTGATAGTTTTCTAAAAATATTCCATACATCCTTCAGAGTTTGCTAGAAAGGTCACTTGCTATAAATTTGTTTTAAATACATGTACCAAGGACATAATTCATGACTAAACATTTTTGAATAATCTTGAAAACAGCTATCTTATTTCAGGAGTATATAATTATTCTGGGTCAAAACTCTTAAGTATGTAAGTAAACATTTCATATGCTTGGTATTAGATGAATATGACATCAGAGAACAATATAGAACTGTTTGACATAGTGTGCCCAAAGACCATCTGTGAAATCCCAACTGGATATTTGCATGAGCTCTTACCCAGTTTATACACAGAATTTTCAGTGACTTTGCAGCCACAGCAGTGAACGTTTCCTGTGTCAGTTGAGGCTTTCTTGATAAAAGCAATCTATTGCTTGTAAATCGCGGCTACCTAGCTGCGTTGAGGGGTGAAGAAGAGGATGCTGGTATAGATTCATTATATCTGCAGTAAAAGGCATGTGAAGGCCATGCGATGCATTCTTTCTTCTCTGAGGGAGTATTTCCAATGCAGTCTATTTTCCTAGTGTTGTATTCTGTTAGTTCAAAATGCCACATACAAAGCAGATTTATGCTGTAAAAGGGGAAAAAGGTAACAAACTTAATGACAACAACATTGAGATGAAAATCCATTTTTGATCAAAGATACACAGAAAGAAATTGACAAAATACCCAATGGAGGCAAGCAGTAATATGAAGTTCAAAAATTTGAGGTTAATATACCTCCCGGCAGTAGCCCACTTATGGATTTCGAAGACTGGCAGGCCCAAATGTTGCTGCTCATCATAGTAACTACCAGAGATAATGTCAGAATTCTGTAACAGGCACTGGATAGGGGGGAAAAAAACCTAGAAAGCAGATAGAAGAAATAGAAAATTGCTTTACAATTTCAAAAGCGACATTCTACACTACAAAAATAAAATAATTTTTCACACAGGTACCAGTAGTGTGCTGCTGCAGTTTAAAATTTTGGAGATGATAGAATGATTAAAAGATGATATATGTTTAGGACAGAGAGACCAAAGGGATATACTTTTTTCCTTTATTTTCATCTATCAATTTGTTTAATATGCTGCTTAGCTCTCTAGTTATTTTATAATATGTTTTGTTTAAGAAAGAGAAAGTGGGGAGAAAGAGAGAAAGATCAGAAAACTTCCTTTCGAGGGGCAGCTCTGAAATGATCTTGTGCTCAACATTAGATAATGGATTCAGCTTTCTGGTTGTGGCACCTTTTGGCACCATCTTTTCTTAACAGTCACCTTGCAGCAGTATTTCTGTTTCTCTGTTCAAAGCAAGCTTAACAGGAATCTTGTTAGATCTGAGGATGCCCAAGTAGCAGGTGAGGCCAAGGTTACCTTTTTCATTTGTGCTTTCCTAGAAATTATCACACTTTTTTCTCCTTCTCTAGATACAGATATTGAAACAGTAACATTGTTTTCTTTCTTGTTTTTTAATTCTTGGTATATTTGTTAGAGTACCATCATCCATCCAATGCTGTACTGGAAACTTACATCAGTACAGAATGAGTTACGAGTTCATTAAGTGACATTTGATGTCATGTTTTACTAGCACCAATTCAGTTTCCTAATGCTTGTCTTTCAAGAGTCATGACAGGCCCACTTAGCTTGCAGTCTTGGCTTGCTTAACTGAGCATCCTTGTCTGGTGTGCCATCCTCTAAGCAGCAGGGTGGTGATATCTGTGCAACTGGTACCCCAGTCAGTATTTTGATCTTGGTCCTGAATTGCACTATAATTAGATTGAGGCAAGTAAACACTTGAATAAAACACCTTACATTAGTGGACTATTGATCAAGACTGCATAGCTCAGAAATCTCTGATTATGTTTTCTCTAAAATTTGAGAAGCTGCTTTATCTAGTGTTTTGATTGCAAACTGGAGATTATTTGCAACCAGGAATTTTTCATAAGCTTCCCTGATTTTTTAACTTGTACTCCATCCTGGCATTTCAAAGCCCAGACTTCCTGAACTTTAATGCTTTTTCCATCATTTTTTTCCCCTTTGGATGGTTGAGTTATGAAATGGGTACAGCAAAATGTTTTCTGTAAAACATTTAATTCTGAGTTGGTTTTCCATGGGCCATTCACAGGGATATGAAAGGATTTTTAATGAGATTGTAAATACTTTAAATATTTTAAATAGTCTGTACATTTTCAGAGTGCCTGGATCTACTTTGAACTTTAAAGAATGACAAAATCTATTTTTTTATTTCCTGCTTGGTTTTCCTTTCATCTGATACAAGTATTATATCTTAATTATACATCTATTATGATATGAAAAGAATGGAAAGAAGATGCAAACAAGTAAAACTTTTTAAAAAAAAAATCTGTATCAAGTTGTTTTCCTTTGGTCTATATCAAACCTCAAACAGTAATCTTGAATTCTCCTAAGCTTTCATGTGGATAATACTGACACTTTCTTTGCCTGTATATTTAGAAAAGACAGGTCTCGGTCCCCTGAGGCAAAGCTGGGATGCAGATTTCTTATATTCTAGTTCTCAATTTTTTTAAGCTTGCTTTTTTCATTACAGTCTCCTAGCACCTTCTTTATTCCCATCAGGAGTCAAGTCTAAATCCATCCAATTCCATGAAGTTGGTACTGGTTTTAGCATCCATTATCACGGAAAAGCTGATAATACATTTAGGACTGAACCCACTGCTGTAATGGGTGGTTTTCAGCGAATGTTTGATGCTTCCTGGGGTATCTGCTTCACTGTGAGTTACTTGCAACAACTGGGAATATTGTCTAGGTAAGCCATGCTCAGTTATTAAAATAAAAATATCCAAGAGGAAGAATATGCATGTGTGATACTAGAGCACCATGGAAAGATTTATAACCATGAAAGACCTGATATGAATGGTGTCTGTCAAAGTGGAATGGATTCTGTCCTGGAAGCATTTTTTTTCTGAGAGATTCCATTTCTTTTCTGAATAAAGAATTCTGAAGACAGCTGAAGCCTGAAGATCTTCTGATCCCCTAAATCTTTTCCAAGCATTTGAATATTTGAGAAATTATTTCTCTGTCTATTAAATGACCCTCTGAAGCTCCACTGTCACCCTCAGCTCTATGAGAAATATTGTAGACGTCACTTTTGCATACATCATCTGAACTTGGAAAAATGAAAACCACAGCAAAAGGATATTTCTGTCTTTTTAATGATGTTGTTTGCCCTAGTAACGCATAAGGCAACTGCAATAGCAAGATATGAGTTCCTGACTGAAAACTGAATTGGTAAAGGAATCCTTCAGCAAAGTCTTGTGGCATATGTACTTGCTTGTCATGAAAGGTTAAACTATAAATTAAAATTCCTGTTGAGTGTGAAGCTCTGAGGAGAACAGCCTTGAGCAAAAGCAGTGTCTCATGAGATAGAGACCCAAACTACTTGGACCACTAATTACTACTAAGAGTGCCAATAGCCAGTCTGCCAGGGAACTATGGCTTGTGACTCTACCAGGAATTGGTCCAGGCAAGGGATGCTTAGAAACATTTGACATCTGGTGAATGAGTCTCAGACCAGCAGGCTAGTGAACATAAAGGGGAAAAAAAAAAATCATTCAAGACCAGTTGTGTCCTGTTTGAAAGGCTTTTGGTAAAATATTGTACAGTGCAATAAATACATTTGTAGGATGCTTTGTTCAAGCCTATGGTATAAAAAAAAAAAATTGGTTTCAAGAGTTGTATAAAAGAGATTTCAGAAACCTAGGAGACTTTAAATCACTGCCAAGGGTTATTTTTTTGAGAAACATGAGGAAAATCTTCTTTTTGTTGTGTAACGTTGAGAGGTTTGTGTAGGACCAAGCTCCCAGACCTCTTACACTAACTCTCACTAAAAGCCTATAGGTGAACCTAGCACTCTCAACAGAAAGGGCTTTTATTTTTCTGCTAGGATTCAAATGTCTCACCAACAGATCTAGAAAGAGGTAAATACTGTTACAACCCTATAATCTGCCTCATCTAAAATAATTGCGTTTCTGTAAACATCATCAAAGAGGTTTCTACTTGTTCAACAGCATGCTTTTTTTTATTCTCCACTTATCAATGAGTCCTGAGACCTGAAAAACATGTTGCAAATATGAAATACAGCAATAGAACTGTAATTTTAGCAGAAAAAGCATTGATGTTAAATACAAATAAATTAGGCAAACCGTTCCCTTTAAACATATTTAATCTAATTAATTAAAAATACTTGCAGATAAAATCGCTAGTAGCACTGGTGCTGTTTTCTTTCTCTTCCATTCTTTCAAAAGAAGAAAAATTGTTCAATGGTTTTGCTTCTGGTAAATTTATTATCACAATCTGTTTTGAGAAAGGGTTCTGCCCTTCATTCCTCATATATGTGCCTTATTAGTACATTGCAGTGGAATTTTACAGAAAATACTATTATGGCTGCTTGCGTAGCACCTGTCACTTGGAATTCTATAATATAAAACCCTACAGATTCTGATGGAAACCTAAACAGAATACAAATTTGCCAATGCAGCAGGCATCTTTAATAATCTGTGGAGTTTGTAAGTTTTCAATGTTACCTAAATGTCTTTCAGCCTTTTTACAGAAGCCTGAATGTCTTACAGACTTTGCTGTAAGAAATCAGATGCAGGTTGAAATTGAAATATTTCCCTAGAATGTAGCCTCTCATATTAAAATACATTATGCCTTTATTCACCAAATAGTCTTGATTTTTCGCATTGATTCTAATGCTAAAAACCTGTAAAATTCAAGTTTCTTTTCATTTTATCAGTGTGACTCAAATTTAATTCAATCTTGACCACTGTGGCTCCTAAATCATGAAGTAATCAATTGTGCCTCCTGTAAAATGAACTCAGAAAAGTTGGCCATTTTATGAACTCACTGCCTGTTCAAGACATCTCGTTTAGAGCATTTAGTAAAATCTACTGTAATCAAATTTAGTGTTTGAAACCTGGACTGGCTGTTAGTGGTCCAAAAATAGACTAGTCCCTTCTGGAGTACATTTGCCTACAAAATGCTATCTATTGATGTTTTCTTGAAGCAACTGCTTGTCTTTGTCTATCAGGAATATCAGATGTCAGTTTGGGAGGAATAATTATAAGAAAGCTTGCATTTATAAAATTACAGTGTTAACCCTGTAAATTAACTGTCAATGTATACATTCTAAACCTGTGCCAAATAAGATTTAATAAGATATATGCAAATTCCCAGAATGCAAATCTAAAACTGTCAGGTAGCTGGTGTTATTTCAAACCATCTTCCTTTTCTTTCGTAATTTTGAGTCAAGGAGAAACAGCTCTTTGCAAATCGAGACAGTCTCAAGGGGCACGCGGGGGGGATGGAATACAGCTGGCATTTACATGGCACCACAGTGAAACATCTTTTCTGTGCCAGTGTGTTATATAAGTGATGTCTAAGAAATAATGAAGCAGAGAGAAGGTGACATTAAAGGGGAAAGCATGTCCTGTAAGCTTATGAAATGATGATAATATTGAAGAAAGAGAATAGGGATTGATTATACCCTAACATTGTAAACCAAGTAGCATTCCAATGTAACAAATGTTGTTTAGTATGAAATTCCTAAGGTACAAAGCACACATAGTACTGAAGTGTCTCTTTATGGTAAAACCATTTAGAATTTTTTTACTGAATATAAGCATCTTATGATTCAATTCAACCTGAGAAGTGTTCTTTTTTTTTTTCCTCCATCACCTGCTGAGATTTTACATTTGATACTCTGGAATTAAAAGGCCAGCTGGTAAACTGTTTTAAGCCACTAGAATTCTGTCAGTTTTCAGAAAGCTGTAGTAGTTGAGGGTACAGCTCAAAATGTCTTGGCTCAGACTATGTCTCAGTCTCTCAGCAAACTTGAAACGATGAATGAATCTGCTTTTGAGGTAGCATATTTTCTGGAGTCTGTTTTTAGGGGGAGGTAGGAGCACATCATACACATGCAAAGTCATGTATCTGATATATTCTGTGTCTAAACTAATAGAGTGAACCATAAAGTTACTCTCAAAGCAACATATATTGATTATAGACTATAAACACCTCGGTTTAACGTCTACAAGCCATGCATCTTGACTGTGAAGTTCTGCTCAGTGTCTGGGTATGAGGTGGTCCCTGCCACAACTTACAACCAGGCATACTCGTTTTAAGGGTAGTGTGTATTTGGACCTTACCCAGACATTCAAGTCTGGAAGAAGTATATCAAGTAGCAGAAATCCCACTGTGCCCTATTCCTGATTTCCCAGTCATTCTGTATCCTGCTTTTCTCTGCCATACATAAATGAAAGCAAATAACAAAGGTCACTGCCTGTAATTGGCTTTGCAAAGGAATTTAGATCATTCTCAGAAAACTGTGGAGAACACTGAATGGTTTTGGAGTAGCTTTCCAAGTATAAAACTACAGTGGAAGGACAGATTGTACAGTAATATATAGCTTCAGTCAGCCCTAAACAGCATGTGAATTGGAACTGAAATGGTAATTTCATAGTTCAATTCTTTGCAAATATAATGTATCTAAAAAATATGCCAGATAGTGATCATATCGCTTAAAACCTTGACCTGGGTATCTGTAGACTAGTCCTTCAACAATGTAATATTTTTATAGTTATCCATGTCTGTAAATCCTTGTTCTCAGGAGTCTTTTAAGCTAGTAGAGCATACAGGGCTGGAGAATGTCTTTTCTTGGATCATTACTACATAATATTATTTAATATTTTGAAATCGTAGTGACATGGAGAAGAGTTATTCTTGCCCTGGTGCCTACCTACCATCTCATCAGCTTGTAAATTGTAACACCAATAAATGACCGTGTTAGTGTTGTATGGATGCCAGATTTACCAAGCTACTTAATAACAGTTGTGAAGAAAAAGACCAGGCCGAACAGACTGCAGCTTTCTCTGAAAACCTTGTTAAACTTTCCACTATTAAACTCTCTCCACTGTAAACCTCCTCTAAGGTCAGATTTTGAAGCATAAGGAGCTGTTTCATTACTAAAATTTCTAGTAAAAAAGTTAAGCCTCAGAAAAAGAGGTGGCAGTTGTTCTTGAAAGCTGTAAGAACTTTTCTTATAATGGTACTTAAGTCTGTTTTAAAATAATCATAAACCAAATCTACCTTTTGTGATTTAAAGTTGAATTTCAAGTTTCTTGAACAGCTCAGTTTTGCTGCTGTATCTTATATAGTCAAGAAAACCAATTCTGATTTGAACCCTTCTAGTACAGTCTTTGCAGTGACAACTGCTGGAATTCTTATGGGTTATTCAAGTCTTGGAGTTTGAAAACTTCTATTTTAAATGAACACAGTTCATACAAATTAAATCATGCAAAGCTCAAGCTGCAATTATTTGTGCAGTCTACTGGTTTGCCAAAACTAAAACTGGGACATGTGAGTGATGTGGTTTAATCTGCACAATGTAGGCATTCAGTTGTTCTGAACATAAAAAGCAGGACAGTCAGCATCTCATATAAACAGATATGCAAAGAGAGAAAAAAATGTGTGCACATTAAAGGCTTAATTCTCTCTTGCTTAAAATACAGGTCAGATTTGAACCTGTACTGTTCTGATGTATGTTTCATGTTGAGATAAACCTTCTTCATAGTTCTATTTTAAAAAGATCTTGGAGAAAAGATGAGTGGTTAATAAGACATGCCAATTAACATTTTTGTCTCCATATCAATTAAAAAAAATATCTTTGAATGTTGGCAGTTTTCTTTATCTTTTTAGAAGCTATTGTTTGCTTGTAGGAATGTGCAGTTGAATTCTTTAATAAGCACGTACTTGTATGTATAAATATTTCTAATTCCTGCTTTCAACAAGCACTTAAATTGCTTTTATGTAAATATTGCCATTTATTTTGCATGCATTGCACATTTTGAGTACTTTCAAAATATAGCCTCCATTTAAAACTGTCCACTAAAAGGCAAATTCCATCTTATACTTCAGAAAGTTGTGTGCGTTAAAATCCTGAAATGTTCTATATTTATAAAAATACAATAATTACTTTTCTCTTTTGAAATCTTATTTGTTGAAGTTTAAGTGTACTGCTAATGTATCCTCTTAACATTGCAGTTTCTGATACATTTGAAATCTAGGAGACTGAACCTCTGTGACTTTTGAAATACCATAAAGCATCTTTTATGCTTCTCTTAAACATACAAAGGCTTTTCAAAATATGATTTTTTTCAATGTTTGATTGGAAACATCTGGACTATTCACGTAGATTTGAAAATTAGAAGGTCTCATCTTTCATCCCGGCCTCAGCTATATGTTTTTGCCTCCTTCTTTTTTGCTGGTTCCAGTGCTCGTCACACCTGCTGGAACTGCCCAGTTTCATTGAGGTCTAGAGTCTACAAAAATAAGAGTACCAAAGTGTGCAACAGAGAGCAAAGGAGATGCAGGGCTACAGCAGCCAACAGTTAGGATTTGAAACAGCCTGTGATGTGGGGAAGATTTTCACCTGCGCAAGAACGGAAGGGTGATCAAGAAAAAAAAGTATTCTATTCTGGGGAAAAAAAATCAAAGCCACACTAGAAGAGACAACTGCCCTTCATACGTTTCATAGAACTTGTATATCTTCCTTCATATATCTCTCCATATCCATATCTCTGTAAATGGTTTGTGCAAAGAAGTTTAGGTGTCTGGTGACCAAATAGTCATGTGGAGATCCTGTGTAGTATCTCAGCACAATTACACTTACTCTACTTATGGATAAATTTGCAGAGAAATCCCACTCTTGATTTTTGCTGTCCATGGGATAAGAAGTAGGTAAAAGTATAGCCTTTTTCTCTGATTAAACACAGCCATACAAGGGAAGTACAGTTAGGGTAATTTTTTTTCGTAAATCCTAACTCTGAGCCACAGAAATTATATGTGCTCTTAAACTACAGTCTAATTTAACTGCAGTTGCATTTTAAATGCAACTGCATTTTTAACAGCCTCTTCAAAACTCTTAAACCAACCCAAAGCCACTAGAGCTGCCGAACTTCTTATACATGGATTTGTACTTTGCAAGCCCTAAGAATCCTTGCAAGGACTATCTTTCAAAAGTAAATAAGCACCCCTCACCACCTGTGATTCTCTGTACCAGCACACACACTATTTGCCACACGATAAAACTGCTCTTTCACATCAAACTTAAATTGTAAGGCAATTGTTCTGTCTGTCTTATGCATAACAGGATGTGGTACCCAGCAGAATACACAGGTTGCTATACATCTCACTGTTCTGCTGTTGTTGCAAAGTGGTGTGTTCTTGGGAATCTCACTATCAATATGAAACTTCAGCTTTGTTACATTACATTATTGAATTCAAAGTCGTACTGTATTTCCATTGTCCAGGAAATGACACCTGTTGAAAAGGTTCAATTTACATGCACAGGAACACCATTTAAGTATATTTTTACTGTTACTGCCAACCCAAGTTTAGATACCTGAAAGAAATGTTTCCCAAGAAACAGATCAAAAAAAGTTTCTCACAAGATGGTTTGTCCAAATGCATGTCAAAAGTTTGGAAGTTTTCTTCAATTCAGTCCTGTGTGCTGGGCAATACTTGCATATGTGTAGCATTATTTCAAAATATATTATCCACCTGTTCCCTGTAATTGTTCTAGAATACCTGGTTTTGGAAAAGTGCCAAATATTGTGGCAGCTGGAGAGCATATGAACATAAGTATATTCCCAGCCTGAAGATACTTCAAGTATTTGATTGTGATCAAATAACTTTTAATTTGTCAAGTAATGACTATCTGAGACAGAAATAAAATGAGAGAATCTGTGATTCTGACCCTCTACTGCACCTTCTAGACAGCATTCTTGAATTTAGTTTGAAATGAAACCTTACTGGAAGAATACTTTCTTGTGTGAGTTCATAGAGTACGTTGTTCCACCATCTAAAAAACCACACAGTTTGTATGTCAGGTCTTTGCTACTCATCTTTCCATGGATCATTAACATGTGGATTGAGAGAAGTTCTCCTTTCCTCATCTTTGTTTTTCTTTCCTCTACTCCAGCTCCCCTTCTTGATGTGACCTGGTATCTGATTGACTTCTGAGACTGTCTCTGGAGGAATCATGTGGAATGTTGCTTTTCTAAAGTTCTTGGGAAATTAATGAAAGCGTTCTGCAATCTGCAAAACTCTAGATATACTTTGAAATGGTTTTATGTCTTATTTTTCTTTGAATACTCATGACCTTGAATTTTGGCACTGACAGGAAGAAATACACTTTATAGGTCTCTAGATCCCATGTCTCTAAATTGCACTTTCTGAAAAACTGGCAATTTCTGTGCACAGCGCAGAGATTGAATGCAAGGCTATAATTCAGCTTTGGTTTTCTGCTGATGACATAAACAACAAGAGCTTGTTGGTTTATCAGCAGCAGCAACAACAATACACAGAGACTGAATTACTGCCTATGTATTTGATTAGAGATAAAATGGTGTTGCCTACAATCAAAAAATAATATGCACTTGTACTTTCCAATTTAATTGTAAACAGGTAAATGAAGACCACTTAAAGTATAAGAAATACGTTGCATAAGACCAAAATGGCTGACCAGTCTTCATAAGACTGTGACATACTGACTAAAACAAATGTGTGGCTGTTTTAGACAGAAGAATACTCAAATGGTATTTAATAAATTTTCTGTTGGCACCTTCTTTCCCTCTGCTCTCTCTTCACCTAGAAGAGACATTTTCGAAAGGAATTCTGTTATAACTGACTAGAACTGTATATAGCTGGTGCTGAACTATCCTTCCTCTAAACATCTTTGAGACAATTAGTGACATCACAGCAGCACTAGCTAAAATTAGAGCCATCTCTGTAACTGCGTGAAGCGGCATAATGTAACATCTCCTTGGGAATGAATATTCTTTTCCAAGTTCTTCTTGAAAGGTTCTGGGTCTTAGTGTTCCTGCACAGATTTCTGAACTGCTAGGTAGGAAATAAGCGACATTTGCCAAATACAACCAAATTCTTAATCCAGTCATCTTTGGTACATCCTGGTAGCAGTGATGGGAGGAAATCTTGTTTGGATTGGATCTCATTATCTTCAACTATGCAACAGGCTTAGCAGAGTGATCCAAGCAGAAATTCATCTTGTAGTAGAATTTCGGTGGAAAAACGAATGTTATGTGACTAATGCAGTTTATCCATTAATTTCTCTCAGTATCATGTGACTATTAGTATAGTCCTTATTTGTGCTTGACAGTGTCTTTTTTCATCATTATTTACATGACGACACTAACAAATCATTTGAATGTTTCTCCATTACATGCTATATTATATTATATATATTTTATATGCTATATGTTAGAGTGCTTTTGTTTGCCACTAGTCCCTCTGATATTAGCCACCAAACAGGCAACGAAGCTTGTATGGGAACGTACCCTGTTACCAGCTGGTATGTGTTGAAGGAATTGAGCATCTTAGTCACCAGAATACAGGTTCACCACATGCTTGATTAGTAATGCCAGATTGTTAGCCAGTTGCTTTGAACCCAGTCAAATCAATAAATGGAAATGATGCATTTATTTGTAATATGTAACAAACCATATGATAAGAAAAATTGAAGAAGTACAGTTGAAGAAATAAAAAAAAACCCAACCTTACTTTTACCACTTACTTACTTCAGTTATATCTGTATCACTGTCTTTACTCCCTTTGTCAAGCTGACTTTTCTGCAGAATCCAGACACTTGATCACATATTCTGTCTTTTTGCCCACCTTGGCTGCATTCATTAGAGAAGGGCACCTCCTGGAGGAACACTTTGGCTTTTATAGTTAATGATCTTTTGGGACTTCTCCAGGAAGTCTGGATTTAATTTTTTTCCTCCAAAGTTATTTCTTTCTTTATTATTAAGGTAATAGGCTGGAAACTTATCTCAACTAAAATAAGCACTCTTCACTGCTTGGGTGGTGCAAACATCATTTTGCTAGACAAGTTGTCATCTTGTGAATCTGACTGATCATTTATCATTTGCCTCAAAGAGCAGCAGTAACCTCTCTGCATCCCCTGATGAGTCATGGTGAAGTGTCTCCGCTCAGCTTTAGATTTTATATAAACTGTTACATTAACAGACATACTTGAGACAAACATTTAAATGGAATAATGCATATAGTTCGCTTTTCTCTGAAACTAGACATGCCAGTAATCAACAGCTTTCTGAGGCAATCACAAGCTTTAAGGTCTTTACCCTCAGAGACCTTTCTTCTAGGCATTGTAACACCTATAAGCCACAGTCATGAGGAAGATGCTGTGCAAGTTGCTATAAACAACATCAGCAAAGAAGGATAACAATCTAAATAGAAATTAATGTCATCTTGGATACAGACAGAAAGACATGCTTAATGAAACAGTGCTATAGCTCTTCAGCACTAGGATAGGAAGTGTTCTAGTTAAAGAGAAGCTGCTGAAAATGTTTGTCTCCTAGAAAATAAGAGTTTTAGGGAGTACCATGAGGTGGTTTGGTTTTGTGGTTTTGGTTTTGTTTTTTTTTTTTTTTTTTACACAAGACGAGGGACAGCAAAGTAGAAAGATAGCAAGGTAGAAAGCCTGAAAGTGGTCTTTTAAAAAATTAAAAGTGGGGATGGAAGCAAGTGTATGTTGTGATGAGGGGAAGAAGTCAGTACCTCAATATCAAATGAATGATGACAGACTGCAAGCTAAGCAGAGAAAGGAAGCTAGTAGATGGATGCAAAGAGAGCTGAAATGGTCAAAGTAGCAAAGCATTAAGACAATCTCTAGTGTATGAGTGGGACAAGAATCTATTTTTCAAGAGGCCAGAGAAAAGGACATTGCTGTAATTGAGATGAAAAATGTTGAACATCGGAATGGGAGTATTGCCTGTTTAATTTGAAAGGAAAGGCCATACCTTAAAAATGTTATGCAGAAAACATAGCCTAGATATTCTAGTGACAGACAGCATTGTGTTGTTATAATTGAAAAGGGAGGTAGTGGCGAAAAGAAGTGAGCTTGAGTGGCAGAGAGAAGTATAGATGGATTAAAAGTGCTTGTTTATTTATGCCAGGGCAGATGCAGCCCCGTGAAGATGGGGAAAAATGTGTGTACTTGTAACAGCATCACGTAACAGGGGAGAGCACTGTGCTTGAAGGCTCTTCAGTTCCAGGCTGCCTCTCCTTCATTAAACTTACATATGATAACAACATGCACATTAAAACATGTTTTTAACATTACATAAACTAATGATGTGGGCAGACTTGTAGGCTAACCAAAAATATTACATGAAAAAGATACTAGAAAAATATGAATGCGTAGAAGAGAGAGGGGCACATGTTCTCTGTCACCTGCAGGTTGAATACTGGCCAATTTTTCCCTGGAGTAAAAAAGATGTTTCATTCTTCATGAGATTTCAGGTAAGAATATGTACATTCTGCAATGCTAATTGAAGGTCACTTAAACCGGAGAAGATTTTCCCCTCTTTTCTTTATAAACATTGTGTTATTTTAATGTATTTGGAGCGCCAGTCTCTACCCAGCAAGTGGTGACATGTTTTCTGCTTGTGTTAATGTCAAACTGAAGAAATAAGGACCAGGCTTTATGATAAGAATGCTTAAAAATACACACTTTCCCCAACACCCACCCATCAAATGTTATCTGCCAGAAGTGATTCTTGAATTAAAGTACTCAAAAGAATACTAAAAATTTGAGAAAACATTATCTGGTTACCAAGGAACTATGTCACTCTCTTGCAAAAGAACACAACAATTCAGGAATATTACATACATAAGAGACATAACTCACAGAGAAGCAAGGGTTAGGGACTAGGTGCCTGAAATCCGAGAGAAACAGCATGCCTCATTTTTATTTGAAATTTTTTGAATAGACTTTTTCATAGCAATCATGCTAATGTTACTAAATGCAGAGTTTGATAGCATTATATTGCTGATCTTTGCACAAACACATGAGTCATTCAACGCTATTTTCCCCGATATATTTCAATCAGTGCTAGTTCTCAATCTCAGAATATTAGTCACAGAAGTTCATGGCTAATTATTAATGTTTCCACAATCTATACAGAATCCATAAAGAGGTTTTTAGTTTTGGTTTGGGTGGGTTTGTTTGTTTGTTTTGTTGTTTTAGTGTGGAACCTTTAGAAAATGCTGGACTTGTGAAATAGCTTCCATTATTTGTTTTTGAGAAACCTGTGATTTTGGCACTGGTGATTTTTAGTGTTTAATAAAGAAGGTTTATTTCATAGGGCCTAACAAGAAGATGATGTTTTGGAAATGTGACATCGCATTTGAAATTGACAACCAGATTAATTCCTGCTACAAATGGTGAGAATAATCAAGAAACACTCAGCTAAACAAGATAAATTTTCCCTAAGAAAACTGAATTTGTTCTAAGATAAAACTTGTGATTTTCTGGTGCAGCACCCACTTGTAAGGAAATCCTAGATTTGCAGAGTTTGCAAATTCTTAGCTTAGCTTGTTATATAAAGACATTTTTGTGAACATGCAGTTTCCCTTGAAATTGCTGTAAGCACTCAAGAGGCAACTGCTCCACCTGCTCTTCCATCAAGTACTGGTGACAGAACATTATTTTAGACGTAAACACAGATAACAGAAAGAATAACATTAACTCTCAATGGGTATTATAGAACTGTAATTCTTTCCAAGGCACATGCAAAGTCATATGTTATAGGAGCGAACTCAAGTAGTTTGGGCATAAGAATTCTGACTGGAAATAATTAAATGATAGGCTTTATAATCTGGAAGGGTTTGCTTTTTGTATCGTAGGAATAGTAACATTTTAGCCATTTCCTTCCTTTTGCCCCACATCAGGAAATTTCAGTGCTCGTTAGAAAACTGAAAAACATTATGCAGGTGTTTGGAAAATGAATGAAAGGGAGGGCAGGAAAAAACATGATATTATACCAAAGCCATTATAGCATCAGCTAGGCAAGGTACTTTTCATCAAGTCCAGAGTTTCAGCAGATGCTTTTATAATCTGAACCACGAGATATCTTTTTGGAGGTGTGAATAAAAAAACTTCTAAAATATAGATTAGCAGAACCTAGTCATCATCTCCTTAAGTATGTAGTAGACCTTTCTAGCTAGATGTAAAAGATACATTCCTTGTATTAAATGTCACAGTAGCTAAACAAGCTAATGCAACTGAATAACAAAGAATAAAAGTAAATGTCAGGGGATACTGTAAAGCTGCTATTTATTTTTTCCCAGGGCTTCTGTAATGTCATAATTGTAAAAGTAAACTTGAGAAGGTAAGCTGATGGAAACCCTAAGGAGAAATAAGAGCTCTTACAATATTCTTTAGCTTGTATGAATTATATGGAACATACTATTGTCCTTTAGCCTAAAATAACCTGAAATAACCAAGTAACCATTAGAATACTGAAAACCACCATGGGATTTTGGTTGTATTTTTCCTCCTAAAAAGTCTTATATTAATAGCACAGAGTACATTTGATTAGACATTGTCATTTATGGCAATGTCCTGTATCAGGGGTGACTTTGGCTAGAAAACATCTGTAGTGGACTTTTTGTAAGTCATTTAGAAGAGTAGTCTTCACAATAGGCTTTTAAAACAACTATTACTTTACTTTTTGTAACAAATAGCATTTACAAAAGTGACTTTCATATTCTGCTCATTCTGTAAACGTTAATTAATATTTGACAAGAACATGTATTTATGATGAAAGCTGTTGTAGCCGGTTAACTATGAGAAGCATATTTCTTCACTATAGTACACCATTTTCTTACCATTGGGTAGCGTACACCATGTTAGTGACAGCCTGAAGAAGGATATGCATGTTTTTTCGGAGTTGCTACTTTCCAGTCTTCAAAATTTGATAAAAATTTGGGAAAGGCAAAAGCTTTAAAAATTCTGTTCAGAAGTAACCTAATTGGGCTTAAAAGTATATTTATAGATTTCAAGGTTTGATCTTTTAGAAGTAGCAATTGCTTGAAATGTCTTTCACCTTAAATTTTTATTAACTTGTACATCATGTTATGAGTTGTCTGTAGTTAATTAACGGTTGACCTAATGACTACTAACTTCCACTGGACTGATACTTAAAATTAATCGGTTTCAGTGCTAGCAGAGATCATGAAGCTTTCTCTGACATTAAAAACATTAAGTATATACTGCATCCTCGAAACACTGAGTGCAACTACTTAGCTTTGTGGAACAAACACATGCAATGTCAGATGTACCTGTAAGTTCTCAGCCAGGCTTATGTGGGTACCTGAAGAACTGACTTGCAGGAGCAGGACAAGGGAGAGTACAGATTGACTTTTGCATTTGGGGCTGTTATTTCTTTAAAAGGTTGAAGGGAAGAAAGAGAAAGATCAAGACTTTCTTGACATTAGTTTGTGATTATTTTAATTCAACAGATTTACGAATCCTTTATCACAACTGCATTTTATTTCTTTTAGAATGCAGAGCATGTACCTATATCACACTTGCATTTTTTTTCGTAATAGAATGCATTCAATAGGAAGTCTGGCTACATTGAATATGAACAGAAGAAATTGTGGAAAATTATATTCCAGGTGTTAATACCTATTTTTCATTTTACAAGACCCAAAGATTTATTTGAGAAGTATGATGGATTGTGAAAAACAGCATTTATTCCTCCTAGACTGACATACTGTAGTTTTAAATACTTTGTCCTGTGTCATACTACTATGCATAATTTCATTGAACAGTTTTCATGTCCAATATTTGAAATGTTAGTAATTATGTTTTAATATGTCTGCTTTAAATAGTTTATTTAGGGTTTACATAGTGTCATTATATCACTAATGCTATATGAAGCGTTGGAGGTCACTGCAAAAGGATGGAGAGATGTGCTTTTCTGTTAAAGATTTTAAGGTAGTGAACCTAGTAATTAGCTGACAACACTATGATAGACTATAATGGAAACTCATTTTAGTTGCCCTTTCTGAGGCAGATCTATTGTAAAGTTGACGCTGAACTGATGTTTCTATTTGTCTTCATGGACATTACTCACTGTATTGGCATTAGCAAGTATGTTGTAGATCTGCCAGTCATTGCTCCAATACAAAAAAAAGTAAGAATGCTCTGCAGGTCACCTACAGGGTAATTATTATCCACAAAATGTCCAGTAGTAAACTTCCTTCTTCTTAAAGAATGGCAGATATAATTAAAATAAAGTCAAAAAGATAAAATGGTTATAACATACTGATTCACTCCCATGCTAGAAAGGAAAAAAAAAGAGACATCGCAGAGCTGCTTGGACAAAGGAATTATTTCATCACCGCTGAGAGACTCTGTCTGAATTTTCAGTGGCAAGTGTTAACTAGAAATCAGTATTTTCATTGCCACTTTAAAAGGGATTAAGCAAAGTTAACAAGTGGATTGCTACTTGTCAGTTTGCTGTAAGGAATCCAGCAGTACAAACCAAAATCAGTTGGGCCAAAAATATAATACGTCATAACAGCAGTTCTGAAACCTTTTGAGAGGACCGATCTGGATAATAGAGGGATAGAACAAGATATTTCTTTTTGTACAAGCTATATGTGAAATATGTATAAATTCATATTTTGAATCCGGCAAGACACATAGTCACATGAATAACTTCATCTACATCTACAGTTGTATTGATTTCAAACATTAATACACTTCCTTCAACTGGCTTATCTAGTTGACCATCTCCTGTGGAGTCAAAATTTCAAAGGAAGTTGAAATGTCCTGGAAATACAGAATCTCCTCTCATCCTTATGCAAATTCATATTTATGTATTAATAATGTGGCAATAGTAGATCTAATTCACTGTGATTTATTTTGCATTTTCTATAAACTATGGATTTAATGTAGTAATTCCATTTTATTACTATTAGAAAATCTGCTTTCCTGTTGGTGTTCATATTCGAACTGCTAATTTTCTTAGATTAGTGAAGAACAATGACAATAAAGCAGATGGTAAAATGACGGTGATCATTGGCCTGTACTACCATACTAAAGATTTCATTTATTTCTACTTTATAAAGGTTTAATATATGATGTATAGAGGTTTAAGTAGTAGACATACGAATAGTATAAGCTACAAGTTGCATAAAAGCATGTGATTAAAAGCCATGACTCATGAGAAACCCATTTACCTCCTGCATTTTATTACACTAAATAAAATTTACCAATCCTTCTTTAACCTTTTATGACTTTTGTGCACCTGAAAAGGTAATATACACGGAATACATAACCCTGTAAATGATATAAGCTTTTTGCATCGTAATTACATCATTTTTAAATTTCTGTTTACTTGGTTTGTGAATTTTATGATCACGGTGTTTTATACTCATGCTGTTCTGTCACATACAACTTCATAGCAAGCCATGAAGAAAGACAAACTCTGCCTTAGTCAGCCAGCGAGAGATGAGTAAAACTGCAGCATCTCAGCCTGTGTTCAGATGCCTCAACAGAATTATACTGCTGAGTTCTGACTTGTGTACACAGGCCATTTTTATTGACCATTAAGTGCAAGCAAACTTAATTACCTTTTAATCTTTAACAGACCGCTACTAGTGTGACTGTAAAATAAGGGCCAAGATATTTTAAAAAGAAATACTAATGTATAACACTCCATGAACTACCTTTTTCTTTGGTTCTTAAATTCATGTGCATGTTGACACATACATATGTATATGTACACGCACACACAATATGTTTGTATCCTTTTCTCTTCTGGTAGTTGCCCATCGTTTATGGTGTTCATTGAGAATCACCACAGCAGCTGACCAAAACTGTCACAATATCTTTGCACAATTCTGCAGAATTTATGGAATTTATCTGATTCTGAAATTCCACAAGTGCTATAACACTTTAATTTAAATGTGGTCATACCTAATTAACAGTGACACACAACCCAAGGACAGCATATCAGGTTATGAATTAAAATTAAGAAAGGTATCTTGTGCATAGTAGAAAGAGTTCTACTGTTTCAGGTGATCAATTGAAATGATAGAATTACATTCTCTAAATTACTATAGTGGTCACATATAACTAATGTTATCTCTTCCAAAGATAACTGTAATTTATGAATCCTTTTTTATTAAAGACAAAAATGTCTTCATCTTTTTCCCCCTGAATAAGTCAGTTTTAGATGCTTTCAGACTGGGAATACTACTTTCTTCACTGCATTCACTTTTGTCCTTGTGTACCCTTCAGGTTCCAGACAGATAGATTATTGCTTCCATCAGAAAAGGGATTTGATTAATCACCAGATCATATGTTTTATTCAAAACCAGTGCCCTCCATACTTCATCCAGAGTAAATTAATGAAAAATTCACATAATTTGTGCAGAATAGTTTATTAACTGCTTTTTTTAGTTTTGTTTGCAGTCTCAGAATAAAAACTAAAAATCAGGAAAGAAGGGAACTACGTTTAGGGTCTTGATTTTTGAAGAGTGGGTTGAAAGGAAGTTAAATTTCATCAGATTCTTTTAAAGAATTAATTGACTACATAAATTAGCCTTCACTAGCAAAGCACTTGGGGATTTGAAACACCCCTTACTTGATTTTCCTACCCCCTACACAACTGTGTCTTACCAAACAATCTGTCTTTTGGGGTGCAAGGATTACACAGTAACATGCTACTAAGATACATGATATTGGCAAAGCGTTGAGATTTCACATCTCAGTGTTATGGATGTTCCTGTTTTATAAGTGCAAAAAGTATGAATTTGGAGTCCTTGGCAGTTTATATGTTGAACATTGGGAGAAATATGCATAAGGGAAAAAGTACTCCTTTGTAGCTACATATTAATGCTCAGTTTATGTAACGTACTCACTTTCTAATATAGCAATGTCAAGTGAAGTAACTTACCATAGAGAAAAACTAAATATTACTGTGAATATCTAGGACCAAAAAAATTACTCTTAAATAGCCACAATGCCTTTCAGCTTAATTTGTCGTAGCTTTTCCTTTTGATTAATTATTGAGATAGATATTTAATCTGTCTGTGTTCAACTTATTTAAAGTCAAACAATCCTGAAGTTAAGCAATTCAACTACATTGTGACACCGGTATCAGCCAGCAGCCTGTCTAAACAGAAGCAAAAGGAGGATAGGATTAAAGGTGTCCCGGCTCCTGGTGGCCACTTTGAAACTGCAGACATCCAACACAGTGAACATAGAACATCTGGGTAGGAGAAACTTGAGGCTATGTCCTGTTGAGCCAAATGTATTTGATTTGCTCTGAGACAGTCAAATAAGCCATAGCTTTTAAGATGTTTGAAGTTGAGGTCACCCACAATTTGCCAAGGTGTGTATGTGCTAAGCACTCAGGAGATCAGGCCAACAAAACAAGTTGAACCACCCAAAGCTACTAGCTTCTTCAAAACTGTATTAATGAAGTAAGTATGTTCTTGAGCTGGACAGCTGAGTGTTGTTTCAAAAGTAGTAGATTATGTATTGCTCATTGCAGATGGATGATTTTGAACAAAAGGGCTTCATTGGTCTAAATCACAGTTTTGTCTGTCTTTTAATTAGGAATTAATTATTCCTATGTAAAACATTGACATTCATGAGTTAAAAGCACTTACGTGAAAAGTAGGTGTTCCTTAGAAATCAGCGTTTAGCTGTTGTTGACTTTGTAAATACTGCCTACCTAACCTGGAATTCATCCATCCTTTTTTGCTGTAACAGCTGAACCTATTGCAAACACAGAAGAATTCCTCTTAACATTGTACTTAAAGACAGTGAAGGAAACTTGTGTCCAGTACACGGAAGAGGAACTATGACCCTGAGAAGTGGCTTGCTCAAATTTGCACAGGTATGCTTGTGACTCCGTTGCATTAAATGTCACCATTCTTTGCCTTAAAATGAGTATCAGCTTTACCCCCGTGTCTGCTTTTCAAACAATTAGATTTGGAAAGCGGAGGAATATAAGCAAATCTCTTGAATTTGACCAGATAATACAGGTCACTAGTGATACTGAATATGTAATAGTAAGATTTTGTGGAAGTTTTATGAAAGCCTGCAAATTATTTTCCTACATCTGTTGGACTGGACCTATTTCCTTGATTGAAATATTGAATGATTAATAAGAATTACTAACAAACTTCTTCATCACAGTACACAATTGTCTTGAGGCTGAGAAGAAAAAGTCACTGAAACGAGCTATATATCTCCCCACCAGGAGCTATGGAATGAAGGAATTGCTTGATACTATGAGCCAGAACAACTAGAAAGACACCTTGGTGGGGAAGTATAATAAGGCAGGCATATCAAAAGAGCCGATTTCTGGTTTGGGCTTGAAAGACAGGGCCTAGGGGGAGGAGAAAGAGACAGAAAAGAGTCAGAAGGAAGAAGCTGTCTCTGGGTGTGCTGACAAAAGAGGGTCAGGAAATGGATTGATTTCAGGAGAGAAATATTTTTCTTTAAATTTTTATGTAATTAAATATTATTTGTTGTTGATTATATTACGTTTGAATTAATAATTTTTACCAAAGTGGGTTTTAGTGCCTCTGCAATTTCTGTATCATTTTAAAGACTACTTTGATATGTGTAGTTTCCCAGAGTATTTACTAAAAGGAAGCAAAACACTTCCCATGTTCTGAAAAAAAGGTAAAAAAAGGTATATTTTATTAATACATCGCAACTTACCAAGTTGAGCAGAATAAGAGAAGACTTATTTGAAAACAGGAAGGTAAAAAGATGATGCCCAAACAGAGAAATATTAGGGCCCATTTTCCATGCCATTTGTAGACGGAGAATAGAAAATGTAAACCTGTTGAACTAAAATTCAATTCAGGTGACCAATATTCCTTGGTTAAGATGTTTTTTAAAATAGCACAACAAGATACAAACCAATCTGTGATTATCAATATCTGTGCTTAAAATGAAAATTCTATTCACAAAGAATTTAAAAATATGTCTGTGTCCAAATTAAAAGAAAAAATTTAAATTAAGTTTGCTTAAAAATATACACAAATATTTGAAGTCTGTACATTTGGGGGTTTGCATTATCATATATAGACATATGCAGAGTTTTAAAAATCAAATTCAAAGGTCATTTAAAAATTAAAAAAAAAGTCAAATATTCTATTTGGTAAGTGTTCAAAAGCAATGTTTCCATGCTGTCATGATTTGGAGGCTTATTTGAAAAAAAAATCAAATAAAATGCCCTAATTTCACCAGGGAGTTTCATTTTAATACAATTTAATAATGTCAGATACAGTGGAAATTTCACTTATTGCCATTTATTCACTGTTGTTATATTGCTTTGAATGCTCTGAAGTATTTCCAAAAACAGATCAAAAGAAATCTCTGTGACCATTTTGTCTTGTGTAGCAGCACACAGAATGGAAGACTTCAGGGAACCAACACTGAGATGAAGACTTATACCTAAATTGGCTGTCATTCTTGGGGAAGAGACGAGGCACACAGAAGCCAGTCTTATAGTATTTCTGTAGTGAGAGCTTGTGAATGTCACCCAGCAGTCATGCTCCCTACTCTAAACTGGCCTTTCAAACCTTTGGAGAAGTCACTTTTCTCTTCTGTCAGTACATATTAGTAAGACAGAAGAAAACCCCCAATAATAGAAATGAACAGTGCTGACCAAGTAGTAACTCAAGGGTAAAATTGTAATGTGACGTAAACTCATTCCATCAGTTCTGCCAAATCATTTCTATCTTGATTGCTACAAATAATATGACCATAAGTCTCATTATTATTAAAAGGCAGAATTATGAGCAGCCAGAGGCGTAGTCTGTACTAAGTACCAGAGAAATATCTATTGCTCTCTAAAGCTTGTTATAATTAGTACCCCAATGACCCAGACCACAGAAATCAGTTAGTAGAGATTTCCTTCAGAATGTACAAAATACGCTTTTATGCAAGGATTTCAACATGTTTCTCTAAAAACAAAATTTAAAAACTCTTTGAAATTAAATATTTAGTGATTGCTCTCCATAAAGAAAATAGTAAATTGTTCTATTTCTTCTATTCCTAGGATGTTGATTTTCCCTGAAGTTTTAGACCCCAAAACAGCAGAAAAGTCTGTCCACACATGGATTTTACTGTCTTTTCTCAAGTACTTTGAAACTATGGCTTGTACTTGATGCCTTAGTAAATGAGAGATTGTTGAGGGGTTTTTTTGTGTTGTGGTTTTGGGGTGTGGGGGTGTGTGCGTGTGTTTAGTTACTTGTTTTTCTATAAACGTTTCATCTGAAAAATAATGGATAGCCAAACACATGCTTTTTACTCTTGATTAGATAGGTTTGCATCTTCAACGTTTAAAAAATCACTTAGCTAATAAAAGAAACAGTTTCAGGCAAGGAGAGGTGCTGCTGCTCTCACTGAATTAACAATAAGGTGGTATTTAGTTTCACTAATGTAGAATTAGATCCGTATTTATCCAACTGATCAGCTGAAAACCTACTAACGCCCACACAGATAGTAGGTGAGATGGAGAGTAAACTTTCTTCTGTTTGTTGGCAAACTATAGAAAAATTACGCTGCAGCGAATCTTCATTCTCTATCCTATGTACTTTTGGGTTCGTGTAGCTGAGCATAACCACCTATTCTGCCTCACTGGGCTCTTCAACCAAAAAGTCAAATCAAGACACATATGGGAATCATTTCAATGCTGCTTAGTCTTGATCACTGTGGTGAAAACTGTATTCTGAGACCCCCTCATACAAATAATACTCCCATTTTCTGTAACTATCATTATGCCTTTACCCAAATGCTTATTCTCTCACTTTTAATAGGTTTTCTAGTTTGATGTTCATATTCTCACCCATTAATGAAAAGGAGAAAAACAGACATCCTAGAGCAGCTAAAAGAAGAATGAAGTTTAGTATTTTCTACAACTCTAAAATGGAAAATAATAATCAAGGGCTTAGTCTTTGTCTTGGCTTAGTCTCTGTCCGTCTGCAAAGGAGAGTGTAGAACAGGGCTTTGCAGGACATACTTCTCCCTGTTGCAAGTTTTCTTTCCCAGGGGAGACAGTGTGTAATTTATCCATGTTACACAGGCAGGACAAAAACAAGACTCTTAGCAGCTGTGGATCATTTTGGCCTGAAGTACTTTTGAAGAATTCTGCCTGTGTACAATCAGAATGAATTCTAAATAAGCGAGCTTGTTATTGTGTTTCTGCCGAGCTCATCAGGGCTGCTACTCTGTGTCAGATAGGAAGTATCATTTGGACACTGACAATTTTCTGTGTCATATATTTATTTATACAATATTGCACAGATTTTTTTAAGGGAGGAATATAAAATGCAGCCCTAAAATCTCTTCTTTATGGAAGTTAGGGTGGGCTGCCTTCATAATTTCTCATTTTTTTTTCTCAAGTACTGTTTCACAAAACTTCCCCAAATTAAATGATGCTTCTAAACAAGTAATTCTATTCAGTTAATAGTGAGTTGGGAGTTGGACTAGGTGATCTCTAGAAGTCCCTTCCAACTCTAAAAATTCCGTGATTCTGTGATTCCGTGAGAGGTCCCTCTGGTACTGGATTTCTCCATTGGGAAATATACTTGCTTGTAATCAAAAACATTTTTATAATCAAAGATAATGTCACATAAATTCATAAAAGTATGTGTAATGAGACAGGATAATGGTTTGGATAAGTGAACTTTTCTGACCCAAATTTATTACTAAAAGTATTTTGAACTTCTGTTGTTTTGTACCCTTTCATCTTTCCAGACCTTTCCACATTTCTGTTAGTCATTAAGATATCAAAAATATGCATCTGATGGCCATGAAGAGCCCTCTTCACAACAGAGGCAAGGTACATCCAAGCAGATTAAATATGGTAGTTTGCATGTGTGCATGGTATCATCTTCCAGTTCAACTTGAATCCAGAGCAGAAAGAGCTCTGTTTGCACAGCAAGCCAGATGAGTTATAGAAGATACTTCCCATGCAAATTCTTGCAGCTTGTCACCCTGTTGACACACTGGCTGCATGTCAGCATCGATACCTGTTTATACGTACAACCCACATATCCTCATTTCCAGGAAGGGAGATCTGAGTACATTTCTGCACTTTTCCCAGGCCTGCAGAAGCATTATAAGCAACTTATGCAAAACTTAGATGAATCATGACAGAAACCATCTTCATGTAAATATATTTTGATTATTCTTTCAGTAGCTTTGACTTGGCCATCTTACTACACTCCAGTCCTACCTTCCTCAAATTGCAGTTTTGGTATAGTGGGGTTTTTTCCAAAATAATTAAGGTAACAAACTCATACCTTCCACTTCTTACTCTTAATCTACTACTTCTGATTCCTTTGTTTCCCTGTTTTTTATGCCATGTCTGGGTTTCCACTGCCTGTTCTTCCAGCCTGCTATATCTCCTTGTTTGGAACCATGCTGATTTTTCTCATGGCAATGCTTCTTTGATGTGTACAGTGGAAGTTAATGAGCTCTCCCAGTACATACTGGTCTTCTGTGAAATCTCTGTAGAGTACAAGGAAGCTGGTTTTACTTAAAAGTCCAGCCACATGTAGAGTGGTGATCTTCTGAAGACGTAAAACAAATGTTATGTATATGTCTTCTTTTTTTTCCATTCGTAACCTTGGAAACTGTTATAAAGCATTATCTTTTGAAAATGACATTTCTGCGCAAGCAGTTCTGTACAGTATTTTCTTCTCTGTCACTATCTGAGGCTGACAGAATACATACCTCTATTCCATGCCAAAGGAATTGAAGTGTTTTTCCTTCTAGAAAAGGCTTTTTTCTTTGATTTCACCATGATCTTCCTTATCTTCTTCTAGCTGTTGTTTTTTCTGGCTTACTTTGGTATAACTGCTACTTTTCATTGTCTGAAATGTTTTACTGGTTAACTTCCCTCAGTTCCTGTTTCCCTGCCTTATTCTTGTTTTACTCCTGTTTTGTTGTTATGTTTCCTGCTGCTTAGGTTTTCTAGCAGTTGCTTTTCTGGCTGATTTTTGTCTCACTGCTATTTGTGATTTCTGTTAAAAGTCTCCTACTGTTTAACTTTCTCAAGCGGTTGTTTCTGGGTTTATTTTTTCCACTACTTGAATTTGCTGTTAAAAGTCCCCTGCTGTTTATCTTCTTCTAAGTGTTGCTTCTATAGACCATTCTCTTCTCCCAGGCATTTAATACATTCAGTCTCTGGACCAAATTCAGGGATGAATTCGAAGGGCTTCTGTATAGCGAGGTTGATCTGAGCGTGAAGGAGAGAGAGATCTGGTACAACCCTTAAGTGTTTTCTAGCAAGTATATTTTAAAATAGAATACAAATGTCTTCAAATTGCAGTTCCCTGCAATGGAAAATGCCCTTTCTTGGGCTTTTAGGTTGAGTCTAGAAAAGAATTTTCCATTGATAGGCTTTTCCTTCTTAATAAAGTAGCATGTTTATTCTCTGTAAAATATCTCAGAAAGATGTGAGTTTTCAAGATAGCAATCCCAAGCTTTCAGAATTTCAAATCACAACTGATGTTTTATTTCTGAGATTTAAAATCATTTTGAACTTTCACTGATACTTAACAGAAGAACACTCATGCAGGGTCAAATATGCACTCTTCGTTTTACTGGAGTATTGGAGAGAGACAGAGTCAGACTTTCTTAACAATTCTTCCTGGTGCTGTTCCATCTTTGGTAACTTACTCACTTGGCCAAAGACAGCAGCAGTATTCAACAGCCAATATTCAAAGCACTCACTTGGAAAGAGGAAGTCAGTAGTTCAAGTCTGTGCTCCAATAAACATTTAATTATTGATATGAAGTGGAACAGTTCCAGCTGGAAATGCTGAGAAATATTCATCTCAGAATACCTTGTAACCTACTATATTGTGAAGTACAGCTGGTAATTCACCTGGAGTTTCCACATCTGAAGCGATTAACAATTTAGTTATTCTGAATTGGGCCTCATTGCTGTCATTTATTTTGAAAAATATTTCAGAAGGTTCTGATTTAATCCCAGTGGGTAATGGGGCATGAAAAATAACCAAATTTTCATATAATATTTCATACTCACTCCAGTTGCCTTCATTACAGATTCTAGTCTCTTCTTGACCTAGCTGGCTTACAGTTAGCTTGTGATGTGGCTTGTAGGATACTAATTTCTCAATGAATAGTTGACTAGTTTGATACTCTACTAAATTAAAAACCAGTTGAAACTTTTTATATTCCAAGGACTTTTATGAATCTTTAATGAAAGGAAATGCTTTATATCACAGCTAGCATTTATATTTCTTGCATCTTTCCAGTGTGAATGACACTCCCTTGCCTAGCACATTATGAAATATTTATTCTAAGAAAGATTCCAAAACTTATTTGGATTACAGTTACATGCACCATAAAGTAGTTGCAGCAGCTGCTAAACACTTCTGGAAATCTTTAACATAACTGTATGATTATAATAATATAAAAGTTATTGAATGCTTTTAAAAGTAATACAATGAAAGTATATACTATTCTCCTTATATGCACTTTTCATTATTAATATATTCTCCCTGCAGCCCGGAAATCATTTGTTATCATCACTAGAACTTCACCAAAATCATAATTTAAAATTTTGCTGGAAGCTTACAGACTTCAGCAAAATGTTGCAAGATTATCATATTCATTCATATGGACTTTTTTAGGTCATTCCCGTCTTGTTTACTATGACTGTTTAAGTACAACACACTGAACTAAGTGAAATAGTGCCTAATATTCGGTTTCTGTGCAATACCAGACACCTTCTCAATTTTAAGGTGTGCTAGCAAATTAGAACTCTTGTCACCCCCATCCTGCCCCAGTTTATTGTACCGATCTGCAGAATCAATCTACGTGAAAATCCGATGTCGACCTTTGCCTTTTTTATAATTGCAGAATATTTTATAACATTTAATGGAGACATTAAACATCCTAATGTCCCAAGAGGTACCTGGCTGTAAACTCACAGTTTAGGCATGTTAAAAAGGATTTTAAAAATAGATAACTAATTAACAGATGTTATTTGTTGCCCCAGATTTCCTTGAAGAAACTCACACAAAGGGAAGTGGGAAGGGGAAGTGATATAAGGAAAGAAGGTTCTGTACTTCTCATATAGTTGTATTACCTTACTGATAGCATACTAGCAACAAGATCTTTGATAAGCTGAGTAAGGAGTGCAAAGTTGAGAGCAGATGCTGAATGTGTTTATACTTACATTTTGGTATTCCATGATGTGGAGAGATCCAAAATGTTGTTTTGTTTGGGAAGATAGGGAGGATAAGAGAGAAAGAAGAGAAAGATAATCTAGTTGCAGGAGGGATTATAGTAGAAAACAACAAAAGGAAATATAGGAAAACCAAAGCAGCTTTTATATTACTGTGCCTTTATGCTCATGTCCAAATGACTTCTTGCATTATCACTTTTTCTTCAAAAAAAACCCTGTATTTTAAATACACATAATAAAAGCTCTTTCCTGTTGGGGAAGGCAGTATAAGACAGACCAATATACCCTTGGATTCTTCCAATTCCCTAATATAAAGTGGTCAAACGTTACAAGCATTTTCCTGTGTCTGGTATATTTCCAAAAAACAGGGTGAAGAAGGTTTAACATGCATGTATTCTAGAGTCATGTTAATTTCTTCAAGAATCTTTGTCAGGATCTGGACTGGATTGGTCACAGTGGTTAACAGGGTTGTGGATCCCTGGCTCCATTTAGGGAGATTCAGTCTCCTGAACTTTCATAATTAAAAAATAAATCTAAAATCTTTTTCCTTAGGTTTTCCTAGATTGAGGCATATGCAAGTAAATCAGCTTTTTGATCAAGATAGACCTGAGAATAATGATCTCTGGCACAACTAGTTCTTATCTGTTGCTCAGGAGCCCTCCTTGCAAACTGGGGTTTTTTTAAAAAAAGTTACTCTTTAACATGCAGAAGAGAGAAGCAGAGAAAAACGTTGTCCTAGCAAACCTCTCCTTTTTCCAACGTACTGTATGTTGGTTTGAGTCTGATCCTGCTAAAGTGGATTTTCAGTGTCTGAGAGAAAGTCCATTGTGTCAGGGTTCTGTGGATTCTTTTGATCAATCATTAACCTGATCAGTTATTCCCATTTAAAGTCTGTTTGTTTAGTTTCTTAATTCCACTCAGTGACTCCCTGCCTTTAAGTTTGTAAAGATACAACCTGCTTTCCCTATAGGGAAAGTTATATTTAATTAATCTTTTGTCCCTAAGGTTTTTCTCAGTTTTGTTGGCATAGCATTCATTTGATCTCCAAAAGAAATGACATTCTGAGCCAGACATTTCTGAAAGACCAGTAGTAAAATGAGGAGTTTCATAACAGAAGCAATAGCTTGGATAGCATCATCATCACAGCTGACCAGAAGCAGCTCTTTTTTTTAAATTATTTTTCAATTTTTTTAATTTCTCCCCAGTTTTTCTCCAAATTCCCTGACCTTCATTTCTTTTTCAAAATGGAAAATTGGGGTGGTATTTGGGTAGTGAGGAGAAGAAGGAGAGGTATTCAGAACAACTATTTTATTATTTTTAATCAGATTTTTTTCAACAATGTCAGCTTTGTCTTTTTTTTTTAATTTTATTTTTTTTTTCCTTAGGGAAAAGGGGGTTTCAAATAAAAAATGCCAGCTCACACTATGAACACTGCTAACATGCCTGTCCTGTGAAGCAAAACTATATTTAAGACATCTTGAGCCAGTTGCACCTTGTAGAAGGAGAAAGGGAACTGATTTCTCAGTAGCTTATAATTTACTAATGCAAGAATATAAGAACTCATTGGCTTCAAAATTCAGGCCTGCCTTCTGAGATACTTACCTTCCAATTTCAGCAATGTATGCCTGAGGCATTCACAAAGCCTATTTGCATAATCAATGTGGCACTGGATCCAACCTATAAAAGAGAGGTTTTTACTCACTTGCAACTAACAGCAGAAATGAATCTACACTTCCAAAGATGAATTCTTTAGCTGTCAAGATTTTAGACAGCATCACAAACAAAATGTGTATATATTTTCTTGATAAAGGCACAACCACACATACTGATACAGTTATGGCTTGAAAGCGTATTCTTAACTATTGAAAAGGTCTTTGAATGAGAAAATTGTGAAGCTTTCAGTTTTAATAATGCCCTAGTAAAGAATGAAGAAAGGAACTAAAATCACTCAAAAAACTCATTTCTTATAGCTCTAAGTGTCAAGGGCATTCATTGTGTTCTTGATAACCACAAACATTGACATCACTGGTGTTCCAGATCAACAGCAGTATATTTACTTTCTATGCTATTTCCTGTGGTATGAGTGAAAGCAGTATGAAAAGGTCGTATAAAGTAAGCTACCGCAGATGTTGACTATTTTTGTTGGTTTCAGAAAACTAGAAAAAATCCCTTTTTTAATTCCCATTGCTTCAAATGTTTTTATATTTCTGTACTAAGAAAAAAGGTTGGCCGAAGGAAATGAAGCTATAAGTTACAGGCAGAGGGGGTGAAATGACATTAAAAAAGTAAAGGACCCAACTCCTATGGACTTCAAATAGTAACTGAGTACTCAGTTGCCCTTACTTCCTTTGAAAATCTCTCGCTTCAGTTGCTCTAATATTTCCTCAGTTTTAATGAGTAAGAAAGAATGGGAATGTCATCGTCTTGAAAAGAAGGACAAGTTAGAATGGGTTCAGAAGGAAACTGAAAACTAATGGGCTGGGGCTTAAAAGTTGTCTTAAGAGGGGCAATATTGAAACAGTCTAAATTTATCTGCTAGGTCCAAAAATGCTTATTGTTGATAACTTCAGAATTCCTTATTCCTAGTTATCTAGATTTGTTTAGCATTTTTAGTCTGGTCCTGAATCTTCCTGATACCTTTTGACAACTTCAGGTAATTAGCAGCAAAAAGAACCAGGTTTGAATTTAAAGAAACACCTTATAAACACCATTGTGAGCCCTGACCTTGAAACCTGAGATTTTCTGGTGCTCAGCAGGGTAGTTTTCCCCACTCAAAACTTGAATTAATTTCCACAATAGAAAAATAAATATTGTTTTATTTTCTTTTAATTTAAAAAAGATAATCCAAGAAGGCAGATCATCAGGAATAACTTGAAAGTACAACTGCATTTCACAGTCCACTTCAGTGAAGTTAGCTGAGCAGCTACTAGGCCACCTGGTTGCTTCTCACCCATCTGCAGCAACAACTTACTCACAGCATGGGATTGTCAAGTCTTGAGGTCCTGTCACCTTTCCTGCTGGGTGGCAAGGCACAATTCAAACTGACACTGCTCTTGTAAGATCAGCTGCTTCCTCATTTCACTAATCATTCATTGCTCTGCTTCATTAGAGCACTTTTGCTGAAGTTTTTGTCATTTCAGCTTCTATGATTAGTTCATGCTGAAAACACAGTTGCAAGACCCTTAAACTATTTCTTCAGCCCTCCATGTCATAGAATACTCTTAAAGTAATCTTTCCATTTTGTTTTCTAGGTTGTAACTTTTGCACTGTGAGGTTGAGATTCTTGGATTCACCAATTCAGCCTAGGTGTAGACTTACTAATACAATTTTCTAATCTGTTTTTGATACCCCTCTTGCCCTCAGTTGAAATCCTTCCCAAACACAATCAGTTAACAATGCAAAGCCAAGCAGGAGGAACACACAAGTTCCAAGTTTTTGAAGGGGGTTAATCCAAACTTATCTTACGAAGAGCAAGCAACTGTAAAGAGTCCAACAGAAGCAGTGGTTCCTCAAATCATCTTCTGGTGATTTTCATCACAAATTATAAGAACTATTGGGGCCACTTACTAGCAGATATGAGTGGTTACAGGTCTTACAAAACCTAAGTTCTACATTCTGTGAAGTCTGAGCAATTCAAGCACATCTCTCAGTTTTAGAAGAGAAGCATAACTACTAGCCAGCAATAGATCGACTATGACTGGAGACACCTCCAAGCTCCCTTCTTAAAACTAAGGCACTCTGTAACTGAGCATGGAATGTTGCACCACCTGGGGAAGAAATATAAGCCAAATTCTATAATCTAACAGTTAAGCTATTCAGCTGGAAAAAGACCAAGGCTTTGTTTCCAGTTCAGTGGACTACTTATTCATCTTCCATTAGATAGATATTTAATATTAAATCCAAACAAACCAGACAGTAGAAGCCAGCTCCCATCTCTTCCATAAGGTCAAGTAGCAAAGCAGTCACCTGACATGAGAGACCCTGTTCCAATGGATATTCATTAACACTATCTGGAACACTTTTTGCAGTAGAATTGCAGTGTTAGCTGCGTACCTAATCTGAAATAATTTCCTGGGAGGTGCGAGACCTGGATTTCTATCTATCCAGATCATATAGACTGAGCATTGGAAAGGCAGCTATCAACATTTCAAGTCAGATTTCCAAGATCTGAACTAGCAGAGGGGCTTTTCCCTTGGAGATGAGGAGGAGAATGATTTAAACATTCAGCTTCAGAAGAGCTAAATGCTCCTGAGCAGTCAGGTGTCTTACTGGTTTTCAGATTAGTTTGGCTTTCTAGCTTCTAAAGCCTGTTTATAGATACTTTCTCTCTTCATATATTTTTTTGAGCCTGCCTCTGGGTCTGATTATCAGGAAAGTGACATAAAGCATAGGAATTCCTATATGAAGTTCCTCAGGGTATTCAGTACCTGTATATCTGGCCCTAATATGAGTCTGCAAGATCTGCAGGGATCTTTCTGAATTAATATAAGATGTTAGATAAGCTGTGGGCTGTCTTGTTTTCTTCTTGTGATTATAAAAGCTTCCCTCAAGTAGAGAGGCAGTGGTAGCTGAAGTTTTATTTTAGAGAGGCAGCTGCTAGGAGCACTTCTGTCAAGAACTTTTTCTTGAGGCATATTGCTTCACCACGGGCTTTCTCAAAACAAACTTTTTTCTGGCTATATTGTGACTTGTATAGATTCTGTCTATGGAGATGCTTTTCAGTGGCTTTGTAAATTATTATTATATTAAGTGGATGGGTTGTGAGTAGACGGTTTACCTTGGAAGGAAGGCAGCAGGTGTGCCTGTAAAGGCTATAGTGGTGGGCAATTATAATTTTAGGCTGACCGTCTGCCATAGTGTAGCATCTCTAGAAAAATAAAGGCTGCTTTTAAAAATATAAACATCTGTTTTCTGAATATCTCTATGTATTACACATATCCAAACTTAAAGCATTTTTTCTGAAGGATATCTCTATATGGAGACCCAGAGTGCTTCCTTCTATATAGGTTACAACTAGTCTTATGACAATGAAAATTAAGACGGTGTAGATAATCCCTACCAGAGTAAAATTTCTATTCACCAGAGTGACTCTATAGCAATACCATCCACAGTTTCACACCTTGTCCTGGTTTGAGGTAAAACAGGACCAATTTTGTTCAGTAACTTTACTTTTTAGCTAGGCCTCTTCTAACTGCTGAAATTAACAGCATGTTGTGCAGAAAACTGTTCACTGTCAGAGTGATAAGACCCATGTTTTTAGTTGATGTCAAGGAATGGGATGCAGAGAGGCTCTTGCTTATCCTTATTGCTATAATAACCAAGGCCAGCCAACTTTGTTATTTGCCCTGTTGGAGGGTCAGAAGCAGAAAAGCATAGAAGTGTCACACCTGCAGGGAGGAGCGGACAGGACAGGTGACCAACAGGGTATTCCATCCCATCTTTCTCATGCTCAGTATAAAAGCTGAGGGATCAAAGTGTCAGGCCTCTTTATTCAATGGCCGGCATCCAAGGAGGACTCTGTCTGTTTGTCTGCCTTTGATCCTGATCCTGAATCCAGATCCAGAATCCAGTTCCCATCCATCACTGAGTCCAGTCTGGGACTTCCCCAGTGCCTGCTGGTGACATGATTGTCATCCTGGGAGCTTGATACGGTTTTGTATCTATTTCATTATTTTCTTTTTATTATTTTTTCCCTTTTATTATTCAGGTAGGCAGTGATGAAGTAGGGAGGAGAAGTCCAAAGGCAATGAAGAGAGATTTTAGGGCCTTGAGATGACTGGTCAAGGGATCGGGAGCACAAGTCATGTTCTCCTCTATCCCTCCAGTTCTGGGGAATAATGAGGGGGTAAACAGGAAGAGCCAGGAGATCAATGCTTGGCTCCGAGACTGGTGCTACCAGTGGGACTTTGGGTTCTTTGACCATGGCTTGATTTACAGGACACCAGGCCTGCTGGTAACAGATGGGAAGAGCCTATCTCACAGGGGGAAAAAGGTTCTAGGACAAAAGTTAGCAGAACTCATTGAGAGAGCTTTAAACTAGATTCGAAGGGGGACAGGGATGTAACTGGGCTCGCTGGAGAGGCGGCTGGGTGTAGTAGCCCAGCACTTGTGGGGCAGCGTGCTAGTATTTTTGAGAATCGGAAGGCCTACCACCCCTCAACAGCAAAAGCTACATGTTCATCTGCCTCTCTGAAATGCTTATACACTAATGCACGCAGCATGGGGAACAAACAGGAAGAACTGGAGATCTGTGTGCGGTCGCAGGGCCATGATCTCATCGCAGTTACTGAGACATGGTGGGGTAGCTCACACGGCTGGAACACTGTCATGGATGGTTATGTCCTCTTTAGGAAAGATAGGCCAGCAAGGCGAGGTGGTGGAGTTGCTCTTTATGTGAGAGAGCAACTGGAATGCATTGAGCTATCCCTGGGGGCGGATGAAGAGCGAGTCAAGAGCTTGTGGGTAAGGATTAAGGGGCAGGCTAACATGAGGGACACTGTTGTGGGGGTTTATTACAGGCCACCTGATCAGGATGCAGAAGTTGATGCCTTCTACAGGCAGCTGAGAGCCGCCTCACAATCACAGGCCTTGGTTCTCATGGGGGACTTCAATCACCCTGATATCTGCTGGGAAGGCTACACAGCTAGGCATGTACAGTCCAGGAGGTTCCTCCAGTGTCTTGATGATAACTTTTTGACTCAGGTGGTGGAGGAGCCAACAAGGAGAGGTGTACTACTGGACCTAGTACTGACAAACAAAGAGGGACTGGTGGAAGACATTAAGGTTGGGGGCAGCCTCAGCTGTAGTGATCATGAGAAGATCGAGTTCAGGATTATGTGTAGTAGGCACAAAATGACAAATAGGGTTGCTACCTTGGACTTCAGGAGGGCTAACTTTGATCTGTTCAAGAAACTGCTTGGAGAAATCCCATGGGTTAGCACTCTAGAGGGTAGGGGGCTCAAGAGAGCTGGTTGATATTCAAGTATCACTTCCTCCAAGCTCAGCATCAATGCATCCCTAAGAGCAAGAAATCAGGCAAGGGAAGCAGGAGACCTGCATGGTTGAGCAGGGAGCTTCTGAAAAAGCTCAAGTGGAAGAAGGAAGTTTACAGTAAGTGGAAGAAGGGACTGACCACTTGGGAAGATTACAAGAATGCTGCCAGAGTATGCAGGGACTAAACGAGGAAAGCCAAGGCCTCCTTGAAATTAAATCTGGCAAGGGGTGTCAAGGTCAACAGGAAGGGTTTCTTCAAGTACATTGGAGGCAGAAGGAAAACTAGAGAAAATGTGGGCCCGCTATTGAATGAGACAGGGACCATGGTGACAGATGACACAGAGAAGGCAGAATTACTGAATGCCTTCTTTGGTTCAGTCTTTACTGCTCAGGCCAGCCTTCAGGAGTCCCAGACTTTACAGGTAACAGAGGAAGTCTGGAGGAAGGAGGACTTTCCCTTGGTTGAGGAGGATGAAGTTGGAGATCAGTTAAGTAAACTGGACATCCACAAGTCCATGGGTCCTGATGGGATGCACCTGTGAGTGCTGAGGGAGCTGGCAGAAGTCATTGTTGGGCCGCTCTCCGTCATCTTTGAAAGGTCC
The DNA here is from genome assembly GCA_008921705.1 of Burhinus oedicnemus. Lineage (NCBI taxonomy): Eukaryota > Metazoa > Chordata > Aves > Charadriiformes > Burhinidae > Burhinus > Burhinus oedicnemus. The sequence goes on from VFFE01007836.1 coordinate 3,099,579, forward strand.
TGGAGAACAGGCGAGGTGCCTGAGGACTGGAGGAAAGCCAATGTCACTCCAGTCTTCAAAAAGGGCAAGAAGGAAGACCCGGGAAACTACAGGCCAGTCAGCCTCACCTCCATCCCTGTAAAGATGATGGAACAGCTCGTTCTGCACATCATCTCAAAGCATCTGATGGAAAAGAAGGTTATCAGAAGTAGCCAACATGGATTCACCGAACAGAAGTCATGTCTGATTAATCTGATAGCCTTCTACGATGATGTGACTGGACAGATAGATGAGGGGAGGGCAGTGGATGTTGTCTACCTTGACTTCAGCAAGGCTTTCGACACCATCTCCCGCGCAATCCTCATAGGCAGGCTTAGGAAGTGTGGGTTGGATGAATGGACAGTGGGGTGGATTGAAAACTGGCTGGCAGATAGAGCTCAGAGGGTTGTGATTCGTGGCACAGAGTCTAGTTGGAGATCTGTGACAAATGGTGTTCCCCAGGGGTCAGTACTGGGTCCAGTCCTGTTCAACATATTCATCAAAGACCTGGATGAAGAAATAGAGTGTACCATCAGCAAGTTTGCTGATGATGCAAAACTGGGAGGGGTGGCTGACACACCGAAAGGCTGTGCTGCCATTCAGCGTGACCTGGACAGGCTGGAGAGTTGGGCAGAGAGAAACCTCATGAAGTTCAACAAGGGCAAGTGTAAGGTACTGCACCTGGGGAGGAATAACCCCATGCACCAGTACAGGTTAGGGGCTGACCCGCTGGAAAGCAGCTCACTGGAAAGGGACCTGGGAGTCCTGGTGGGCAGCAGGATAACCATGAGCCAGCAATGTGCCCTTGTGGCCAAGAAGGCCAATGGCATCCTGGGGTGCATCAAGAAGAGTGTGGCAAACAGGTCGCGGGAGGTTATCCTCCCCCTCTACTCTGCCCTTGTGAGGCCGCATCTGGAGTACTGTGTCCAGTTCTGGGCTCCCCGGTCCAAGAAGGACAGGGAACTGCTGGAGAGGGTACAGCAAAGGGCTACAAAGATGATTAGGGGACTGGAACATCTTTCTTATGAGGAAAGGCTGAGGGACTTGGGTCTTTTTAGTCTGGAGAAGAGGAGACTGAGGGGGGATCTCATCAATGCTTACAAATACTTAAAGGGAGGGTGCCGGGAGGATGGCACCAGTCTTTTTTCAGTGGTGTCCAGTGATAGGACAAGAGGTAATGGGCACAAACTTGACTATAGGAAGTTCCATCTAAACATGAGGAGGAACTTCTTTACTTTGAGGGTGGCAGAGCACTGGAACAGGCTGCCCAGAGAGGTGGTGGAGTCTCTGACCCTGGAGACATTCGCAACCCACCTGGACGCCATCCTGTGCGACCTGCTCTAGGTGTCCCTGCTCTGGCAGGGGGGTTGGACTAGATGATGTCCAGAGGTCCCTTCCAACCCCTGTGATTCTATGATTCTGTGATTTTATTATTAATATTTCATTAAAGTAGCTTAGTTCCTTCTAAACTCTTAACTCTCTCTTCCTCTCTTTCTCCTGCCTCCCTTCGAAGCAGAGCAGGAGAGAGAGAGCATCTGTCATTCTGCCTGATTGGGCCAGTCTGGCCCAAACCGTGACACACCTGTATGTTATATTGCAGAAATAGATGCACTTGGTTTAACAGGAACTTTCAACCCTAAGGAGGACTTGAATTTGCCTAACCTGTCCAACACATAACACAGCCTTTGGCGTTTTCTTGTATTGTGGTTGGGTTTTTTTTTTCCTTTTCTTTAAGAATTAAGAGTAATTATTAAAGAAATATTCATTTGTATTCAATATTCTGTCTCTAGTAAGAAAAATATACCCTGCTACTTTTAACATCTCTAGTTCAATCAAATCCATAACACATGAAGTCTAGTCTTTTCTTTGTTGTAAACAAAGTTGTTTACTAAAGTCCAATTAGTTACACTGAGACAAACCAAGGAGTTTTATATCACTGTAAACTGCTGAATAGAAGTCTTTTGAGTGTCATTTTTAACAATGTTTTTCTTAAAAAACATACTTTAAACAGCAGAATTTTCTAGCCTAGTGGGCAAATAACCTATTAATAAAAAATCATCAAATAGCAATGAAATATTACTTTTTTCCCTTTCTGGCAGTTATTTAAATAACATTATTCTATAACTGGAATAAATATATTTGAGAGCTGTGATTCTGTACCAACTCTTTTGTTATTTTTTTAGGCCATCATTTCTGCAAGTAAACATGAAGTGCTTGAACATTTTTACACAACTTGAAAAAAAACCCTGCCTCAGACATTGTCAGTGAGAGTGGAGATATGACCACATCTTAAGGTTCATCAGGCATTTAAAGTTAGTTTGTTCTCTTGCACAGGGAAGGAAAAAAGTTGCAGGTTTGGGTTTGTGGGTTTTTTTTCTGATACAGGAAAGAAAATGTCTTTTTAAAGTGCCTGAGAAGAGCTTATGCCTGAGATATATTTCCTTTTAGTTTCTACTATTACAATGCTACTATGAAGTTTGGTTGATGTATTTAAGCCATCCTTCTAAGAAAGGATCTATGAAAAAATAATCACCTCTCAGGAGAAAAACCATCTGCACTTTGATTGGCATTTTTACTTTGTCTTAAAAGAGCTTGCAACTCTGCCCTTAAGGGTTATCCTTCACCTTGCCTTCTGAAAAAATGTTGTTCAGCTGCTACTCCAAAATACGTTCACACTGCAGAGGGTATGCATAAGGTTCAAAATACTTTCTGCTTATAAGTACCCAAAGTTAACTAGCTCAATCCTGATGTTTTATTTTTATTTTTTGATTAATTGTATTTATTTTTTACTTTTTTTGCTAGTCATTTATTGGAGGATTTGATTTCTAATTGGAAAGTCATTTGCATGAGCCTGGACTTTGTTCTGTTTTGATTAGTCCTTGCTTAGACAAATCTCATATTGGTCAGAGAACTCACTGAGGCTGTTTTGGTAGATATGATAAGTTACAAGTAAACTTTTAATAGCAGCTTTAAGTTATAGTCCAAACATGAGGTAATATTGGCTACTAGCCACTCCAAGCCAGAAGATTTTCCAACCACAGACAGAAACATTATGTTTAAATCTGATCTTGAGATGTATAAGACTGTTAAAAGCCATCTTAGTTCCCCTCAGTTGTGTGGTCAATTGGGAAGTGGTTCACTTGCTTTGTCATGTGAATGAACACATGCTCTTAGCGAACCACAAGGTCCTAAGCCAGCCCGAGTCTTCTGGTGAAGGTAACTGCTATGAGGAAAGATATATTAATGCAAAGCTCCAAGGGTGCGTTACTGGGGGCTGGACAGTCAAATTGTTCTGAGTCCACATTGTCTAAATAATTCTGGGCTTTTCCTAATTTATCAGGGTGATAGATCCTTAGGCCAAAGACTATAAAATTGTTTTATAAGGTAGATAATCTTGTTGCATGGCCACAATAAGATGATTTATTTCTTTGAAAACTTTTTGAATCATTGAACCCCTGATACTTGTTGCTGGGTGAAATAAGAACTTTCTAGGCTTTAAAGTGAATTGAAAAAGGAAGTTCATGCTTTTAGGGTTTCCGAAAACAGACCTCAGAACAAAATTCCTTCCAGGATTGTTTGTTTGGGTGGTTTATTTGTTATTCTCCCAGTCTTAACATACCATTAGATCAAAATCTTTCACAGAGCAAGAATAAGTTGTAACATGTATTAGGACAGTTGCGTAAATATATGTAACAGGTGTTTCAGGAAATAAAAAAATTATTTGAATGTTCAAATTTCAGCATAGCAGTAACTTTTTTATTCCTCCTATTTCTACTGAAAAGTTAGGCACAATCAGCATAGCCAGTTTCATGTGCTTCCCCAAGTTTCCTATTTAAAAGACAATTGATTTGTGCGTGTGCACATGCATAATCTGGTTAATGAACACACTAGCCAAATTAATCTAGATTGATTATCCATGAAAAGTGGGTTAATTGAATAATAGCCATTGATACAAATGGCTAGTAGAAATTTTACTATATGTACATCTGAAGTTGACATATTTTGCTACAAAATAAAACAGTGAAAACAAGTATATTGATTCACATTAAAGTTGATTAATCTATTCGTTAGTGTAATTTAATTGTCTGTAAAATTAGTTGCTAAACAGTAGGAAAAATAGTCATTTATTATAATTGTCTGTGTTAGAGTGAAGGAATGATTTTATTGAGTGTTATACAAATAAATCCTAATTTTCTGAATATATGTATTAGAACTAAGGATGGTGTCATTTGCAATCACAGGAAATACTATGAAATTATAACAAATAGCTATTCACATTATCATCTTAGTTAATTATCAGACTTACTGTATTCAGCAGTCCATGTTATAGAGCAGTTTAAAGTGAGAGCCACATAAAAGAATTCATTATCAATAGGAAAAAAGAGGACCTAATTGAGAAATGCCAGCCAGTGTCTGCATCCTCAATAGAAGAAAAATGGACCCTATCACAAAATGCCAACTGTGGCCACGTTGCCTAATTTTCTTTTCGAGGACACTAAGCAGTAGATTGGATTAAAAAGGAACTGCCAAAGCCATTATCTTTCACTTTCAATAAAAATGAACTGTGTCCAAATGAAAAATGCCAGACTTCATCCTTCCTTTCTTGAGGAAAACAGTAGAACCAATTAAAAAAAGCCTGGTCTGTACATTTTTTACATGTTATGCTCTCTAGAAAAGAAAATAGAACATTAAGTCATTAAAAAAACTGCAATAGCAAAAGAAAGTTCTCATGAACTGCGAATGGAAAATGGGACATCAAAACAAAATTAAAGATTGGAAATATGGCCACCCAGTAGGTCTAATGCACATGTTTGACTAAATTTGTTGGTCCTCAAACATGTAAAATGTTATTTTTTTTCTTCTGAAAGAGAGGAGAACAGAGGACATTTAATAAATGTCAGCATCAAAACCTAAAATAGTTATTTTGTTTCATTGAATTTCAAAGTAGGAATAACCATATCCTATAATTTCTTAGGCCAACCAAAAATGTTTTGCCCTACCATTTGTAGTTTACTTGCACTCTCTAAACTGAAGGAGAAATGACACATAAAATTGTTTATTTTCTTTATTCAGAAAAATCCAGAAGCCTCTGCTGGCTACAAGTTATAAATGGGGCAGTATCCAAGCAGAGATACTTTGTCAACAGTGCTCAACAAACACATATGCCTTCCAAAGACAAGCCCTAATCCATGGTCTGATGTTGCAGGTTAAAAATTGTGACTGTTTTGCTTCTGATTGTAATTTGTGCTGGGTAGAGGAAATTCCAAGTTTCTCAGCATCACTTGGGAGGAGAATGCCCTAACAGCAGCTTTTGTTACCAATTGACTCAAACGATTTCCATTATGCATTGGGATTTCATGCAGGAAGAGGGATATCACAGTGTTGTTCCAGGCCCTGTGTAATCACACAGTTCCATAGGAGCTTCATGGTGTAACCAGGATCATTTACTGTCAGCTGCTGACTTCACTTGACAGGGTGGTGCATACTGCGTGAATTTCATTTGCCACCTCAGTTTAGGTATATCTAAATGGAGAGTGCCCTTTATCACTTTGCAATCACACTACTAAGGTGTAAGTCATAGAAACAGAATTAATCTCTGAATGCTGCAAATTCGTTGGCTAGATGTCACGAAATAAAAGACACGCTGCTCTGTGCTGATCCAAGATCAGCTCGGAAGCAAGGGCATTTGCATATCGTAAAGGTGAGGGGACTGTATCTGAGAAGTTATTCAGTAGATGCTGTGTTTTTAAAAAAAAAATCCCTTTTGTGATCTCAGCAGTCTGCCACTCCCTCTTTGAGTGAAAACAAAATCTCGCTAAATACGCCTGCAGCTATACTCTGCCATTCTGCAGCAGAGCAGTGACAAGGAGAGAATTACAGATTACTCTTGACCACATTCCTTCTCATTATGACCTTGATTCCTTGTCTCTGTCCTTTTCCTAAGTGATTGTATGCGCACAAGTCCACAAAGGATATGAGAAATACTGTCACTGATTGGGAAGGTTTTTATCTGACTAGATAGATATGCATTTCTGTAGAACTAGACCATACCTTTGCCAAACAGATACTTTCTCCTTTTCTGAATCCTCAAAATAGCAACTTTTAAATGAAAGTTTTTAAGTACTGACAATGAGACGTCCATTCATGCCACTGTAAAATTACATTATCTCTCACTTGGTGTCAACAAGTCATAGCAACAGCACCATGTCTTACTAATGGCATCTAGCCAGTAGACATGCATTGCATACACTACAGTACTCTTCACTCTCAGAACAGCTGTTCTTCAATCTTAAAATAACAAATAAATAAATAAACCCTTTTTGTTGGTGATAATTAAGCAGTGGCATCCGTTTTCTGTGCAGTTGTGATAATATGTTTGTGATAGTGAGATTGTTTTGTTTATGCTAATTGTTTAGTTGGTGGTGCTCATGCATACATCATCTAATGCAAATCCTCTTCAATCTGTTGCTAAGCGGTTATTACTGTGGATCTTGTGAAATGGTAACTATATGAAATAAAACAGAAAAAGATACTTTCCTGAATTGCACAAACATTTCTCACACATGATATTTTCTCTTCTTAGCATATTTATCTCAATATCTATTTTTAAAACTTAGATCTTCTATAAAAAAACTGCAGGATATAAAGGTCTAATATCTATCTATTAATCTTTTCATAGGTTTCTAATGTTGGGTGGGTGGCTTGTGTGTAAGAGAGAATTCATGCTGGCTTATTCAAAGACTACTTGTTCCCAGACAGTTCTTTTTTTGATCCACATATACAATAAACACAGAAGAAAGGAATTTTTGAAGTTCAAATTTCTCTCGGAACTGACAGTTTAATAAGAAACCATGGTTCTCAGTTACCTCCCTATTATAATTTATACAATACAAGTCTTTGAAATGAGGACTGAAAAGCACAGGCAGGCTTCATACTAAAAGGCTATCATCTTCATTTAATCAATACTACAAAGACAAAAGATCACAAAAATTGTATTCTGTAAATGCCCCTGTGCAGTGTTGGAATAAAGTTAATTTCATGAATGGAGGTCGTTTCACATGCATGTTTGTTTGGATAACTGATAAAAAGAAGGGTTAGCATTTATTAGGGGAGGAATTTCTTGTTGGTGGGGGAAGGTAGTGGTGTTTTCTTTCCACACACTCGCTCACACCATTGCCTATCTACTAATTGATTAATTGACCATCTATTAGACTTCCCTATTGTACTCTACTTTCCAGCAAATTAAATAATCCTGTTCTCACATTGTTGCTAGTGGCAGTGGAGGTTCAGTCTACTTCAGAAACATTATAGTCTAACGAGAGCTATAAATAGTGGCAGGTTATTTTTTATGAAGCTTTACAATGAGTATCATAAATATCTGATGATTTTAATTGAGTCTTATTAAGATATTTAAACTCTACTGATTACATGGCAAATAATAAAATTGTATCTATTTAACACCTGTGAAAGGCAAACTAGGTATTTATTACATACATTTTAACATTAAGTAAATACATGCAGCAACACCTTGTATTTAACAGACAATTGTTGCATTATATATGTTTTTCTCCAGCTCAAAAACATTAGAACAGATATTTCAAACAACCACATAGTACACTGTAGGTTAAAGACCAACTGAATACCCAAAATATACTAAATGAGATTTTGAACCCATGACGTTGATATGTGTCTGTTACATAGCCACTTATCAGCAGTAAGTAGTTTACTTAAATATTGTTAATAATGACCATTTAGCATTCAACATACAGGTGCTGTCTCGGTGAAAAATTAAATGCTTCTTTGAGACCCTGTATTCAGCGTGAAGAATTACTACAGTTTTCTTATACAGTTAGAAACATCTGTGTTAGTATAGGGGAGAAAACAATATTGCAAATAACCAGTTATCTTAATCTTGAGCCTTCTCAAATACACACCAGAAAAACACTGGTGATTTTAGATGGGTTTAAATTAAAAAAACTAAAGCTATGTAGATATACAGTTTGCATAAACCTCAGTCAAGCATAAATGCTGAGTGTGGTTTATTTGATGTACCTCTGGTTGAGTAGACTGGCACTCCTTGCAAATGCAGAGAGTAAATATATTAATATATATCTCATGTGTAATTGTCTGAACATCTTGATTTGCCATTTAAAGCTTTGTGGTTAAACCATAATGCTCATGTATTGCTTTATGTTAGTATCCTGGCATGCTGCAAATCTATATAATGACATACTATGTTTGAGCACTGAAACCTAATGACTGGAGAACTTGAACAGGAGGACACTTAGTTTTTGGCCCAGAAAAGGGTTAGCATGGTATATGATCTGTTCAATCCAAGTTAAAAAGGACACTACTAGACACTTACAGAGGCACAACTATATGGAATATAGAAAACTAGTATTACATAGAAGTTCAATGGCTTTCAGGATTGTGATTCACTGAAATATTTGCAAGGTTAGGAACTTAGGTGCAAATGATGCAAAATGATAAGATCTTTAAATCTGCAAATTTCAGATACTGAGATATTATGAAAGAATCAATGTGTTTTCTAGCAGAATGGAGCAAGCTGTACCCCAGGACTGAAAGGAAGGAACATTGGGCAGATTTAGAAGAGGTTAGCAAAGGTTAGAAAAAGATGCAGAAAGTACAATCATTGTGCATGTGAGTTTAAATCTAGTTTGAGTTCCTAAGAGTATTTTTCCTAATAAAGAGCTGGCTGTCCTTGCTGTATTCCGGATGCTGAATTTATTCTGTGAGAGCAGCCACAGTTTGGAGCAGGTATGAAACTTTTTCACTGGTGGACTACTGTAACTGGACCTTGTTCTCATCCTTATTGAATGAACTGTGAGTATTTTCTCACTTTGTCAGGTTTCGGTTGAAGCCAGAATTCACTTGGATGAAAGTTTGTTCAAGATGTGTCCTGGTTTGAGGTAAAACAGGACCAATTTTGTTCAGTAACTTTACTTGTTAGCTAGGCCTCTTCTAACTGCTGGAATTAACAGCCTGTTGTGCAGAAACTGTTCGCTCTCAGAGTGATAAGACCCATGTTTAGAGCTGATGCCAAGGAACATATGCAGAGAGGCTCTTGATTATACTTATTGCTATGACAACCAAGGCCAGCCAACTTTGTTACTTGCCCCGTTGGAGGGTTGGAAGCGGAAAAGTGCAGAGGGGTCACACCTGCGGGGAGGAGCGGACAGGACAGGTGACCCAAAACTGACCAACAGGGTATTCCATCCCATCTGCCTCATGCTCAGTACAAAAGCTGAGGGATCAAAGAGTCAGTCCTCTTTCTTCAATGACCGGCATCCTGGGAGGACTCGGTCTCTGCGTCTGCCTTTGATCCCGATCCTGAATCCAGATCCGGAATCCAGTTCCCGTCTGTCACTGAGTCCAGTCTGGGACTTCCCCGGCGCCTGCTGGTGACGTGACTGCCATACCGGGAGCTTGATATGGTTCTATATATATATATTTCATTTCCTTCTAAACTCTTAAGTCTCTCTTTTTCTCTCTCTTTCTTGCCTCCTGAGTGGAGCAGGAGAGAGAGAGCATCTGTCGTTCCACCAGACTGGGCCAATCTGGCCCAAACCACGACAAGATGAAAGTTGGTAATGTACCATAGTTAAACTGAGAAATTTACCTTCTGTGTCTTTCCGAAGACCCACATTCACTTATTTTTTTATTGTATATGCCGAGAGTAATAAAATAAAAATGTTGAATGTTATAATTGTTCCTTACTCCATTGAACCCTCTGTTTCACTAAACAGGGATCTTATCAGGTGGATAAGATTCCAAATTTAGGATTTCTAAAAATTCTGCAAACCAGGAGTTCTGTATATGTCAATTCAGATGTAGAACATGACATGCTTCATATAGAATTTAGCTTTTTCAAAATTAAAAATTAGTATATAAATATTTTTAACACATATACAGCTTTCCATTTGTTGCCTCATTCTGTAGTCTTTTTCATTACATTTGTAGTTTCAGGTATGAAATAATGTGATGACAATATTTTTCTTCCCTCTGCCTGCTTTCCCTTACAGCAGTTTTGAGCATGAGAAGGCGCATGTTTTGATTGTATTGCAAAAGAAAGATTCCTGGTAAACCAGCTAATGAATTAAAAATAATAGTGAAGGAGGGAACACAGTAGACTCTTCTGGTTTTGTGCAGCTATATAGACATATTGAAGGTGTAGTACGACAGAAATTAATATATTTTTGTCCTGAAATTACTTGTCTTTTCTACTAGCTAGTAGAGTACCAGAACAGAAATGGAAGGGAGAAAAGGTGGAAATTCTACAAAAAATAAAATTTATTTGCTCACCGCAAACACTTGTGGACAAATACTCCACTCTGCAACACACCAACAGATCATACCAGCTTCTCCTGAAACCCTGTGATAATTACTCAGTCTTTTACTTGCATTTTCTCATTTACTTTCATTTAATTTAATTTTATTATTTAGTTTCATTTCACACAGTGTCATTTATGATGAAGGATTTGTTTTCTTTGACTTATATTTTAGATTATTATTTTTAATTTTCTTTTTTAAAAGTTTTATCTGTTTTATACTGGTTCTGCAAGTCCCAAAACTGTAGTCATTATTTGGTAAAGATTGTTAAATAAAAGTGAATTAGTGAATCTTTCACAACTCTCTTATCTCATCCCCCATAGTATCTCTCCTGTATTTCATTGCTAGGCTTCTGAGAACAGCAGATTGACCCCGGCATTTTTCAGGTCCACTTTCTGAGATCCTGTCCTTTCTCATGCCATCTCTTCTCTAAGCCAAGGGTATCAATTCTTATTTTCTGGAAAAAACAGTCAATTTCATTTTTCAGAACACTTAGCTTTCATTTACAGATGCTAATAAAGAAAAGCTCATGACTTCCTTGCTGAAGAGTAGTACTAACCTTTGTGTAAGGGAGCGCATTCCCTCAGCTCTCGAGCCATTATGTTTCAGGACAGAGAACAGTCTTTCTTGGTAGCCCCAGTACTAATAATGAGTACTTTCACACTTCAGGCCAAAGACAGAGGAGCACCCATGTGGAACTCTTGTAGGATTAGCTGCTTACAGGACTGGGGGTTAAGGATTCAGACTGCCTTGATCAAGGCTTGTTAGGGATTCAAAGTAACGTTTTAATGGAGTGCTTCATGATACAGGGATTTAGGGAAGTGCTTTCAGTTAACTGCCACTTATTTCTTGTTCTCTCCTCTCAAGCATGCTCCTGGCTCAAGGGGGACATCTCTCTTTGATCAGCTTTGCTAGGTGGCTTAGATATCAAGCACAGCATAGGTTAATAAATATGATTTTTGAAATGATTACAAAGTTTCCTGGAGTTTGAAGCCAGAAGGGACTCTTAGATCATCTATATCAGGTCATTAAGTTTTACCAAGGCTTTATTCTAAACTTAAAGGTGTTCATCAGACCAAAGAATTTTAGACCTCATGAGGTTTAACTATGCTATAGGCAAAGACTGGAACTAATCCCTAATGCCCTTGCAATGGTAGGAAATTAATTAGATGAAATATGCCTGGTTGATCCTAGAAAATAATCTTGCTTAGGGTGCTGAGGAAGGGAAAACAAAAAATAAAGGTCCATCTTCAACTTCTAATCCCTGGATTTTGTTATATCTTTATAATCAGAGATAGAAAGCTCTCCATTACTGGAAATCTATTCCTTCTGTAACTACCTGTAAACAGTGATCACATTGCCTTAACTTTATGGTTTTTTAAACCAACTGAATACATCAAACTTCCTAGTCTTACATAGCAAAGTTTATTTTCCATTGTCAGGATCATTTTGCTGACTCCTTTTTAAATTCTTTCTAGGATTTCCACCTGCCTTTTGAACTAGATTTTTTCTGTGATCTTACTACAGCCAGTTCAAGTACCTTATTTGAGGAAGTTGCATACAAAGGAAGTAAAACTTCTCTTTTTACCCTATCTTCTCCTCTATCTCTTCTTGGATCACATTTGCTATTCATGTGACAGCACTAAACAAATGGGATCATTATCTATGATGACCCCTAAATACATATTGAAGACACAACCTGGGGTAAGCATTTATCTAGGGAAACTACTCCCGTAATAACTTTAAATTCTATAGTGAAGGAAACAAACATAATCCTCTCCCTTGCCAAGACATCTGTATGAGTAACAAATGCAGCAACACTAATCGGCTGGCATTTGTAGACACTTTAGAAACTTGCTTGGTTTGATTCATTTTAGCTCTACACTTCTCAGTAGATTTCTTGTTTGATTTGTTCTGGTAACTGTTAACAATTCTTGGTTTTGCATTGCAATTTTCAGTTCAGCTAGCTTTCCCAACTGCCTGAATCTTTGGTCAGCCACATGTTGATTGACTTCAATATTTGGTAATAGTATTTCTTATTTATCTGATTTTCCTGATATTATTTGGTATTATAAATAGTATTTTATAGGCTCCGTTATTTTTGTGAATGTGTGGGCGTTTAACTTTTACTGTGGGCTTTCTGTAGATGTCGTAAGGATTTTTTCCTTTAATGTAAGCTGTTTTGTTGCCTCTTTCCTTTAATGCTAATTGCATGTTTCATTGTCACTGTTTAAATGGATGCACTCCTTTCTGTTTCCTGCTAATGGTTGGGGTCAGAATACATTTCTAAAGATTTGGTCTGTCTTTTGAGATCTTTGTGAAAGGGAGATGTAGAGAGGAGTTGCTGATACTGATACTGAATTGAAACTTTGGAAGAAATTCTGAATAAACCTGAAATGAAGCCAAGGCTGAAACACATTCTAAACACATTCATATGCATGTACCAGGCTCTGAGTATTCTGCAGCAGTCTGAATCTAAGGTCTGGTGCCTTTGTTTTTCTCCTTTGTGTACCACATGTTTACTTGGAGATATGCCACCAGGAGCAGAATCTCATTTGATCTCCTAAGATAAGCAATATCCAGTTAGGATGGTGTTTGAAAAGATGGTATCCCTGGGAAATCTCAGCTGTTTGTTGAGAGTGGCATATTTCAGTATGTGCAATTCTTGCTGAAAATTGAACCTGGCTTTGGTTATGTATTTTAAAAACCTGATCTGAATTTGAGTTGCTAGAAATTTTTACATCCAGGTGAGTCTCATGGGAGTGGGTTTTTTTGTGATGCGTAGTTCTGTACTCAATAGAGCAACATCCTGGAGTTGGTTCAGGGAGTGTCAGTGTCAGTCACACTCTGATTGATGCTGGCATTGGATAACTGTGTGTGTACCCAATTTTGATTAGCTTTGAAGCAGAATAGAAGGCATACTGCCTTTGATAATCCTTCTAATCCACTCAGACTTCATGTGAGTGACAGGGCAGCTGTTAAGAGTGTGAGAAGCAAACTTGAAATGGTGATAGAAACTTTCTACTGCATCTCAGCCTTTGTTCGCTCCAGTTTGGATCCTCACCACTGTGTTTTAATTGTGTTCTTAGTGTTTCCAAGTTGCAGTCCTTTCCAAATGCCACTTGAAGAAGGTACTTGGTCAATGAGCCTGTTTGTACAAGCTGGAATTCTTCCCTTTTTGTACTGCAGCCTCTTCCCTTCCACAAGCACTGAAATATTTCTTAAAATAGCGAAGATTCAGCTCCATCCATTTGATCTGCAGAAAAGTCAGTATCTGTCTATAAAGCAATACATATATTTCACCATAGGATGGTTCAGCAAGGATCAGCAAGCTTTCACAGTTATCAACATGGATATACAAAGTTTATACCACATAGCATGGTTGCTTCAGTGAATAACTTACTGATTTCTGTTTTGGGGTTTTTATGCTTAGTTAATATCTATATGTTTCATTACAACTCTCAGGCTGAGAAAAATTGGAAATAACACTATTTTAAAGCAGATATAAGACTTGGGCACAGTAAAGGGAAATGAGAAGCCCTGAGTTTATGAAGTCATTTTCATTGTTGTTAAATGGAGATTGCACTGGTGTAGAAGACAGGAATTCACCTCCAGGAATTTTAGCCATATGCAATTTCATTCATGGATGTGTTGAAAAAGGATTGTCATCCTGCTTTTTGATTCACGCTTCATTCTTTAAAATTGTTAAAAGATAATGTGCTAGTCGAAGTGTTACACTTATTAGTGAAATATAATTAAATAGGTATCAAAGGTAGAACAGTTGTCCTCAGTGCCTAGAAGTGAAAAGGAAAAGCTTTACATCAGGTGTGCTTTTGGTTGTTGAAAGCAGGAATGAAAAAATAGTAGGTGAAGCATTTATGACTTACAGTTCACGTGTGTTTGCAAACCCATTCAAACTTAATGTGACAATAAATAAACGACTAGCAATCTAGTTCCACTTTCACACATCTTCACTATCTTCATAACCCAGGTTTCTGAATCTTCAGTTTCACATTTATGGCTTTAGGAGAAAATTTCAATATAAAAGTGTCTTTACCTCAGGTGGGTGAGCTTTCTATACCAAGTGAAATAATACTATGGCATTTGAAACCAGTGGCAGAGGAAGGGGTTAACCAACTGACTTAATTGCCAATGAAGAAACAAGATTTGTAAATCATTAATAATGCTGAGATAATACTTTGAACATATTGCTGCTTTTTAGAGTTTAAATAACAAAAGCTGTGTCTATTTGGAAGTTTGAAAAAGAGTTAATTATTCTCACTTCATACTTTAGTTCTTAAGTGTATTTATGATTCCAGATTACATAGTCCTGTTTGAAAGAGCATTCTGAGAGTATTAAAATGTGTAAGATCATCATCTTTGTACAATTATTGTGTATTTCATTCAAGTAATGGTGGGATCTTTTCTCCAACATTAATTAATAAACTCGTTGGTGTTTCTTCTTCAGAACCACGGCTCCCTTCATTACCTAACCATGATGGGAATATAGAAAATGACTTGCATTGCGCAGAGCTTTACAAACCCGATCCCATCTTAAGGATTACAACATGGAAATGAGCTATCCATAAATATTAAAAATTATCTGCTTCTCACAGATGTTCCTTCTGCTTATTATCTGCAAAATTTCTGGATCAAATGTTCAATATGAATATGTTAGTATCCACTAAAGATTGCTTTTGGCAGCATATGTGTTGATATCAGCAGGAAATAAATAGGAAAACATTAAAAGGTATAAAACTTTAAAACAATAGCTTAAAGGTGTTTTATAAACTACAGATGGCTTATATCGTTCAAGTGGGTGTCTGGTGTAGAATGAGAAAAAGAGAAGACTGGGAAAAAAATGAAAATGACAGGAAATAATGGGTCTCATGCAATATGTTGTATTTAAAGTACAGATAAGCAAAATGAAAATTGCTGCTCTTGTACAGATAGTGAGGCTATGCTAACATCTGTGAATAAGAGTGGTCCACCATTTTTTAATATAATACTCTGTAGAATGAAACTTGTCACTCTGGATCCTCTCCAAAAAGGTGACACAATCAACAATAGATTGATCATTTTTCTGTGCTCACTCACAAGTCTTAGTCGTTGACTTTACATAAAGAAAGTGTTCATGTCATGCAGAAGAACTGTCAATCTCTATAAATAAAATGGAAGCTAGATGAAGCAAACTTTCTTTTGTCAAATTATTAGTATCATTGTTAGCGCCAAAGCTACTGTCTCTCTCTGAGCCAAACAGAATAGATGAAATCTCTTTGCAGAAGAGCCATTTGGAACTGTTTGTTCAGAAGCTAAATATGGTTGAACATGGGTAGAGTTTACACGTTGCAACATGCCTCTCCTAAAACACCCCAGCACTGTGAACTCATCAATGCAGGCAGTGAGAATGGCAAAGGAATTAGCACAGCCAGAGGAAAAGAATATCACTGAAAGAGCTAAGAGGAAAGCAAATCACTGGTGTTTTAACGGGCACGCTGGTGTGAGCAGGATGGAAGGGCTGAGCAGTTACAGTGCTGATAACTGACAGATACCCGGGACTGCATTAATGATAGAAACAACAGCTAGAAGTTGCAAAACAAGACATACATAGTGGACACAGTGCGGACACTATACATTTAAGAAAATATTGTTTGATAGTGAGACATTTCACTGAAAAAACTTAACTGATGCACCAACATTAATAAAAAAAAATAAAAAAAAAAAAGAAATTTGGGTTTTGGGGTTGTTTTAATGATTAAAAAAGATATTCACTTGTTTGGTCATTAAACCTCTGCCACCTATCTAGAGAATGAAGAGCATCTGCTTCTTTCTCCCAGTAAAATTGCAACACTGGTTATTAGCATCTCGTTACTTTTCATTTTCTTGTTTTCGTTTCCTTTTTGTAAACTGTTGTGCAGCTTATAACAGCTGCTTTTTTTTACTGTATTATTAAGTGAGATGAGGTGTATGCAGTGTGTAGTCCACAGTTTTGTATACAATTAGGATGATTAAAAGGCAATGCAGAGTGGTGAAATGACCAATAGCAAAGAGGACCTTGATGATCATCACTGAACTTGAGCAGTTTGTGTTATGATTTGGTGGGACCTCTGTATCTTAGACATATTTTTTTTTCTGTATTTAAAGGTCCATGTCCATGGAAGGCCTAAATGAAGTCTGTCACAGAATGCAGCAGCAGCCATTTTCCCTGCTCTCCTCCTCAAGGACCAGACATTTAATGAACAATTTGTGAAGACCGTACTCTTGTCTGCTGGGTGCTCCTCCAGTGCAAACAAAAGACAAGAATCTGAGCTGTGGATTTCAGTATTTTATAACCACTTGCTGGGGACTGCTGAGCAAGGTTTTTCCATTTTTTGGGCATTCTTTGAATCCAGCCTTATGAGGAGAGGCAGTTTAGGTGTCTCAGTGATGGTAATGTTAGCAGTAGTGATTGGATTTACTTCTGTAGAAAATCCTCTAGCAGCTGCGCTGAAGGAGAATTTCCTTTTATTAGCTGACAATACATCATGTCTTCTGATCTCCAGTTCCTACAGGGAGGCAACAGTTTACTTCCCTCACTTTAACAAAGTATTCTGCTCTATTAACTGAATATGACATCTAATCAGTGTTTTATACAAGTCAGAGAAGACACTTTTGACCCAGTGCATAAGGCCAGTGAAAGAACGGGGAGTTAGTCATGTGCCACTGAAGTCTCACTGTGCCAACAAAATAGCACTTACCTGGTGTTTAATAGTTGCTCTCTGCTGGGAATCAGTCTCACCATAAGACCTCTTCTCAAATACTGTTCAGTCTGCTCACCTTTCTGTATCATCAATGGTTTCACCAGCTTGCAGGATCACTTGGGGAAAAAAAAAAAAGGAGTCCATAGCAGTTGCATTTATGATGTAGAGTCCTCACATCCTGGTAAGTGGTTGTTGGGATAGTCTTTTCAGACTAGAGCCTCTTAGTCCAAGTCTTCATCACAGAAATGCTAGAAAGTAACCAAGCTGCACACTTGAGACTGGAGCAATTGTTGCTTAGGCATTAACAGCCACAAAGGCTCAGTGCCCACCTAATGCTCAGATAAAGCTCCCTACATTAGGAGTTGTGCTACAGGTTATTTAAGAGAGACACACTGAGATATACACAAGGATACACAGTATACCTAACCTGCTTCTAGAAGACAATCAAAGTTGCAGCTTCAAAGAAATAATAATGCCCAAAGGATTTCATCTGTAGTTACGCTTTGGACAGGTGATACAATTTCAAAGGTGAAATTGTTATTTACGAGAACCTCTGTCCAAGTGGTAGGTTTACTGAATTCCACAGGTAGAAACAGTACAAGCAAAACAAGTGTTTGTCGATATAAAGCTTTTGCAAATGTTCTCCAGAGAAAGGCCTTTGGGTTAGTTTAGTCAGGCAAAGCTGTCAATGGATTTGATGGAAAGGTACTAAATTCCACATTTTACCATTGTGAAAAAAAAAAAACCCAACAATATTTGAGGGTAAGACAAAGGTGCAAATGGGACATAGAGAAAAGAGGTTTCATTTTTAAAATACTGGAAAAAATAATGTTAAAACTGCTTTGAAAATTACTTTGAGGGGGTTGGGGGTTGGGAAGTGCCCCATGCTTGCTTTCAGGAGTCCTAGATTGTTTGGCTCTGACTATATACGGCAAGTCAGGTGCTTTCTAGTAAATCCCAATCCCGGTATCCCAATAATACAGACAAGCAGACTTGCTGGAGAGCACCATGACTGCTAGCTGGTCTGTATGTCTGCATTCCCTGCTGAAGGAAAACCATGGTGTGGTAGGTGGGGAATGGCCTATGACTACGTCTCATGCCCCTTTGCAGTTAAAACATAGCTGGGATTCTACATCTGGACCCAGGAGCTTATGAGCTCTCTCTTGTTTAGACTGAGTGAATCAAACAGCCACACTTAAAATTATTTTTGTATATTCATAGCTTTTATATAATCCATGAGTGACAAAAATCACTGAATACTACACTCACTTAATGTTGTACAATATGTTCTCTTTTCTCATGCTACTCAAAAAAGAATTCTTTACAGGTAATTGAGCTATAAGTATATGGCAAATACACGATATGGTAAATGTTCCATTCCTTGTCAAAGGCAAGATATACAGTAGGCTGGTTAAAAATTCTGACCTGTGATCTTTGGAATAATAATAATTTTATACAGTTAATAACATTTTCAAAATGCTGAACAAAAAGGACAAGTTAACAAAAAATCTCATACAAGTTACCTCATATTATTTCATTCTCTTAGTAATTTCATGTTTGCAGCCAATTCAATACACCATACTACATTCTCTGAAATGCCTTCCCTGGAATTCAGTCTTACAGATGTATTGTTTTAATGGCAATTAATGTTACATTGTGCGTGGCTTTTTGCTTTTATCATCTGGGTTCCAGTTTTCTAACTGCAGTTTATACAGGCATGGAACTGGGGCTCTTTAAACTTACAAAATAAAAAAAATTAAAAAAAAAAGCAGAAGGCTTTTATTTAAGTGGAATGAAGGTTAGAGGGATCTATTTCTGTAACAAGAACAAGTGGAGGATACAGACAATGTAGACTGACCTTGCTTATTCAGTATGTAGTTAAAGCACAGACCTGCAGATAAAGAACTAGAGTGTCTTATGGTAAATGCCTCTGTTCTGGAATTGTTTTTTACTGTCAGTCATTACTTTTCTATTCTCAGATTCAAGGCGCCTTCTGCCTTCAGGCACTTAAGGGAGAATCCTGATGCCCCAGAATCCGTGACCATCATTGACTTCACTATCTCACAAAACACAGCTTAAAACATGACATATATGCTTTCTTGTACAGCTTTTGATTCATACTTTAACACAAAGCTTCCTCTTATTTAGTGATTCTTAGGACTTTTGGGGACAGATTCTCAACACTTCTCCTGCCTGCAGCACTGCTTTAGCAGAATAAAGAACGAGGAAAGTTCTCCCTATTAAACTGTAGGGCACAGACCCATCAGAGCTGTGTTTAGGCTCTGAACTGAGCCTGTTTGCAATGTCGTTACCCTCCTTGCAATCAGTGAGGAGATCTGGATGCCTCCGAAGATCCATTCAGATCCAAAGAATGATGCATCAGCACTTGGTAACATCTCCATCTACTCACTGATTTTAGAGGCACATTGTGGCAAATCGACAACTTAGAAGCCCCAAGTTTAAGGTCTACCTACCTAAGTCTAGTGTGATGAGATATGAGGGTGAAAACATCATAGCATATTAACTGCAAAAGTCTTTGTAGAGGAATTGTGGTCAGTACCATTTAAAACAGCACTGGATGCTTCATACTCTAAAGCATTTCGTCCCCCAGCCAGATGCAGGAGAACATTGTAAAATTTCAATATCCTGGAGCACAAATGCAACATTTATCACATGATTATAATTTGATCCTATCTCAGCTATGTGAAGTGTTTAGCATTTCTTTTCAAAATATCACAAAACTTTCATGCAAAGTCTTCTATAAGTTTCCAATTGAGTTTATTCACTTTTAGTCATATTAAAACCTTGCCAAAAATAGCTCTGTGCATATTGTAGGTACCATGAAATCTGATAAATCTCATTGTCATGATATTATAACACTGCTATGAAGACAGAGTGGGAACATCTGTGATTATTAAATTGTGTTATTTTTGAAGGCATTCTGGATAACATTTACGAGTGTTACAGAACTGCGCCAAATCGAAACACCCTCGAGCTGAAAAATTGATTTCCTTGGAGCTACTGCACGGAAACATGAGGCTATAGCACATTAAATGTTGACTTTCATGTATTAGACTGTTTTGCAGGGGTTCAGAGGCTTCTGATAATAGCTGATGGTTCCTTATAAATACATTGAGATTTTTAAAAGGGAACATTTTAAATGTGATTCTTCATCTGTATTGTAATCAAAGATTGGTTGTGTTCCCCAAAATAAGGTACACAAAGAAGAGCGTTTCACTGTCAAAACACAAATGAAAAAAATGTCCCATGTATGAAAAAAAAGTCAGTTTCACATTTTTTGTATTAATGCACAATTCAGACAACACAGATAGTAACAGGCATTTCAATAGCTTCAGAATCCATTTGAAATTCATATAAATTGGACAAATACTCTACACTGCTTCTATATAAGTGATATTTTTTCTGAATAGAGATGGAATAAAGTATGAGTCTTAATATACTCTGAGTAGATGTAAACCCAAGAGTTCAGCTCAATTCTGTCTCCTGATCCAGAAGATACCATGCCAAGACAGAATTAAATTAAGCAGCCCATGGTAGCTTTTCAGGCACTGTGCTCTTTTTCTGATTAAAGCTGAAGGTGAGGTTGTTGTACTGTGAGGTTGCTAAGGAGCCTGATATTTTTAACTGCTAATCCAGTGGGAAGTTTGCCCCTAAATTTCAGAATTTGAGGTGAAAATAGTAGGTTTTGCCATTAAAAATGTAATTTTGTCCTTGTTTCTTGCCTCGTTCATTAAAAATTACATCTGGATAGGAAGGTATTTTCCAGTCCAATAAGGATTTTTGAGGTCACGGGCTTTCCTATCTTGTTAGAAGAAAAGGTAGGCCTGAATTTTCCATAAAACAAACATTCAAAAAGCAATTAAAATTACCTCAGTCAAAATAATTTAGATAGTTTGATAATTTCAGTTCACCTTCAACATTTTTAATTTTCCCTGTTTGACTTTATGCAATATACTTATATTTTAGAAAAATCAATTCAGCTGAGCTATTTGTTAAACTTATAACAAAAATAAAGATTTTAAGTAGTTATGATGCTTCATTTTTCCCCTAAGTAAATTTACTTACACATGTGTAAGGACAGCAAAAAGTTTATCTTTAAAAAATGCAGACTGGACAAAACTATCATAAAGGTATACTGACAGGCTTGAGTCATTTTTTCTGATCCTATAATAAATTGTCAAATGTTTCTTTGCACTGCTATAGAAATGGTGATATCAGAGATGACTACATTTCAACAGAATGAGGGAGATGGTGCTGAACATTCAGTCTGAAGAATACTCCGTAGATTAAGACATATGCTTTGTGATGAATGCATTTGTAAAAATGACACTACATTATCTGTGCTTTTCCCATGTTGTTTTGAGTGCAACTTGATATTTTTACATAATAAGCTTCTGCAAGGCAATTCTGCTCAGCTACTGAAGGCACAATTTCTGATAGCAGAATCCCAGAGTTACATTAACAGCCCACAAGGTAAGAAAAGCATTGTTGTTACTCCAACCATAGTGAGGAAAAAATCCCATCTAGTACAGTAGTGGCTTTAATGATACTGTCCTTACATTGTGCCCTTAAAAATATTCTCAACTCTTGTATCTCCAAAATTATTCTTTAATTCAATCAGGAAAAGGAGAGGCATTAGTTACAATTATCTGTTCCTGCTCTGTCTGGATTCATCCTGAGATAGTATCGTATATAGCTGCTGTTTCAATCACATTCTCTAAATGGGTCTTTTTATAACAACTTAAACCTAAACATCTGGTCATCAGGTAGTCTGGAGCAGTGCCCTTGGCACGTTTTTGTGTTTTTAGTTAAACAAATGCATTGGGGTCACCTGCATGCATCGCAGAGGCAAGCAGAAACCTTTGCTTTCGTTCTTTCCCATAAGTATTGGTACAAATTGGCACAGATTTGTGCATATTTTAATGTACAGAGCAAGAACAGTTTAAGCGTATGACAAAGAACATAACTTCCTCTCAGTTTACAACATTTCCTCCTGTGAGGCAAGATACCTATCGTGCCTAGATTCCTGTTGCCTCACTGAATTTTGATTTATTTTAGCAAGGTAATAAGGCAACATTCTTGGCTGGAAAACACAAACACACTTTCTAGATTGTGTCTGTGTTGAACCAATTCAATTCTTTAAATCCTGAGGCAGAAGAATTTGGCTGTTTGTTCCTGAAGTTCCACAACAGAGAACCATAAAAGCATGGATGTTTCTGGTGCATCAAAACTGTATTGATTGCATTTAATTAAGAAGTACTGCTGACTTTCATCCTGAATTGGGACATCTTTCTCTTTCAGTATGTGAGAACAGGACATATGAATTTGTGTGTAGATGAGTGTAAAGGGCAATAACAGTCACAACACACAGTGGTGAAAATAATCATATAAGAAATTATAGAGCATGAGATAAAATGTTGCAAATTATTTTCAATTCATCCCAACCTCCTGATCTGCCTCCTGTGTGTTAACCCCATTCCCCTGGAACTTAATGCAAGATTGCAAACTCTTAGCAGTTTAAAGCAATTCAGTCACTGTGTTTCTCCCCCTTTTCTACAAATTAGAAATCTCTTCACAAAATGTGTGCCTGTTCAAGGCCAGAAGCAGATTATGCTGTGGGATAGTCTAGAGTCTCTTTATCTTAAAACCCTGCAGGTTAAAAACAGCATCTTTGCACCCCTGGAAAAGGATCATTACCAGGCTTTCACTGAGGATACTGCACACTGAAAACTGGCATTTTTGGTACACAGAAGTTATTTTAGATCACATTTAGAGGAATTCTGGGGTGTCTTTTTTATGGCTACTTCCTTACCCTGCATAAAAGTAGAACAATTACAACTCTGATGTTAAGGGCCAGGAACTTTAAAAATATGTTTCAATTCAAATTAAAATGACAAGTTCCTTCTCCCTAGAAGGCTAGTGAGAAACCATATTCAAACCATTATCATTATGTTTTACAGGTTTTTATTGCACTCATTAAGTATAGTGTTAACTTCTGTTCTTCAGGACAGGTACACACTAATTAAAATTTGCGTCACTAAAACACTTCATATTATTAACTACCAGAAAAATTATAGCTTGTTTATTGTTGATATCCTTATGATAAATTGTGAAGTCAGTAATTTGATCAATACTGATCTATTGTCTATTTTTACTACTTATACTCTGCTCAAAGTTGTTTTCTGAATTAGAGCTAAGAAATGGATGGTACTTCATGATTGTCCTTCATGGGAATTCTTTTTGCATATTTGTTATGAAAAGAAAGTCCTTTAAAGAAGAAAAAACTAGTCCAAATGGAGAATGTTGCTAGAAAAATAGGTGAGGCTACCTAAGTGCAGATTCCTAAAATAGTACTAATAGCTAGTATGAATTTTATTACTGAAGGATTCTGTGCACCGCAACCTTAAGTTGGAAAATATTATCTGTACATTAGCTTTGAAACTACCTCACCCTTTGCAGTGGAGTTTGTACTCAATATAATAATTGCTTAAAATGTGTTGTCTGATAGAAGATCTGTGGGTGGAGATATTAACATTCTTAGGATCAAGGTTTCTATACTAAATATAACCTTTTTGAAAAATTTCAATTCTGTGTTACAATGAAATCAAGAAAAGGCAGGAGAAAGAGGGGAGGAGGACAGAGATAAAAAGACCACAAACCACAAAATGGCATTTACTCAAAATAATTAGAAAATGCCTGTGGGACATAATGATTCAATGTCTTTTTCTGTTTAAATCAGGAATTGTACTTCAATTTCTCAGTCCCGCATGAGCTGCCTCCCTGCTGTATATCATGTGTTCTGGTCCAAGCATAGAGCCAGAAAAGGAAGAGCGCCTTGCTTCCATTTATGGCTGATACATTTAAATTCACCTAACTTGACACTTGCATGAACACTTTCTGTCAATGTAGGGGTGTTTTCTACTGAAGAAGTCCAAGCAAGGTCTATGCAGTCTTATCCTCAATAAAGTATAATTCAGCAGTTTATCTAGAGATAGGTGACCTGACCTTTACATTGGTGGTCGTATGTCTAAAAACTACACAACAACTTCTTAATGACTCCAATTTAAAGTCAGTAGCCAGTGGTGCAAAACGCAGAGAAACAACGAGCTTGGTGGAATGCTATAATAGGACAATACCAGCCTACAGGGAAAGGCTGAAAGTGAAAGAACAGTAAAAGTAAGCTGAAAGCTTTTCCACAAGCCTAATTAGGAGAAAGGGGGGGAAAAAAAAAAAAAAAGACAAAGAAAGAGAGGAAAAAAAAAGAAAAAAAAAGACAGATGGAGTTCAGTTGGCTAATTTTCTACCTGACTGCCTGGATGAAAAACAGAGACGTACTGACCTTGTCCATCTGTATTTCTTAGAAGATCAAATAGTCAGTCTGCTCTGGTTAACCAAAAAGCCTAGGTTGAATAGTTACTAACTGAACCCTAATCACTCATAAAATGTTTCTTAGCATTACAAAAAGGTCAGAAATGTTCCTTGCAGGTACGTTCTGCTATTCATCCTGAAAATATCACTTTCCAATATCAGATGGGTGAACAGCTTTAGCTAAAATAAGAGCAGAATCTAAATTGTCACCAAAAGCTTACAGTAAACCTTTTTTTTTTTTAGAAACCCTACAAATTTCAAAATACCTCATTGACTTGTTTTTCACATTCACGCTTCATTTCCTACTTCTGGCCAGGACCAAAGTACAAATATGAACATCTTGAGATCAAAAGTGGTCTTTTATATTAGATTACCTCAAGTAAATTAAGCCCTCAGCTCCTCATGACTGTGACTTTCTAACCTAACCAGAAAAGAGAATTACTGAAAATATTGTATTTGCTGTTCAGTGGTTTGGTTTTTTTATTTTATCGCATTTTGATTAAAATTACTTACTCATTATCTATATTTTAAAACATTTTAAGATACTCCATCCCTTAAAAGTACTATTAACGGTTGATGTAATTCTAATGTTAATAATAATCTGTTTTGTCCCAGTAAAAACAATTTCTGAATTGCAGTGGGATTGATGGACTGAGTTGATTAAAGTAACTGGAAATTAATACAGATACATTGGGTGAATGGTGTACCTAACTTTCCACAGCAAGTTGTGATGCATTTCCATTTCGATTATACTAAGCATCATTGCAGCCATCTGGAAATGTCCATTTTTGATATATTGAGCAAGTTCCCGAAAGTGTTATTTTCTAGAGTTGCTAGTATATGAAGTAGAGCTAAAGGATGGACACACAGCTTCCATTTCACCTTGGATCTATCCATTTCCAGGGTTTGTTGTGGGGTTTTTTTAACAGATAGTTGCAAGAATAAACTTTCCACTCAAAGTGATTTCTTTCTAATGACAAAGTAAAGTTTATAAGCCCCTTGTTAAGTATCTACAAAGAGTTTTAACATCATTTATCAAGAAATGAAACACCTATCAAGAGTTTGCTTTTGCTTCAGTTCATACAAGTGACCCCACCTTTAATCACAGGATCAGTGATTTATACAGGAGGTGCCAAAGGGAATTTTCCTGAATCTCAGGCTGGTTTGGGACTGGCAGCTGGAAGAATCAAGTCGTCTTCATTACTGCCCATTCCCAAGCTCAGTGTGAGTGAAACCTCCTGATTTACAAAGAGGAAAGGTACTGCAGATGTAGCAAATATCTACACCAAAATTCTTAAACTCTGACAGTGTTTTAAAGTTTTCTTTCTGTTTTTCTTAAATAAAGCATTAGGAGGTTATTCTAATATATTTCAGTCAAAGGAGAAAGAAAAAAAACCCAGACCCTGTACCATGAATATCAGGAGACACTCGACCTCAGTAAGTCTCCCTGACTGTCAGTAAGGAAACAGGAATATTTCTCATAATTTGCCTTTTTTTTCTAGCTGTTTGAGTAGTCCTGGCAGTTATAGTTTCCTCTCCACCTTTTCAGTCATTCCAGGAAGGCTAACAATGTTGGGATCATTCTTTTACCACATGCTCCTCAAATTGCCACTGTTCTTCTCAGTGCCCTGAATTGCCCATGCTTGCACGCTGTGCCTTAAATTGTTACATGTCACTTTGGCAATTCAAGGATTAACCATGTACCTATCACTCTTGCTTTAGAGATTTATTCCTCTGAGCTATTTACATCTTGGATTTATTAAAGGGTTGGGAACAGCCTGAACCCAGCTGCTACTGCTCACTTTCACAAGTTGTTTATTTTCTCCTATGCTTTCCTGTTTAGGATTCTTGGCCATCTATCGGAGTGAAGGACAGGTCCATGTGTCTTGGCCACCCATGAAGATATTCCTTGTTTTGCCCCTTGAATAGAATTGGTCTGACTTATGTACTGACATAAATTTTATAGGCATTTGTTTCTACTTGTCTCAGAGCAAACCTATTTTTTGGAGGTTTTTTTTATTTGATGCAGCCTGATCCCAATATATATATTTTAACTTCTCTTAACTTCCGACTGTCACCTTCTCTGTCTTTTGGCTTTTGCATAATTAATTTTCTTGTGAAATTTCACCAGTTCTGTGCACATTCTGTGGCATTTCAAAAGGAGCTAATGTACCAAAAGAGTAGAAATGTCACCTTTCTCTAAAAGTAAATGACTGTTTCTGTCGTTGCTGCTCTATTTGACATCTATGGCATTCAGCTACTGAATATTACTGATAAAAAGTGGAGCTTTGGATGGTCATGACCATGTTACACCTTATTGTATCTTCTTAATACAGAAGTGATGAGGTCCACAATGCCTAAACCTAGGAAATGGACTTGTGAGGAATGTAACATGACATATAATGTTGTGCTCCCAGCTGAGAAAACATAACTGCTCTGTGCTGAAAAGTGGGTAACCTACCGCGTATCTGAGACAGGCAGTGCCCTAACAGTAAATTCCATCATGCTTAGTGTGTGACCACGTTTATAGATTCTCCCAAGTTATCACATATTGCAAACCAATATTTGCCTTGTCTCTAAGGCAAGACTTCAAAGGGAAAAAAATCCAAATAAACTGAACGGAATATTTTAAAAGATTTAACACCTTTTTTTCTCCTTTCATTTTTCCCCTTGGTATTTTTAGCCGTATTTCCTTTTGGTCTATCTCTACTTGTGGCAAGCATGACTGATCTGTTTTATTAAAGTCAGTAGGATTGTGCTCAGTATAGGCAGATGATTTAAACTTGTGTCCTTCCTATCTTTTCTGAGACCATTTGGGAATTCGTAGTCCTGAAATGACTGTGGGTCATCACAGCTTACTCTAATGTAGAAGGAAGGAAATTCCTAATCAACATTGCTGTTATTAACAGCTCATAGTAGGGAACTGTGAACATCTTTTCGTATAGATTTGAAACTGGCTGATGGCCATTTCTAGAAAACACTTTGAACTTAACTTCTCAACAAGGGGGTTTATTTTCCTGTTCTTTATTGTGAAATGTATATTTGAACTATTTGTGTAGAAATTAACTTTTAACCTGAAAACACTATGACACATGCGTATGAATGTTAAAGCATCACCAGATTTAATATGCAAATTTTTTTTAATAATATTAAGAAATTCTTTTGGAGTTGTAAACAAAGACCTCAGAAATACTGCAGTAATGCTGATAACAGTGAGATTTTTAGTTCTGCTCACTGAAAAATGAGTCTTGGACACTTGCATTATGTTTTTTCCAGCTCTCCCACAGGTTTCCCAATGGTTACAGAACTTGCTGGCTGATTTCAATAATGCTTAACAAAGAGCAAAGTTCATTGTTGAAGGCTCCTATAAGTAAAATATAACGGTAAGCAAGACCCACATTACTCCTCTGTGGGAAAAGTTGCTGTATTTGGCATGCCGGTGAAATCAGTGCTACCCTGATACGTGCGAGTTCAGCTTGAAATGAAACAAAATGTAAACTGCCTCTAGTCCCACCAGTAATGAGGGAATATGGAGTACGGACAGACAGAGAAGGCAGTTTTGAAGGAAGATGCTCTGAATAGGGAGAATATAGAGTCATTGCAAAATAATTTTTGGGATGCAAGATGTCTGTAAGAAAACAGACATCATTAATCCTACTGCTCATTGAATAACTCTGTCCCTTCCTTTTTTCCCATTAGTGAAAACCATGTTTGCTTAAGTCCAGTTATTTGTTTTGGATATAACTAACTACTCAATGGACTTAGTAAGTACATGTCAATCTTTCTAGACTAAACACTTTGAGAGCCCCGTTAGATGCTCTGTAAAATCCATCTATTACGTATAAAAACTGAACAGTTAACACTGATATAAAGCCACTGTGATCAAGTCAAAGTTATTTTAGCGACTCCTGGAAAGATGTCTTAATAACTACATCTGTAAGTGAGCCATGTGTATCTAGGGTGGTATGCAAAATAAGTGCGTTAGAAACTTAGATGCTATGTGTGTGGCTTGGAACTGTATTAGAAGCCAGTTCTTAGGGATTATAGCTAAATGTATGAACTGAAGCTTCTTAAAACATTATTTTCTCTTCCTTGGTGAACTGGAAGGATAAAACATTCAGCTATGTAAAAAGAAATTGAATAGTTGTCCAGCTCCTATGAAAATGAATGTGAATTGGTCATTCAAATTCCCCAAGCAACTTTGAAAACATCAAAGCCATTCCTAATTATAAAAAAAGTACAGTGGTATCTACAAAGTATTACTCTTTGAGTTCTAATAGCACCTGGGGCTAAGTTGAGCAGAACTTGGTTAAGTACAGTGCAAGTATGATTTTTTTTTTTTTATAAAACAGAAAGAATTTTTATTTTATTTTATTTTATTTTATTTTATTTTATTTTATTTTATTTTATTTTATTTTATTTTATTTTATTTAAATGTCAGAGGAGAAATAGTTTTGAAGTATGCTGTCATAAATTAGGTCCAGGAACCAGGCAAGTAATGCATTATATATTAACATTTTCATTCTAATTCAAACTAGAAGAATCATCTGCATAGTGAAGAAAAAAGGAATCCAGCCAAACTCTTTTTATTAAAAGCCTGAGTCATGTTATCTGGCTTACTGTAGATTTCCTGTTGCTGTTTCTCACTGGTTTCACATACAGTTTTGCTTGAGTCATCTGCCAAACTGCTGAAGGCTCTGGAGTCAGTTTTACAGTAACGTCTAATCAGAGCCATGTCAAGGATTGAATCTCTTGCACTTCCCTTGCATTGCATTAATGGGGGAAAAGAAGCGGTTCGTGTTTAGTCTGTGAAAGGTGAAAGATGCCACAAACTAATTTTGTTAAAATCTCTATCAGTCTGGTGGCACTTTCCCTTCAGTGTTTTCCTTTAGCTACTAAATATAAATGCATTAAAGGTTTCCTTCTTTCTGCCTTTCCCTTTTCTTCATTTCAGCCTTCACTCTTCTCTCTCACAAGGGAGAGTCTGATGAAATAAAGGAAAAAATTTATTTGCTTTTTTCTTATACAGAAGGACTGGCATCCAGAGTTTTAGTTTATCTGGGACAATGCAAGTGAACTAAAATTAGAGGTTAAAAAAACCTCAGGAAATATTTTAAGACAAAAAGAAAGAGAGTGTGAAATGGGGAAATATAGCAGAGAAAAATTAGAGTTGAAAATAGAAAATGAAGGGTTGATGGAAGACAAGACAGGAGAAAGAATTAAAATGGGAGACAATAAAGGGATATGAAGGAAAGGCAAAATTTGGAGGAAGAAGAAACAAAGAGGTTTAAGGCATCATATTATTTAATCAAACAATAGTTCTGAATATTCTTGGAAGCTTCTGGAGAATTCAGCATTTGATTCATAAAGCTGCATGGGTCTGAGCTCTATTGGGAATATCAGTTATTCAAGTGTCAGTGAGGGTTTAGACATGTGATTAGGTAATAATAAGAGAATGCATCATAATAGTTCTGAACTATTTTTGGCAATCAACATTCTGGGAGGAATAAATAAAGCATTTAAAAATTTAATTCCCACTTCTGTTGGAAAACTCTTCTACACGGTCCTTCTGGTTCTGAAAATCCCAAATCAGATTTGTGGCAAATAGGGAAAATATGTTGTGTCTTATCAAGAAAAAAATTAAAAAGCAGGTTGAAGTAGAATTCAGGTGTCATGAGGAAAATGGATTGTGCCAAATAATGAAAGGAAAATTTTGAAAATAAATTGAATACATTTGTAATGAGAAAAATTTGGTGGTTTATTTTACCACGCATTACATACTGAAAGTGGATGGGACCATCAAAGCATAATAGTCTTGAAGAACTAATTCAAAAAAGACCTTGGAAAAAAATGAAATTTTATAAACAGCTACTAAGCATTACTGGAAACTTAGAAAAGTTTTTAAAACCATAAATAGTTGAAGGAAGGAGCCATGCACAGGCTAGAGAATACCACAGATACAACAGCAGAAACGAAGAAACAGCATAAGTTCATTTTTGGTTTATTGCATGTAAGATTTCGTGCCAAATAGTTACAATAAAATGCGGAACATTTAAATGCAGTATATAAACTTGAGAAGCTGAGTATGTGAGGCAACATTTACTATGTTCTTTTCTGGTGTATAGTAAATTACAATTCTGCAGTCCTAGCAGAGCACATGCACTCACTTCTAAAAGTATTTTTAGTACTTTTATATGCTCAGTGTTATGCATAATTGCCTCAGTGAAAACAGTTCCACATCTATTTGCTAATAAAGCAAAGATCACTTCTACTCCAAGACATGTTAAAAAAATGTTGCCAACCTAATACCTATACCTTTGTCCCATTTACTGGTCTGTATCTCTACTCATGACAATGTGGATTTTGTAATTGAGCAGAAATGTATCAGCGGTGAATTACATTAAGTTAGTGTTTTTAGTTAAATTTTGTTCAAGGTCCTGTTTTGTACTTTGCGCTTGGTCAGTGCAAGAAGCAGATTAGAACAGAGCAATGTGATCCTGCGGTCTTCCTTCAACTCTTCTCGGCTTTGAGCCTGCCCTGTACCTGGCTCAGTGCTTACCTCTCAGTGTGGTGCATGAAAGGACAAAGTCAGGATTTTGATGCTAGCTGCTCCATGGAAGGTATTTCCCCCCAGTTCTTGTCCTTACAGTTTTCTGTGAGAAATTTGGTTTTGCCGTAAAGCAGTGTAGGACAGGGAGAGAAAGTGATCTGAAATTATCCTCGTCACATTGCAATTATTTTGAAAAGTATGTGAACAGTCATTCCTCTGAATACTTTTATCAGAATTGTCAAGCAAAAAAGTAGAATTGACTAATGTGATCTTACTCTGGTGTCTTTAAAAGTAGGTTTTTAGATTTCTAGTTATGCAGAGTGGTCTGCTAAGTTTTGAAAATTCAGAGATGCTGAAAACAAACAAAGTACAGCTCAGAAACAAAGCAGGAAAGCTTGCATAACTGATATTTTTTTCATTTAGGAACCAGCAAAAGAGCAAACAAAAGCATCCTGGATCTAACCAACTATGGTTTCTCTGCTTTTCTCTCTTTTTTTTCCCCCCAATACATGAAAAAAATGTAACTGCACATACAACAGATGTTATTCATCCAGAAGAGTACACAAAATTAACGTAATTAAAGACATTTCTAGCAGCACTCAGGTTTTAGTTAAAGTGATACCAATAACTATTCTAGCTTTGTTTTGCTTGAGGAGTAAGAACACAATACTAAGAACCTGATTCCATAAGCAGCAGCACCATGCCTCAGAAGCTGCAGGAGGTTATGGGCAAAAAGCTTTTAATGGCCTTCTACAAGGTATAAAGTACCAGAAATACAGTGCCTGCACTGAAGTTAGGAGTTAGTACCACATTAATTAGTTTCTCCATAAATACAAAAATGTATTTGGAGACAGATCAACCAAATGTTAAAAATGAGTCTCAATTTCTTGAATTTCACATGGCTATTTCTGTTTTGACCAGATGGATTTGGCCTTTCACCATTACAGTGTTAAAAATCTCCTTTATACATGCATATTCTGATTTTTCCCAGCCTTTTAAGGAAGAGTCATATTAAGAAATACCTGAAAATATTAGCTGAGATGCAGGAGAACAATTTAGCTGGAGGGAAATAAATTCAAAGAGGGTGTCCGGAGCATCAGAAAGATATTCTTTCACCCTGAAGATTTCAAAGCTTTCAACTTCATCTACTGTGGCAACAACATTTGGGATGGCTTTTACAGTTTTGACCTCCGTTTGCTTTTTCTGTAGCTTTTCTAGGTTGGGGGTAATGGTGGGGGTATTTTGGCTCCCTTGCAATATGTTTCTAGGTTCCTCTTGGAAAGAATTTTCCATGTATCCAATGTGTAAAACTTCATCCAACAAAAATAATTCCCTGTAATTATTGCAGAAAACATTGTAGGTATAACTCAGTGATTGTGCCTTCTGCTCCCACCTGCCTAGCTACATTACAGCAGTGCCTATCACCACTCCAGCCAAAGCCAGAAGAAGAACCTTCTTCTGGAACATTATTTGGGGCCTAATTAACAAAGCTGTGATATCTGAGATTGAATCAGTGGGGTTTCAAATTCTGTGGTAATCAGACCATAGACCATGCACTGGCAGTGGAATCGTCCCTTAATGTCATTTTTGAAAAGTCCAGTAAGTAGTTAAAAAAAAAAAGAGGGAGCATTGCACAAAGAAATGATGCAATCGAAAATAAATTCACAATTAAAAAAAACAACAACTCCATATTACATAACAGCATGAAACGGCTTACACAGACTAGGAAACTCTTAGGTAAGGATTGAGCATGGTATGTAAATAAGTAACAGAAAGTGCCGCTTTCATAATATTGTCTTGATCCCCATTGCAACTAGGATTAAATTTTCAGTCCTGACCTGTGACTTTCATTACTTTTGAGGGTTTGTCTCAGGTTATTAACATCATTTTATTGCAGTACTACTATGTAAATTATAGAAAAAGTGGAATATGCCAGATACTGTGTAATTATTCCTCCATATTCACAATAAAGCACAATTGAACATATGGCAGACATGGTTAACTGTACTTTATGCAAATCTCTGCATACTATTTAGCTCACCTAATTAACTATACATGGTATACTAGATGCTGCCTTGCAGCAGAAAGTCAGGGAGGAATCCTCTGGATGAAGCATTAAATGCCTAAGAGAAGAGGAAAATCAGTATCATACTCTATTATGACTTCCCTTCCTCCCCACTGTCTCTTTGTTTATTTTTAAACATTTATTCTTTCTTCAGCAGTCAAGACATAGCAACTTTGGACCAGATTTGGCCTTTTTTATCAGTAGAATACTGTCAGATTCTCTAATAATCATATTATTATAGAATCCACAGGAAAAAAAAAAATGTTGAAGTACTTAAACATTCTTATCAGAAACCCACTCAGTAAGGGAACCACAATCAATTCCAATTGAGCTATACATGTAATCAGACCAAATAGCTGAATTTTTTAAAAGATAAAAATCTGTTTTTGAATTAGATTCAAATCTTGTAAATTGTATGTTTACTATAGAAAATCATCAAATTCAAAATACGTGGTCATTGAAAAATAGAATTGCTACTTTCTTAACTGTTATAGATTATTAAGAAGTGAAAATTTGCCAAAAGGATATACCTTCTTTGTTTGAACTTAGATAAAGATCAAACGAAAAGCATTTATTCATAGTCTAAAAATTCTTTGTATGATTACCAATATACAAACAGCAAATAGTACCCAACTGTCCTTAACATGCAGGGAACAGCCTGTTACAAGGAATATAGCAGACTCCATGGATATATACCTGCTGACCACTTTCAGATGTGTTACAGAAAAAATTATCTAGCAATGATGGACCAAGCTGGGGAGGAGGTGTCCTGGCTAACACAAACAGATGGGAAAGTAGCTTCAAAACCAGGGGAACATGAGGCAGTGTGGCCCATTCCCACGTTCCCAACCTGCTCCTAGCTTGGGCTGCCCCCTGACTCAGGTTCTGCAGTATGATTAGGCAAAGAAGCCCTCTTTCTGGTAGCCCCCTTCAGGTGATCTTGGTTTAAATTGCTGACAGCCAGTTCAGAACCCATCTTGAATGTGTTTGTGGTCTCATCAAGCATTTGCTACTGTTTGCATTAATTTTATTTTTGTCGCGGGATGGAAGTGTTTGACACAGTTATGATTTAGCAGCAGTTCAGTTTTATTAGTGATTTGAGACAGATCAAAGATTGAGTTTTAGCAGCACTTAATCATTAACTGATTTCAAGGTTTACAAAGTGATTTAACTAAATAACTAAACAGCAACTTGATTACAGATTCGAAGATTACAAGATTCACACTAACTTACTATAAAGTGTCCCAA
The DNA here is from genome assembly GCA_008921705.1 of Burhinus oedicnemus. NCBI lineage: Eukaryota > Metazoa > Chordata > Aves > Charadriiformes > Burhinidae > Burhinus > Burhinus oedicnemus. The sequence continues at coordinate 3,133,939 of VFFE01007836.1, forward strand.
ACTAATACATATACATATGAGAGCAAAAGCACAGATCTCAGATTAATGTATATACATACAAACAAAGCATAAAATGCACGCACACACACACACACCACCCCTACATACACACACACTGCAGTTTATAACCGCTGAGATCAAAGATCTCTTAATATCGCACAACTCTATTGAGTCAGCGGATACCCCTTCTAACTCCTACACATGCACGGAAAATGGAAGAACATCCACATCCATAAAGCTAATGCATATAAACATATAAATAGAGAGGTGGATGAAAGAGAGGCTAGGCTATAGTTAAAATTTCCCTTTTCGCATTAGAGCAAATACTCACAATGCATCGGCATTCCTCAATGGGCACTAATTGAGGCTCGAGAGGGATTGTTTCTCCCTGGTCTTCTAGTCCTCAAGGTGTTTGCCTGAGACAGCGTCCCGACTCAGGGGAGGTACTGGCCACAGCCCGCTGCGATCCAGAAGAGCTCAAAGGGTCTTTACTAGAATTGCTACTTACAGGATCCGAGATAATTGACTTTCGTCAGGTACTTTTCTACTCCGGCCCAGCTTGGATAATGGAATAGTCCAGTATTTTCCATTGGCTGTGCAAGCCCAGGACTTGTTAGGACTTGTGGTCCTGGTACCCCCCTCTCTGTGGCCATGATCCATATGTTGTCAGGAGTGATCGATTATAGTTATTATCTTCAACTGGTAGGAGCCATGGGAACCAGATAGAGTAAGGGGTTGCCATAGTGTTCTAGTCCATTGCTCTCCACTCTTTCTTTTGTGTTAGACAATTATGTATCGTGATCATTGTATTATTATGTGGCCCAGGTGGGGAGGAAATAGCACCAAGTATTGAGAGGCCTCAGAGTGTGGGGGTGGGGTGTTTCACCACCAAAATTTTCTTAAGGCTCCAAGCTTAACTTTTATCTATAGATTTCTGCAGTAACACTATTTTTGATGTAGCAAGGATATCCTCAGCCAGAGAGAGCAATCATAGACCTCTGTCTGCATGATAGAATATATATACTGAGTTGCTTGTTGCAGCTGTCTGATCTTCCAGTATAACAACTGCACCCCTTAGGGCAATCTTGACGAGTCAATGATCAATATACCCATGCAATTAAAGGAGCAAGTATTGCTTTTACCATTTCCTCCAGCCAACCTCAATTGCTTCACTCTTGTCTAGGGGATGACTCTCCATCTTGTACTAAAACACATGCCAGTGTTGGGCCCTTTGGCCAATTTGCCAACACTATTTTCTTTAGAAACCTTAGAGAAAATACCAAGCATTCTAGAAACCAGGTGTGCAAAACATTTTTGGGGAGAAAAAAAAAAAAAAGACGTTTTGTTCTTGGTTTGGTTTTTTTTTGTTATTTTTCTATTGGTAGTGCTTACAGGTCAGATAAATTTGATTTCTGCCATGGAATTCTAGAACAGTCTTTCTTCACAACAACATGGTTGGATACAGGAATGCTTCAACAAACATAGCTTTTGTATGCTTGTGGTATAATAGTGATAACCTCACAGAAACCTCACATTACCAATATATATTATTGTTTGATTTAACAAACAGCTTTTCTTTCCTTTGTTGTCTGCGTACTGAATACACTTGCTCCTTCATGCACTTTATGCTGCTCCTGTATAGGTTTATGACTTAATTAAATGTCTCTTCCTTTTTTCTTAAGGTTTTATTTCAGGACCTTTTAAAAAAAAAGGCAGTCAACTGCTTGCCTCTGATCCGCTTTTATCCCTCATTTACAATCTGAGAAAAAAATGAGCACACTGGATACCTCCTAGTGAGTGGCTGACAACTAAAGATGAGCAAAAACTAATACATTGTTATTATCTAGCCTAGAGAAAAGTTTACAGGATAACCAGCTATTGACCTTTCCAAGTAAACATATTTAAGAATTCAGTGGTTGTGGGGAGCTTAGACAAGCCACAGCATGAACCCTTCAGAAAATGTCCAAATGCTTGTACTTGAAGTTTAAGTGTATCACTGAAACAATTTTTCTTTTTTACAATTTGTCTAACGTTTCAGACAAACGCAATGGAGCTGAGGTTCCATTTTTCGCATTATATATATTATAAACTAGGTGTACAGTTTGAACATTTCTCAAATGGCACAAGAGCACAATTTAATCAGTACACTTCACTCCCTAAACTTGCAGAAATGATGCTGCAGTGCTATCTGAAAGCTTACACTGGTGAGGAAATTATGACCACTTTGAAATATAACAGCAACAGGCCTCACCTAGTCTCCTTCCTTCCTTTTTTTCTTTCCCTCTCTCTTTTTCTTTCCTTCTCTCCCTCTATCTTCTTTTTCTTTTCCTTTTTATTTTTTTTTCCCCTCTTTTTATCTACCTTTCTGTTTCTCTTTATCTCCCTTTCTCTCTTTTCTTTCTTTTGTAAAGGAAAACATTTTCAAATTAACTCATTTAAATTAGGTTTCCATTTAATTGACTATAGACAGGATTAAAGCAGGGTGGTTTTCTTACAAAATTAAATAAAAAATAAAAAAAGAGGAGCGTATTTGTCAGTTGCTGCCCATTTGCCATGGTGAGTTCTGTGGCGCATGTTGATATAGAGAGAGCAGGGGATTGTTTTCTGACATGAGTAACCAGAACAGATGAGCTTTTCAAGGTTGTTGCTTCCCTTAACTCTTCAGGAAAAAAAGGGTTGAAAATTCACACAAATCTCATTAACTGTGAACACATTTGCTTTAAATACACTTTCACCAGTTGCCTTGAAGTTTTTCCATACCTTTCTATTCACGTTGTAAATATACATCCAAATCGAGGATACCTACATTTTTTCTTTCTCTCTAAAATGTTGCACTTGAGTTGTTCTCTTGTCTTCCTGAGGACAGCAACATGCAATGAGAGGTGTTGTCTCTGATTATATTGTTTTATGTGTTCTGGTACTCTTTATTCCTTCAGGTTGGGGTTTGCTCGTGGGGTTTTTTTTTAACTACCTTGTTTATTTTTATGCTAGCTACACTGTAATGTATCATTCCTAGTTAATGTTTGCAAGCTGAAGCATACATGTGTCACAAATCCTGACAGTAAATAATTAAAGTATTTAAATAAACGTGTGTCTGTATGGTAGTTTTGTGGTTGTACAAATTTGTAGAGCAAGATCTTATACTGATCTATAATTATAACTGCCACTGACTAGCATGATCCTTACTGAGTCAGATTAATTTACACATTAAGCAGCCATCTGTAGAAATTTTCATAGTACCTTGTTTGCAATGCCAGGGCTCACATGGGGATTCAAAAACTAACTTGGCCTCTAGGGATTTTTTTTAGCACTATTATTGGATACATTTGCTGTGAACAAATTATTCTAGACACTGACACCTTGTACCCTTTGTCACTGTTTTATATCATGATCAGCAGAGGCTTTTTAATGTTTTGTATATATAACAACGTAGCAATTGGTAAGCTAAGAACAGTATTTTATATATACATATATGTATATGTATATGTATATTTTTTAAAGTCCTTGACTGTGTTAAAAATCTTTGCAATACTTCTGAACCAGAACAGATTTGCCATCATCTGTAGTCATAAAAGATAAAAACACAACATATTTTGGCTACAGTAAGAAACATATTGCAAGCTTGTTGATGCTAATTCTCTAAAAAAAGGATAACAACTGCAATGTACTGTGTAAGAGTCTTCTTATGCACGAGTGTTTTGTAAGTAAGCACAACTTGTGTGCTATAAAGGGGAGATAACAAAACCCACTTTACTGGATACAAAAATAAATTGTAAGAACTAACTATCAATACAGTTTGTAAACCCAGTTTTCCAAGAAGAACAGTGTGTTCTTCAGTTACCTTCAATCAAATGGGTGAACAAGAGAGCAGCTGGAGTTAGAAAATGAAGGTTATAGTCCCCATTTCTATCATCAACATGCTCTGTAATGGGGAGCAAGTCACTTCATTGCTCTGTTACGCTTTTTCCTTTCTCACTTTTGTCTGTTTTACCTGTTCAGACTACCAGCATTTTCAGACAGAAAAGAGTCTTCTAGTTCTGCTCAAGCACCTAGCACCACGGGGCTTTAATCCACATGGGGGCTCTGAGCATTATTGTAATACTAGTAAAAATAACTGTAATGAAACAGCAAAAGCACAATCACCTGCCAAATTCAGTCACAAAAATGGGCTCTCTAATATGTAGAGAGTGTTCTAGTATGCAATAAAATATTCATGATACTGAGGCCAAGAAAGTCATGGATATTCATGGAATGGATCCAACAATAATATATTAAGTCACTTTCCATGTTAGAACAGGGCTTTTAAACAGAGGTAGAATGATTTAGGGTAAATCTATAATATTTAAGAGGTTCTAACTCATGGCAAAACTGAATCCAGTATGCCCACTTTGTGACTCAACAGTATATGAAAAATGGTAGCAGGAGTCCATCCAAGCTAATTAAATCTGATTAACAAATACACTGGAAGAAATCAAGATAATTTGTACACACATGGACACACAAAAGATCTTAATGCCAATGACTAATTGGCTAGGTGTTCCTAGTATTTCCAAAAAAATATCAGCTAATCACAAACCCAAGGATAGTAACAGAACCCAGTTATTACAGAGAGTAGGAGGATCAGACCAAATCAACCAGCAGCTTTTTCCCAGCCACTGGCGGTCAGATTCAGATTCTTAGGAAAGGCATCTAAGAACAGGGCAAATGGACCACTCCACAGCAGAGCTTTCTAGGTTATGACTCAGTGGTTCAGTCTTTCTGAGCCTCTCATCCAACATGTTTAACAGCAACCAGTAGGGATTTCCTTCAAAATCATTCACGTCCCTTTCTGAATTAATTTTACTCTTGCTATCTACAGCAGCCTGTGTTAGTGAGATCCACAATGGCAAGCTGTGTGAAAAAGTACTCTTTTTGTTGATTTCTTTTGTTTGTTTAAAATCTATCATCTGATCATTTAACTAGAATATTTTAAGTCTTATTTCATTAAAAATATTGAATAATATTATTTCCTGCTCATTTTTTCCCCATCTATGGTTGTATGGGCATCTCAGTCATACTTTACAGAATGAATTCTAAAACTAACTTTTTTCTAATTTTCTCCTCAGACCAACCGAGCCCTTCAAAAATTCTTTTCTTTAACGAACATTCTTCCATTCCCCCATGTTCTTTCTGGAGACAGCACACAGTATTTGAGAGGAGCAACACAAGCCTGTAAAACAGCACGACCATCTTTTCTGTTTTGTAGCCTTGCAATAATTCCTAACCTTCCAATAATTCTTAACATTATGTTTTTCTTTCAGATTGCTCATGAGCACAGCTATGAAATTTTTGGAGGACTATCCAGAGCATTGTCCACTTCAGACAGTTTTATTCCTATATGAATTGAGTGCTTTGCTGGCAATCAGTTTTCAAAGTAAATTTTCTGAATTATATTCTCAAGAAAACTTTATTTTACATCACTATTCACCCACCTTCCCAGATCATGTAGAAATTCATTGAATAACTCATGCTCCAGTAACAGTCCCTAGAGGATGATCTTAGGAAACTCTATTATTAAAAGCACCTTGTTTCTCCCATTTGAACCAGTATATGAAAACATGTCTTCCTATTCCATAAAAGCTTATTTTCTTTAGGAAGCTCTGGTGAGAGAACTACTGTGAAGAGAATGAGCAGGCCATTCCTTTTCTTACTGATTCTCAATTAATTTTGCCTAGGTACATAAAGCAGGACTTTCTCTATTGGTCTTTCTATATATACTAACTCTATGTTATTTGCTTTGGCACAAAAAATCAGATATAGCTGACAAATCTGTAGTTGTACAAGTCACACCTGGAACCTAGATATTGACAATGTTTGACACTTTCAATTTCTGCGACACCAGCATTGATTTAAGCAGCAGGTTAGGCACCACAGTTTACTGAGCAGCTATTTCATATTTGTAGCTCTTTAAAATGCCTAAAGAACATCTGGAAACATGCTACCAGTTGTTTTATTGGTTTACGCTTAAAATTCTTCTTCTGGTGCTTCACTTTGAGGCTCAGCCTCTCCTTACCATTCTTTATTGCCCGATTTCCTTGGGCTCCATTTTTACTTCAGCCATGTATAAAGGCTGATAAGCATTCCATAAAATTTTCTTTGTATTAATATTAAACATATCAATATTAGAGTGTGTTATTTATTATTTTCCTCATCTGGTCATTACTTTTGTTTTTGATTTCTAAGAAATTCTACCATGAAGAAATTCCTTTACTCTGCGGTTGAACCAGGTTGTTTTTATCATGTTTTCCTTGAATCTTTTTTTTTTTTTTCTTTTTAGTGGTGTATACTTTACTCTCAGCCACTTGATGCTGAAAACTATGAAATAAAGTTGGTGAACAGAAGAAGCCTTTTGCAATATAACTTATGTGGAGGATTATGACCTGGTAATGGCATGAAACCTTCAGAACTCTTCTTGATAATCACAAAGTGATACTACAGAAGCACTAACCAGAGAGTGCGGTGGTAGCTAATGGCACTATCATCTGTGCTTTGCATATTGTGGGCACAGCAGACTTCCTGTGCCTTGTGATGCTGGGGAGGTTTCCCTCCCATATAGTCCCCTCCATGCCTTAGCATTGTGCTTGCAACCAAACAAAATTTTTTGTTTTCTTAGACTAATCCTACTCAAAGATCTCGGCAGGATCTTTGAGAAAATCTCCCTATTAGATTGAACAGGATGCTTGTGAGAATTTTCTTTTCATCAAGACTCACATCAAGATTTACAGTGGGTGTGCTAGGATCTCATAATTTTTTGCAGTATTCAATTTATTCCAAGGCAGCTTGCTATATTACTCTTCTTGTTGTATGACATGATGACTGTGCATGTTAAATATGATGCTAGTTTAGAAACAGACTGGGACTAAACAAAGAAACTAAGATTCATAAGTATGATATTTACAGGTTACTATTATAAGAATTGAGTAGGTGATTATGAAATACATAGTATATCTTCCTTGAAAATCAACTTCTTGCAGAATATCTCCTGTGGAAATAAATGTTTAAAAGGTCTTCTCATCAAATATCATATGACATGCCTCTTGGGGCTAGCTATAGGGAATGGTAAATAGATTAAAAGGTTAAAAAAAAAAGGTTAAAAATGCAGTGTGAAAGAAATTCTGTCCATGATTACAAGAATAATTGTCCAGCGAAGAAGAGCTTTATTTCAATTCAAAGATGATTTTGGACAAAAACTTAGATATCATATAAAAATTCTCATTAGAACCTTCTCTTCTGCTCAAGTCCATGAGTTAAGATGGAATATAAGGGAGGGTGTGCAAGATCACCTTATCTTTATGGAAAGAGCTATGAGGTGAGGACTAAAATAGCTACTATGAATAGGGAGCATAGCAAACTTCAACATAGTGATCTGACAAGACCGATTTACTTAACAGTAAGTATGGTATCCCAATTTATGCAATCCCAGGTAATTTGGGGCAGGTTAAATACTCTTGTTATATGTGCACAAATAAGTTTAACACACAAAACTGTACTTGCTGTCATTACAAGACTGACAATTACCATCACACTTACAACACAATTTCCAAAAATTCTACACTAATTCCAACTACAAAAATAATACTGCTACTGACTATTCCTACTATTTGATAGTCATATTCTGCACTGCTGGTGTGCTATCCTCTCTATGAGGACTGTAAAATATTTATGCATGTGCTCTAATCATGTATTTCTACACTTGAACAAAACAATGCTAACAAAAATGTGCACAGTAACATGAAAAACTTAACAGTTGCCTAGAGAGTTAAGGAACACATTTCCAAATGTACATTACCCTTTGCTTAGGCTGCTTTCCTAAAATACAACTTGTCATACAGGATTCAGAGGAGACATAATTTGCAAGACCTTCTTTTAGGGTATGGAATAACTATTTACACAGTCCCCAGTCCAAAGCTATCATTAGTTTAGTCTCAGATTTCTTGGAAGAAATAAGTTGTGGCAGGATCAAGCAATTGACCCAGGAACTAAACAGGATTTAAGTTCATCTAAAATTACAGCCCCCAAGGCCTGTATTCCAACCCACCTCATCTAAGAAATACCTAAAATTTACTATGTGCCTGCTTAGGGCATTGCATCAAAGCATGCCTTCCGGATTCAGCTGCTGTGCTTCAGGAATGACTGTCAGTTTGGTCCCTCACTGTAAAAGCAGGGTAGATCTGCACCTCTGCACAGGCAGACCTGCAGGCATCACAAGAACTTGGAAGACAAATGCATAGTATTAGGGTGTTCAAGTGCTGCTTAAACATTTTGCTGAAGTTTTTGCATTGCTGTTTTGGACTTACATACCCAACATCTTGGTTTTGCTGAAAGAATCCTTTCTTTCAATCTGATCTCAAGCCAGCCTCTGCTCACTGGAATCCCTGAAAACTCAAAATCAAGTTTGCACAAGTATGACTCAAAACAATTGCTTAAATACAGAACAGCAGAGTTTATAATGTTACCTATACTAAGCACGGCCAAGAGCAAGACAATATTGTAGATGCAGGTGACTTATCCTCTACCTGGAGGAAAATCAGCAAGATTTGGAAGGCTACTTCGGTGCTTCTTTGCCTGGCAAATATCTTCCATGTGATAATATTTGAAACCATGGTTTCAGGATTATTAACCACCTCGTATGCCAGTAACCATTACTTTTACTGGAAAGTTAAAATATAGGAGACGTTTGAAGAGTAAAACTAGAAAAGGTGGTCCTAATCTGGGTAAATTGGGAGAACAAACTGAAATTTTAAAATCTATACAATCTGTAAACCAGATGGCTCAGAGGGGAATTTAATTGTAATACATAAAATCTAATATGCTGCAGACACAGTCAATCCAGGTTACTATTTTTCCCCTAAAACAAATATTGCAGCAAGAGGACATACTGTAAATTGAAATTACAGAAGAACTCTAAGACACGGGGAAGCAATTTTTTCCTTAACTAAAAAATATTCTGCGAGACAAATGTACAGAAAAAAACCCCACTGCAGTCTTCCAGAAACAATCAAATATTATTATACAGGAAAGCTGGGACAGGAAAGTATGCCTTAATTTGTCAGCTGTTTTGCATTAAATCAAAATTTTTTAGGCCATTATATTTTTTCATACTGTGCATACATGTAAACAGAGAAGCTCAGTTGTGTGACAGTTTGGAGGCATGATAAAGAATTGCAATAAAAAGAGAAAATATAAAAGGTTGTGTGAGGGAGATGATAGTTATTTATTTTCTGGAATAAAATCTATTTGAGGAAACTGAGAGTATGGCCACATGGAAATGTGCAAACAGCCACAACCTTACTCAGCCTGTGCTCTAAGGTAGCTGGGAACAGGCCAGATTTGATCCTGTGCCATATAACCATACAGTGTGTTCGAGGTAAAAAGTTCTGCTGCGAGATCTGTCTGCATCCATCTCTGTAGAAAAGCCCTAAGTGAATAAAAAAAAAATAAATAAAAAAATCTCAGTTTGCATATACTCTGTGAAAAATTCCTGGAGCTTGGCAGCTAAGCTCTCCAAGGATTCCTCTGCATTAAAAAAGCACTATTCTTGGGCTGAGCAGGATTCACTGCAATTTTCTCTGCAGTTGTTTCTCCTACCATCTATAGGCAGGGAAAATACTCCTCTAGGGAGCCTGAAGTTTATTCCCCAGTATTTGGGGAAGGATAAAAAAAAAAAAAGGGTGCCCAACCCAGAACATTGGTAACAGAGGGACGAGGCACACATGAAAGCCCAGACACCAAAGTTGTGGTGAACATGTTAGGTATGGAGGGCAGAAAGGCCACGTTCATGATGGTGTGGCAGGGGAGGAACCCACCAGAGTGCCTGGAACCACTGACCCCAGGAGCTATGGCCACTACAATGCTGCACAGGGGGCCCAGTCCAGACCCTGAGTGTTTCTCTGCTGCCAGCAGCTGGCTCTGAAACTTGCTCACACGTGTGGGCTTTCTCCCCCCTCGCCCCCTGAGCTGGGCAGGTGATGGCATTATCCTGCTCATAGTTGTTCTCATTGCTTAGGAAATGGCGTTACTGCAGAGCCCTGAGGGCACTCACAGGCCTTGCAGCCCCTGCCAGGCCTCCCCCGGGGCTCCCCGCACCCTGCCCATGGCCCAGGACTCCATTTCAGCCCCTGGGGCTGTCAGTCTCTGCCCCAGCTACACCGCAGCTGTGCCAGCCAGCCATGGGCCCTGCGGCGCTAGGCCTGTGTATGGGCCCACATCCCAGCCTGGCCTCGTCCCAGCCCCTTCCCCAGGGAGATGCCCAATGCCCAGGCTGCCCCCAGCCTGCCTGCCGCATGGCTGGGGCATGGGACGGGCCCGGGCTGCCAGGCCCTGCTCTGCCCCAGGGACACCCTGTGGTCCCAGCCCCCAGGGAGTCACCGGCTAGTGCCATGGCTGTTCTGTGCATCAGAAGGTTTTGAGTGTAAAACTTCTGCATATTGACCGTGCCTACAGTAGGGTCTGATCAAGTATTCACAGCGCTTTTCAGCACTTTCAGGTGCACCTGGTACACGCTGCCATTTAAGCGTCCACCCAGGGTCATACCTGCTCATGAGCCGCCTTGTAAATCCCTCAGCCAGTCCTAAGCAGTGACCGCAGCGGAGCACAGAGCGTCCAACGGCACCGACACCATAGACACTACAGCCACAGATTTTCACCCAGGCTACAGCCAGCACCGTGGTGAAGAAGTACAGTCATGGGTGCAGGGCTTAAATCTGTTTTCCACTTACATTGTATAAGGACACATAAATAGCAGGTAAATGCCTCGTTTTCCTGTATTCATCTCCATTAATGTCGTTTCTAAGAATCTCAGTCATTACCCAGAAAAGACAAAAAAAGACCAAACATTAAAGACTGTAAATCCTTTGCAGCATCATTCATCCACTACTGTTTATGAGGATGAGGCTCTATTGAAAAAATAAACTTATTTAAAGAAGAACAGATGAGGTCAGACGGTTGTCTCTTCTTCAAAACTCTATAGAAAGGAAATGTTTTTTCAACTATTTAAGTGATGGAAATTTATTGTTAACATTTGCTAACTAGAAATTTGACAGAAGTTTCCATTTAATTATTTGTCTTAAATGTCTCATGCACTACTGTCTGAGGAACAACATGCATGGAAAAGTATTCAAGAAGCACATGGAAGAAAAAAGCAAAGATCTACGTTTTTATTAGTACGGTTCAGGAAGAAGGGATTGAGAAACATTACTTTCAAGTCCATTTGTGGAAACACAGCAAAAATTTAAAAAGACTATTCAAGAAATGGTCTGCAGTAATAAAAGAGAGAGTTCCTAAACAGCCACATGCTAAAACAAGGACACATGTGAGATATAAAGGGATTCAAATTAATCCTGTCAGACCTTTAGCTAAACTGCATCTTTTCTTTTCCCCTTTCTATTGAATTTTTTGCCTATGACAAATGTCAAATCAGCACTGTTTACCATTAGTAGAAAGGGAATTAGAGTTTTTAAGTCCATATGCACAGATGTTTAATTTTTGGTTCAGGTGACTATCCCCACTGTCTAGCAGTGGGATGAACGTATGGAAGTATAGATCTCAGTTGTTCTACTTGTGTGAACAGAGCTGTGATCTGCCACACGGACATGCACAGCAATCCAAATTTAGCTAGCCTAGATTCCTGTACCTGTGTTTCCTGCTAGCTGCTTGGAGGCCTTCAGGGGCACCTAGCCAGTGGGAAACATTGGATTAAGGAATTTATGTGGAATTGAAGCCATCCGAATCTGGGCCAATGTCTCATCATTACTGCATCTGTAGAAGTGCTTATCCAGAAATTCATTCTACCTATTCATTTTATTCAGCTATTTTGATCATTTATGTGCACTAGTTCATTCCCCAAATTGCCAATAATATGTAACAATCGCAAAGGCAGCATGGTAAATCACAGCAATGTAGCACAGCTCAAATCTTCAAAACAAATTCCTGCACATTCATTAAAAAACTTGACAGTTTGTTCCGCAAAGCTGGTAAAGCCAGTAAGGTGGTGCTGTTTATAGCAACATGGCTAATCAATGCACACGCATCTTTTCCTGCAAGGTTGCTCAAAGTAATTAGTAACAGTGACATAGGGAATTAGAAAGCAAAACTGAAAAATAACGTGTATCAGCTACAAACCACTCAAACATAAGGACAGCAGGGTATAGAAAATTCTTGGCTAGAAGATACTTTCTTCATGGGGGATTTTAGCTGCTCATAAATCTGTTGGGAAACAGATATATCCAAGCATGCTGTGTCAAAGAGAGAATTTCATCATTTGCAAAAAAAGGCAAAACTGCCCTAGATCTAATTCTTACTGAGAGGATGGAGCTGCCTGAGGATATGAAAATAAAGGAATATCCTGGAGCCAAGGACCATAAGCTGTTTAAATTTAGTATTGCAAATGATGGATCCATTGCAGAGTACAAAGACAAACGAGCAAACTTATATTAAGACATCTAAGCTAAGTTCTTGGCCATTTCAAAGTCAGTATCAATGTTATCATTGACTTCAGGGGGTCCAGAATTTCAGTTCTGATTAATAAAATGCGTGGAAGATGACTGAGGAAGGATATTAAAATCTTCCTCTTTTCTACTGCTCTTAAACAAAGAAGCAGCCAATGTTGCTCCACAAGAAAAGAGCCTGAAGTTTGGTAAAATAAATACAAAATTCTACTGAAATTAGAAGATAACCAAATTAGATTGCTTTATAGCCAACAGAACACCGTCTATCACTGTAGGATAAAAGTTGTAAAAGAAAAGAATAAAACAGAAATGTTTAGGGGCTATGAGAACAAAAAAGATTTAAAGTGTTCCTAAAATTCCTAATGAGAAAGTCCTTTCAATAGAAAAGGAAGATTACATTAATAACAATTCAGAATTATAAAGATGATGAACTATTATTTAAAAATATGCCCTTAACAATAATAAAAATGAAAAAGAATGGGAGACAGTAAAGATAAATGCGAACAATTAACAAAGAGGGCTTCGTATTAATTGACTTTTACAAAAGAGCAGATAAGAGCACGTTTCACAGATTTGAACAGAGCTGAGTCAGCCCTCCTTAATATTATTGTCCTCTGATATTAAGAGATTCTACAAACATGTTGTGTACCATTGACAAATATTTGCTGAAAAGCTACTGGAAGAAAGGAGGAAGTTTGTCTACAAGAAAATTGCAGGAAGCCTAGCAATTACCTTCTACTTAGATTAATCACTGAAGTCTTTGTCCTGGAAGTCATGGCTCAGTTTAGGTATCCAGAGGCACATATATGTCTTTCTCAGAGTCAAACCTACTAAAAAAAAAATAAAACAAATAATAAATAAACCTCTTATCCAGGCAGGAACAGTTAAGAGAATGACTGTAAGGAATAAACCTTGCCAAAGTACTTGATGTAAGTTAGAATTGCTAGGTATCTCAGTGTGTTAAATTTAGGATCAAATAGAGGATCAGGAGAATGCCACTGTGAACAAAGAGCAAAATCATGAAGAAAAGTAGCCAGTTTCTAGAAACTGAATCTTTCTGGAGAATCCTTTAAATAGAGTTCAATACAAAGCCATGATTCCATCATTTACACGACGATGATGATGATGAAAGCTTCTTTCTCTGATGTTTTTATGTCTGTAAATAAATTTATTTCCAGCATTTTAACAACAGGGGCTGCTGCTTGCCTTGTTTTCTAAGAACCTCTCTTTTCTTATCACTTTAGGCATTAATAGTCAGGAATCTGTTAATCTGCAGACCATGATTTAGCTTGATTAACATTAACAATGTATTGCTGCTTCTTTACTGGTTGACTTACTGAGAGGGAAATTTAATGAACTCTTCACCTGGCTTTGTTATCCACTTTTGTCTCAGTTTAAAGTGTGATGAAAAGCACACAAAATGCTCTTCTGCTTTTTCAAATGAGGACATTCCTCAGCTCAGCGTGATCAGGTGCTACTGTCACAGGTGTGATGTTGAACCAAAATGGCAGCAGCTCCCACCCTCAAGAAAAGCCACCACAAGCACTGAGGCAGGGGAGGACTATAGCTGTGTGGCATGGGAAGCCACAAGTATCCATGTATTTATTAGTATATATTATGGAGACACCTACGCTCTTACTCTTGCATTCCTCCATCCCAGGCTCTTCCAGTAGCACCACTAATCCAGCTCTTTTCTTTGGCAGCCCCTGCTACAATTTCAGTGCAGATGGAGCAGAAAGAAACACTCCTTCAACTTGAATTTTAAAAATACTCTGGTCTGCAAACACAGCAAGCAATTCTGACAAATTTGTTGTCTTTTTCAAGCCAAGTTCATCTAATCCAAATTGTAATTACACCTAGCCAGGAAAGTCATACTGTACCCATATTAACTTGGACTAATCTTGCAAAGCATTTCTCATAGAAACACAAATGTTCAGCGTGTTGGTTTATATGATGATGTGCAGAAGGATTGCTGATAAATAACACTGAGACTCAAGTAAAGCTTCTCTGGAAATAATCTACAATATGACAAAATGAAGGCTACAGAGTCATTGAGATATTAAATATGAAAGACCTTTCCGATTTACTTACAGCATTCAGTATAACGGATTTATTAGCAGTTCCTATCTTTATGGTAAATGATGCATAAATGATGGCAAAGGTGTACAAGAGAACTGTATAAAGACTCTCGCAGAGTGAATAAATTGGTTGAGTGCCAGCTTTTCTAAGGGTGAATGCTTCCACTGACTTGTTTAGGGCATATCGTGCAATGATGGATGTAAAATTACAACATTTTAGAATGCCAGCAGTTCAAGGGAAGATTCCAAATTTATGAGGAACAACACTCTCATTCCAATAAACCAAACACGTGACCTCAGCCTCTCCCTGCAGGAGAATCATTTTTCTATTCCAAGGCAGGAGAGGTGGAACAAAGCACCTTGTATGTACAAGAGCTCGATTTTACTGTATAAAACTGAAGCTCAGACCAGACAAAGACTTTGTTTTTTGTTTTGTTTTCATAGTTGTACCTGTGTATTTTTAAGGCAATCATTTCCACGTGTAATAATGGCATTTTGAAATGAGACCAGCATTCCAGTGAACCTTCTGCAAAATTCCCAGCTTCTATTGTGCCACAGTCCGTTGCCATTTCCACAGGGCTTTTATAATATACATAGGGAAAGTGTCAATTCAAATTCAAAGACAGGGAACACCTTTTTTGATGAAGCATCCTGTATATCATGTACTAGCTGGAGGTGTTCTCTGCTGCTTGACAGGGAACAATGACATGACAAGCAGGGAGAGAAGGAGCTTTTAACCAGTTTAATGTGCAGAGAGTTGGCACTCACTGAAAAGTCATTTGCCTGTTTGCTATTTTTTTTAAGTATGCCTCTTTCCTTTGACTTGTCATTACTCCTGTAATATACAATTTTGTCTTCTGTTTGTAATTTTCTGCTGCAGTGATTCCAAAGGTTCAGAATAATCTCTTTCTATCTTACTAGAAACAAGATAACAGAATGTGTATCTAAATAGTTTGCTTATTCCAGAACCTAAACGAGGTCCCGTTTAGTATAGCTTGCTGTACTTTTCTTACTGCTGCAGCAGGGGCCTTACATGAGCGTTACAGTGCTTGTGCTCTATACTTTCCATACTTCCTGGGAGTGATTTGGACCAAAGGCATTTTTCATAAAAGAAAATGGTCAAGATTTGTTCTAAATGGCAATCTGTTAAGCACTGTTCTGTGGACAAAAAAAAGTCAGAAAGTCATTGCCCTTTTCTTCTGGCAGAGAGAATTGGTCTATTAAATGCAAGGCAACACAGAATTCTACTTCAAGCTAAATAACATATTTTGAACTGTTATCAGGCACATTACATGACATTAAAGATAAAATTTAAGAATCGGTAGAATTTCTATCGTTCTTGCATGCAGTTTATTTTTCAAGTTAAGCTTTCAAATATTGAAAGTTCACATTCAGTGCCTTGATCAAAAATGATAAATGAACTACTGAATTAGAAGAAGATGCTGCTATTATTTTAACCAGTAAACTAACTCAGGGTTAATCTGGGTGTTATTTAGCCTATTGAAAGTGTTTTGAGTGAACATATGGTTTCTATTGTGAAATCAAGGCACAGTTTTAACTATGAATATAGATAATTACCCTTTGGACTTTAAACATTTATATGTGTCACGTTATGTTGGAGCATTTTTCATGGTCAATAGGTTGAAAGGTTATAGAGTCGAAAATTTAAATTGAGTGTGTTTGAGTAAAACTATCCAGTGTAATGATAGTACAATTCGCTACTGCTCTCTCTTGGAAAGAGGTAGTAATAACACTCAGTGAGCATGAGCAATGTAGCAGGCTATTTATTTAAATACAGATTGTTATGGTAAAAGATTTTAATATGAGAATTACAGGAATTCGACCATAGTATATATTGCTAGAAAATCCCTGGTTACTGGAGCTTAATTTGATATATATACACAGTATATTTGGGGGCCTAATTATAATGCTAACAATAAAACCTTTAAATAAACTACGTGCATAAGTATGTACGTGTGTGTGTGCGCGCGCGCCTTAGAGCTGGGAGTATTGCTATATCCCCACCAATACCTTCTGCTCTTGATTTAGGCTTGAAAGTGTGTTTAGTTTTACTCCCCGAGTATAGCCCTTGGCAACATCCCCTTCCAAGGAGCCAGACATGATGTCTGCACTGAGGATGGCTGAAGGACCCAGTGAGTATGTGCGAGGAGTACTAATGTCCTGGCTGCGCGGCGGCTGACTCACAGCAGCCCTGCCACCATGCATCTGCTGGAGTGACCCCATCAGCCCAGGATAACACCCCATCAGGGGCTCTAACAGCCTCTGAATAACGTAGTTCATAACGAGAGAAAGCTAAAGGTGCTTCTGGTCCCTGGCCTAAGGAGGCACGTTTTCACCCTGCCTTAACAACTGAAGGCATTTTGGGTGAGGTGAGCAGCTTCCTGCTTTGTCCTCATGGATCCCAGAGATGGTGAGCGCTAGGGGTACATTTCTCAGCAAGACAGCTCCTGAACCCGAGCTTATTTCTTGAGGGCTAGCATGCAATTCTCTGAACACCAGTGCACACTCCAGTATGGATGTACCCTAGTGTTAACTGTAGAATGCCTGTGTTATCTCTGTTGAACTTCCAGCCATTGACAACCTGGGAGATACATGACCCAAAACAGCTTTAAGCAAAATTAGCTAAGTATTTATCAATAATTAATAATTTGGGAGTATTTAACGCACCTTAGCAAACACAGAGTAAGGCGTTAGACCACAAACCGTTGCTACAAGAAAACCAAGGACTTACCAAAAAAAAACAAATGAAATGTTTATTCTTGTGATTACTCTTCTATATATGTTAATTTTCTTTTATTATGTTTTAAATGTATATTTTTATGCATTGTATCAGATTTTGCAAGAGAATACAGTTTTTGTCTATACACACAAAAGAACAATGAAATTCCTTTTTTCCCTGCCCACACATGTGCTTTATGTAATGGCAGCCATTTTAATTACAGCGCATCTCTATTCCTGCCATTTCCTATTTCTAGAAACACACACACAAAAAGCATTTTTTAGTAATTTCTAGAAGTATGTATATTCAAAATATCCTTTGATTAGTCTTTACACCATTGAACTGCATCCAAAACTGCTTCACTTATCTATTGCTTTCCATGGCAACCTGGTTTTTAGCACTTTCCAACATTGTTTTCTAACTTCTGAAGAATAACTTCTTTCCTTCCTTCTCTTCCATTGTAGGTGGTCACTCCCTGTCACTGTCAGTCTAGGAACCACACAGTGAGGTTATTGCTAATAGCTAGTAACTGTTCCTCAGTAATGGCAATTAGCAAAAATTCATTGCTTCATGAAAAATCCCAAACACTAACATATTGGGGTGTTATTAAAATGTTAAACTATATTTTAATAGATTTTTAAAAGTTTGGATTTTTTTTCCATTGAAAAAGATGGGGTTTTTTCAGGATTTTCACTAAAATATATAATTTTATTTGTTTCAAGTTAGCTCAATCTTAAACTGTGTGGCCCAGTAGTAGTTGCTGCTTTGGTGCCTAACAGGCTCTTTAGCTGGACTTCAACTTGTAATAAGCCCCAGCTGCTGAGTGGCCAATGGATTATGCTGTTTAAAAGATGAATTCCCGTGAATCCATGTGCAGTTTATGAAACACAGTTTCTGAAATGTTGTGGATCAGTTCAGGTAGCAAGTATTTTTAATTTGGAATAAATGAGATGAAACATGATATTTTATTCCAGTTTTCCTGATAGAAAAATTGAGTATCATTGGCCTAGTTGAACTGTGCCAGTGTCACAGAACTGCCATTTGCTGTTAAAAACGGGAAGGTGAAAAATTATTGAGCATCTTTCCCAACTATTATCTTTACTCTTTATGCTACAGTAATATTAAGAGGCACACGCTGAGAGTAAGGCTCTATTTTGTTAGGCACTGTAAAAATAGATAATAGGAGATCTTTCCCAAAAAAGTTTAGAATATCTGTGGAGAAGATAAGATCGAGGAAGGGGAGCAGAAGAAATTGAAGGCTGGAGCAGGCCAATGGCCAAACCAGAAATAGGAAACTTTTATTTTATTTTTGTTTTATTTTTAAACCTCAATTTGTTATTCCCTCAAAATCAGCCTTCTTGCTTCTTTTTAAAAATGCATTTTGTTCATTGTCTTTCTGTGTGTCACTTTGCCTTTTTCTGTGTCCCTGCTTTCCTTCTTTTCCTTTCTCCCTCCCTTTTTCTTGATTATTTAGTCTGAAAATCATTTTCCTAAAACATTCAGTTGTACAATGTCATCTAATCTATTCTGCTTAGGTTTTTATATCAACTCTTGGACCAGTATATATACCTTCTCTCTAAGGAAGTTTGTCTTTGTTATTCCACTCCTATATAAAGTTTTCACATTTGCTGCTGTTTTTATTTTTGTTGTTTGTCTGCAAAGAGGACTTTTAGATTCCTTGATCAGAGATGTGCAAACTCTTGGGGAAAAAGAAAAAAAAATATCCCTGAAGATTTTATAACACAATGGTGAGAAAACAAATTACCATGCTTGTCTTTTAATGGGGAAGGAGAAGAAAGAAGCTACCAGTGCTCTCCAGAAGTTGTGCCTTCCACCAGCTGGCGTTGGAGGTGAGCCTAGAAAGAGGTGACAATTGCATTTTGTCTCTGCACTTTGAATGGGAGTTCTGGTGAATACTGCATTTACATAGAAACAACTGCTGCATGAACATATACTTTCAAATACGCAGGAAACCTTTTCTGCTTGTGAATTTTCGAGTCACTCAAGTGACCACTGTATTTTAGGTCACATCTGAATAAAAAGTCTCCCAGAAGCTGGCCTTGGCCTGCCTGTCACTTTTGTGTCTCTCTGTGATGCCTCAAGCTGCAGCTGAAAAACTACTGCAAATGGGGCACTACATGTTTTTAATTCCCCCTCTTCCTCCCACCCAAAAAATCTATTTTTTTGCCATGCAAATAGTCATTCCTATTTCTCTCCTAATAAGCTTATCTTGCTGATAGCTTGACTAAGCTCATGTTGTATTCAGAATTCAAAGTTTCCTAATTAAAGTCCAATTCCAGTATTCCTCCTTAGATATTCAGTGCTTCTGCACACTGTGAAGAAAGATATTTTTAGAAAATATGGGCCACTTAATTCCCGTTAAGTTTTCTATAACAGATGGTATAGTTATTTGATTTATGCATTCACCTTCACGTGGCCCTGCTGACTGCCAGGTTTTTTTAAACCTCCAAAATTCTTTTTTGTTATGCAGTGAAACTTCACCCTTTCCACTGCATGAAATATTAGTTTTACTTAGAAAATCTAACTGCGTGCAATTTTCATGTTACTGAAATTGTGCACGGTCTGGTGATTAATTGTATTGTCTTGATCACAGCCTCAGCCTGATGTTCAGGGCTCATTACAGCGGGAGGAATTCGGCAGAACACGAATCTTAACCAGGTGTGGCTTATTAAAGTGGCAGTGCCCAATTTAAAGACCATAAAGGATTTGTATCAAAATTGATGCTTTTAGCTACTTTTCCCCTCCCAGGATCGTAGAGATGTAATACAAAAAGGACAACGTAGCTTGCTCATGAAAATCACTCACATCCATCATGTGAAAAAGCAGCTCTGATCTGTTCCTCCCTTGAGTGGGAAGAGTTGCAATATACCTTTAGTACAGCACATTCATACCAAACATCTTCAAAACTTTCCTTAGTTTGACACAGATTACAGTTCCTAAGGTACAGTTTGCATTATGTACTGAATTGTGTATTTCTCATCTCTCAGGAAAATGTTTTTCTTTCCTCCAAAGATGCCCTTGCAGCATCAGTACAAATACTGAGGAGAGGTAAATCTTGTAGGAAGCTATCGACAGCATTGATCTTGAATTCGACACAGACTTCATATTTCCATTCCATATTTTATGCAGTCTAATCTGATGTGGGGGAAAACAGCATAGAGGGGGGGGGGGAAGGAAAAAAAAAAAAAAAGAAAGGAAAACTTTTTACTACCAGGTGAGCCTACCTTCACCCCAGTGTGAGTGCTGGTCCCTCACAGGTGATGCTAATATGCTGGTGGTAAGCTGTCAGGTGGCCAGCAAGGTTCATTACCTACCGGAGAAGCAGGACAGCTTGCTGTTTGTTCAAATTTTGGGAAGCTTTCAGAACAGAGAAGATTTAAGTGGGATTGTTGCCCCACTCTTGAACTTTGGACAAGCCATGTGAGTTGGGTGTGCATTTGTTGCTGCTGTCATGGGGAGCTACAGCCTGATGCTTCTCGGCCTGAGAAATATGGGGCAAACTTCACACCTTCTCACAGCTATAGAACACAAAGGCTAGGTGAAGGGGCTAAATTTGAAATTGCAGTTTGCTGCCATTTCATCGTGCTCTGTTGGTGTCAGGTGAAAGTATCAAATGGAGCCACACGTTCATCGGTTGCAGCGTTTAAAGTAGCTGCTCCCTGCAGGTCAGTGCTGGTTTGTGCTTCTTTAAACCTAAAAAGTATTTTCCTACCATTAAGAATGGGACCAGGCATGCTGTTAATCTTTTGGAAAAAAGACTTCTGTGACATTGTTTATGACTACAGAGGATTTGATCTGGTGACTTGATACCCGTTTTCTCATAGTATGTGCCTCTAAAGTGCTCACAAGCAGAAAACAGTATGGGAGCTCTAACACCTTAGTGTAAATATTGAGTGTTTAAAGATACTGACTAATATAAGACTAGTTTCTTTGTTATTATGGAAATCAAGGAAAGAAGCAAAATGTCTTTGAAATACAATTGAAGCTTAATCCTCAACAAATCCAGAACTTTACACAAGGTGACACTTTACTTTTTTTGTATTCTGTGTGCTTTAACGGTAGCCCTAAATGAGCTGCACACAAGCAAAGAGGACTACTTTGTTCCACATCCACCGGAAGAGTAATCTGATATGCTTTCAGTAGTTATTGAAGGGGAGGAATATGATAATGAGAAGCAACTAATGACAAGAAACCCATTGGAAATGTAGGTTATCATTTCATTGCTTTCTTACCTTTACTTTCTTAAGGATTGTATTTAAGTTGTCCCTAATACTTACAAACTATGGATGGGGTGGTATATATTTTTTGAAGGAGGTTCATTCCTCAGGTATGTGACAAATGCTTTGATCTATTAATTATGTGCAGCTGACCAAGAAGTTTGGCAGTGGATACCCCTTATCTGAAAAGGAGTAAGTTAGTGAGTGGAGAATCAGCCTTCCCGATAGCTGTTGTCACAGGGAGCTCAAATAAGGAAGAGGGAGAAGGACAACGCCCGCTGAGAACAGCCAGTCTGACGTGGGATGGTGAAAAAGGGAATTCCCAGGCAGTCAAGGCTCAAACAAAGGGAAGGTGCATGTCCTGGCAGGCTTTAAATAAAGCAGCGTACACTTGAAAGCTTACCACAGCTTCAGTGGAAGCAAGGCCTAAGGAATTAGTAAGCCAGTCCAAAGCAGATCCCACAGGAAAAACAGCATTGTTTCAAAGCATAAGAGTATTATCTCAGTGGGCAAGAAGGGAAATGCAGGGGAAATGCTGGCAAGGTTGTACGGTGAGCTGCCCTAAGGTGCAGCAGTGCACTGCGTGCATGCGTTACACTGCTGGGCTCCCATATGGAGTTCTTAAAAGTACAGTAAGATTACCTGTCCTGCTCCCAAACCTATCATTCCTAATTTTTGTATGGGCTATTCCTTTTACTGCCTCTTAGTGACTGGGGAAATCTAGACTGTGGCTGGTGTTGTGGTATATGTTTCTTTAAGAAGGTGCTCTATAGAGATATCTTGGAATTAGCATGTGTATCATGAGACATAGAGGTTGCCATGGTAAGTACACATTTTTTAATTGAATAGCAGACTAATAGGCACATAAAACCTCCATAACTTGTTGGCACATAAATTACCTCTCCTGGGGCTGTAGGCAATTAAACATACTTCTTTTCTGAAATTCTTTCCAAGTCTTTTTCTCTGTTTTTGTTTAGATCAGAGCCTCTCATATTTCTTTCCCTTTTTCCCTCAACAATGCTTCTTGGTTTTCTTTTGTCCCTTTTAGATTACTCTATCTGTCTCTCTCTTTCCTGCCTTCTCTTGAATGTCATATACTTCACAGAGCAGGGTAATAAAGAGGATATCGAGCTATAAGAGGGGTCTGGTTGCCTTTTTTAGTTATTATTGTTTAAAAAGCATAATTTGGTAAATTTGGTATTCATGAAATTCTCTGAGTGCAAAATAGTGTGAGGCGTATACAATATTACTCACCTGTTTGGTCAAATACATAGAAGTGGCCATTAAATTCCAAAAGTTATGTTCAAATGAAATATATGTATTAATATACTACAATCTAAGTAGGTGTTTTAATAATCACCTTTATGCAGCTCCCCTAAGGCCACATGTTCTCCCCAGAACATAAGTTTATGACATTTTGTAACTTTAGAAAACAGAGTAATGCTGCTGTAAATCTTGTTTGTTTCTTTTGCTTCATTTGAGCTATTCTGATTTGAACTGGCTGGCCCAGAGATCTTTTGATGTTATTCTCTTTCCTGACAATACTTTCCTCATTGGGCATGTTTTATTTCACTCTACCAGTGGCGTAATGAATACATCATTTGCCTATGTGCATTGTTTCAAAAGTGGGCATTGTCTCTAATCTCTTCAGCAATACAATAAATCACAAGCTGAGGCACTGCCTTCTCGTTCCAGTTTTTAAAGATTTTTTTGCTTTTTTCCGGTTACACAGTTGTTATAGAGAAGCAAATCAAGAGAAGGTTATTTGTACTTGCTCATACCTCAGCTAT
The DNA here is from genome assembly GCA_008921705.1 of Burhinus oedicnemus. Classification (NCBI taxonomy): domain Eukaryota; kingdom Metazoa; phylum Chordata; class Aves; order Charadriiformes; family Burhinidae; genus Burhinus; species Burhinus oedicnemus. Next base: position 3,157,270 of record VFFE01007836.1, read on the forward strand.
TTTTAGAACCCATATTGACAAATTTTCAACTAGACATTGTATTTCGTAAAGAGCACTGCCCTGAAATCACTGTGGCTTGAACAATAAGAAAATTCAGGACTCCAGGAGGCCAACACAACAGGATATCCATAAGTAACAACGCCTACTTATCAACAAGGGGTGAGCTTAACAGTCTTGTTCCTGGCTGTGACAAACAGTGAGCAGAATTCCTAGCGAGCTGGAGAGCAGCGAATAAATGCACAAGATACCTCCAAAGAAAGATTAGGCGCGGCTGACTTGGTCTGTTCCTTTGCACAAATCAAGAGCAATTTAAAGCAATAATGACTGATAGTTTTCCACAGACATCCTGACTTTTATCCTATTGCAGTACAGAGTTCATCCACCTTTGTTTTTTTGCTTTGATTTCGGTGTTCATTTTTTATGATGTTCATTTTTTATGATGAAAGTGGTCTTGTCTTGAAGGAACAGATGAGTAGTCTTTTTTTGTCTTTTTTTTTTTTCTTTCCCCTGAGTAGTTCAAAGACACCTTTAACAGCTCGGAACAAAAGGAAATTATTGTACAGATCAAGGGATTACAAAGCAATGTTTTTACAGATTTAAAATAAAATATAAACAGCTGTTGAGAGATGAACGGCACAGAGACAGTTGTTGCCAATTCATTAATAATACCAACACAAATCTACTCTGTTTATTATGTTTTTAACCCATGTTTGTCAATAGGGAAAACAGTCATAATTTGAACTTGTAGAAATAATGAATGTGTACCAGATAGGTTCAGTGTAGAGATTTGAGAATACCAGCATGACTAGTGTTTGCCATCTGTGTAATCAATATTTCCTAACAGTGTAATGAGAAATAGCTCATTCATGTCCTTGCCCCTTTGGCCCAAACAATTAGTCACTGTTTGTAGCCTTGTAGGTTTGTCTGCATTAGGAGTGGCACGCAGAATATAGGCAGTCAAATCTATTAGTGCAACCTGTCTCTGGTTGGAAGGGATTTACATGAAGTCTGTTTCCTTGAACGTGACAGAAACAAGCACATTGCCACCCCCTTCCTGGGCACAGAAAGCATTGAGGCAGAGCTCAGTTGCTCTGCTGTCTCTGGGCTATTCACTCAACTACTTTTCTCCTTGCTACTTTCTCCTCCAGTCGTATTCAGCCCGCCAAAGTGTTCCCCCCTGCCACGGTTTCAGTATGAAGCTCCCTGACCACGTTGGCAGCTCCCGCAGCCCATTGCTTTGGGTGGCAACTTCACATGTTCCCTTTTGGCTGCAGGAAGGCAGTGAAGCGTTCTTCCCGGCAGTCTGAGGGAGGGATGACCAACAATCACACGGGAGTGACCAAATCTATGCCATTCAGTAGGAAGTTTGATAGCTTCTATTAATGCTTTACCATAGTAGAATTTCTTTTATGTAGGCTATCCAGCACACTAGAAATACTGCTTTCTAACGGAGCGATAACAGCATGGCAATAGTGATCAAGCTTGAGTTCTTTGAGTCATATGACAAGTGCAAAGAGAAGGGACCTGAGACAAGCAGGGATAACGCTTCCTCATCTCTTGCTCACGGCATTGGCATTGCATGAAGACTTGTAGCTAAACAGAAGTTCCTGCGGGAATTTGAATATAAGACAACAGATTTTGTAATGGAGTGGTAAACTACATCAGGCCCTAATCTCGCAGCTGTGTAACAGCTCTCTCACATAGAAAACACTTAATTTCAGTGTATGTTTATAGCACTTTTCAGGTTGTAAACTGCAGGAATTAGTATCTCAAATAGATGAGAATATTTTTTTTTTTTTGCCATGAAGATCTCACTATCTCTCTGTATCTGTAAGGTGTGTAACAAATTGATAAGCTACAATCTGAGAATGGTAAGTACAGTAGATAATAGTCCACTCTGCAAAGAGCTTTTTCTCTTTGGAAAAAGCTTTCTGTAATTGAATAGACTTATATGAAGCTTTCTATAGAATTTCTAAACTGTCCATCACTGTATACTAGAGGATTACAGCTTTCGGTTTTGGACAATCAATTCTGAAACTCTTTCAGTTTTTATTGGCTAAAGTTGAATTCATACAACAAACTCTAGGTTTTAGTGAGCAAAGGTTTAGGCTGATGTTAATTGTGTCTGCTGCTCTTTTCCTAAAATGCCATTAAATCAGTTTCTGTATTCTTTAAATAACCTCACAGGTGTCAGTGTTCTTGTTTCTTGAAAGGACACTTACCAGATACAATGATGTTTAAGGGATCCAACAATACGAGAAAGACCAGCAAATGCATTGGTTTTTTTGTTTGGTTTGAACATCTTCTCAATGTTAAGACCATCTTTCTGGGGGAGCCTTACTGAGTTTTGAATACTTGTCACTGGCTGTCAGATCCCTTCATTGCCGGGAGCAACCAGCACAAAGGTAGTACAGGCTATTCTGTTTCATGTGGGTTTACATGGTGGAGATGAGAGCTTTCCCTGCATGCCTCTGAGGGCGTTACACTACCTGTTGAAAGGCTTTAGTTTAATGACACCCATGGTGTATCCTCTCCATCCCTTGCTCCTCTGTCGGGATCCTTGAGATACCAGGGCATTATCATAGAGGGGTGCTGCACCAGCGAGTATGCTTTGGATGAGCTGTAAAAACCATGCTCCTTCTCTAACCACTGCTGTTCCTTAGCTAACAGGGTACAGTTAAAACTGACATTACTGTTGTGACTGCTTTTGCTCTGGCCGAAATAAGCCTATTTACACTTTTTTCCTCTGTCTTTCAAATGAATACATTTTTCATGCTGAAGACGTAGCTTTAAATCATGAAGTCTTTTTTAATATGCAAGGCCTGATCCTGATGTCTTTACTTATGCTGAATAGGACTTAAGTCAAGTAAGTTCATTTACTAACTTTCTGTCCATAATGAGAATCTGGCTCCTATCACCTCTTGAGAGGGATGTATTCAATGAAAATTGGATATATTCGGATTGAGCTAATTTGTTCAGAACTGGTGATAAGGTGGTATGTATGCATATGAGGTACATATGCGACCATAAGGCATGAACTGCAGATTACCATCAAGAAAACCCTGATGTCAGTGCTGAACTTCCCAAAGGGGCATAAGAAGGAACATTAACTGTTTAAATGTGAGCAAAAGCTTGCAGCATGAAGGAATTGAGATACTTGGATCCAGACTCTCTAGACACCAAAGACAATGCTCATCTCAGTTTAGAATGAGATGGGAAGTGTAGAAAGAGACAGTTAATACTTACCAAGATAGATGATATATTTGTTTTATTTATTTACAAGACATTCCAGATCTTATACTGTTACTACTCATACTCTTAACAGTTTCTTTTCTGTGAGTCATTCTGTTGTCCCCAGTGCAAGAGAGGACAGTAAATACATCTTGAGTGCTTCATCAAATTTCCCTTTCTATCACCACTCAGCACTTCACTTGACTTAAATAAGCCAAATTAATGTGCCACAGCAGACTTAAAAAGCAGTTTTCTCCCCCTGCCCCCAGGTGTTTCTTCTGTTATAAAATAATTTGGCCATGTTTTATCAGCAACATTAATAGTAAATGCTTACTCAATAACCCCTCTTGGGAGCATACATTTCATATATCTACTACTGTGCAATTATGACTCTGATGGAAAGGTAAGTTTTCCCTGATAAGATATCTGAGAAAGCCAAAACGTTGATCTTGCTCTTCTGGTGGCCTAAAATCCTCTATATCTATTAAGAAGGGATAAATATGCACTAAACTTGTGTTTGGACACATACGCTTAGTATAAGCTCTTTCCTTTACAATACTGATACATAAAAGTGCCTGGTTTTTGCAGTATTTACTTAAGACCTATTAAATGGAATTGATTTATGGAAAATACACATCTATCTCCAGAAACCTAGATCCCCTCGAAATGCTTTATTTTAGATACCAAAATAGTCTCTTCAAACTTTTCCTCTTTTGGAAGCCTAAGCTACTTCTAGAGTATAATGATTGCTACCTGAACCAGAGTTGTGTGAGTGTTTCTTCTGCTGTGCTAGAAGTGGGCATTTGAAACCTAATTTTTTACCCAGCAAGTACCAGAAGAATGGGTCCAAATAACATGGATGCATGTAATTTTCCATTGTAATGTAAGGACAATGATTAGCAAAGACTCAAGTTAGTTTCATTTGGCTTGTATCTATATGCTTTTCTGCTTCATACAGCAAAATTTTACTCTTATTTCAGATACCAAAGCATAAACATCAAAACAACAACAACAAAAATAATTAATGTTATGTGCTCTCAACTTTCTGGGTGTTTTCCCAGATTCAGTATTTAAATATTGTTTTGGGTACTGGATTTCTCTAGGCAGTTTTTGGAAGTTCATCTTTTTAGAATAATTAATTGTGAAATGTCTCTGTTGCATAACTACACCAAAGGACATGTTTGCGCCATCTCCTGCACTTGTCACTGATTTGTTCTGAAGTATATGAATAAAAGTTCCTTTTCAGGAGTGCAGGAAGTCTTAACACTGGATTTAAGATGGTGTTAGCGCAAACAATTTTGGGGGAAGTTTTCCTTAGTTACCGTAGCCCACTATGTGATTACTATGTAGTCTAATCTTTTCTGACCGTAGACATTGTTGCTGTGCCAAAATTTCTACAGCAGAAGCCAAAGAAATTAATCTTTCCTATAATGTGTAGTTAGTCTTTCTCCATCATGGAAAAGTGATGGTGATGATACCAGAGATGCTTTGGGTAGTATAAAGCTTGATGTATCGATGACTCTTAGGCAGCAGAAGAATCCTGTTGAGCCTTGCGCGTTGAAGTCATGCTAGGTCGGCATTTGGGCAGCTACTTACCAGTTGCCCAAACAGCTACACACCTATCTGTTTCTTCCTCATATCTTCTCTTTTCAGACATTTTAAGCCCCTTTAAACTCATTTCACCCCTACTATTTGTGAAATTATCTAGGGGAGGGACAGAGAGTTATGAGGGTGTGTTTCACTTTTCTGGCCCTCTAGATGCTTTGGGTTTTTAAGAAGCTGGAAAATACCATGTTCAATACAATCACAACCAGTGTCTTTATGACAAGCTGACAGACTAGGAGTCATATTACATAAAGTGACAAATATGACAAATACTTGCTCTAAATATCTTTAATATAATTAATTTAAGCATGGTAAGATAATGCAGTTTCATAACACATTACATTTATTGGTAGCAAGTGAAAATTTATAGCATTTGATGCAAAACGACAAGTCTTGTCATATAGCTGCTGATTAATATTTGTAACAAGGGTTATGTTGTTTGAAATATTCACTGCTCAAATAGAAGACATTATCTTCTGGTGCTGATAGTTTGTCTATTTTAAAGCAACTTTTATTCCTAGCTAATAAACATATAGCTTTTTGATGTATTTCAAAACGCAGAGCTGAGTCCTGCTCTCTAATGAGCTCTTTGCCATCCTTTTTAAGAGCTTAGTGCACTGAACTATGGCAGTGCAGTATTGTGGCTGTATGTCTTTATGGGGCTTAGGTCTTGTGTTTTCTTTGTCCTTTCACCGCATATATGAATAACATCCTATACAATACAAGTACTAACACAATCCTCAGGGGGATGTAAAATGCAATATAATTGCCACGTCCAGAGGTAAGATTGCCCAAAGGAAGGTGTAGGTGGCAGCCACACATGTTGTGGTGATCCCAGGTGTCCACTCCAAACAAAAGGAACCCACCATCTGCTCTCCCCTGAAGGAGCACGTTATACCTCTGATATGTTGTAAGAGTATGTAATTAAGTCCCAGTACCTCTGAGGGTTACTTTCTTGAGGCTCCTTAACTAAGCTGATTGTTTTAACTTTGTATTATCCAATTGATTTTTAAGACCCACTATGCAACATCAAGCACATGGTATGTTCAGTGCCACGCTCTGACAAGTACAAGGCTGGGTATATGTTGTGGCACGTAAGACAACTTAAATTGCACAAATTAGTCAACAGCTGCTTTAAAGAGTCTTGATTGTACACCTGGGTCTGTGTATTTCCAGTTCTCCAAAATTTCCAGGATTAAGACAGATCCTCATTCTGCAATGACACCTTTAATGGCATAGTTGTAAGCAACGTCTCTGGCTACAGTTTTTGCGCATCTGGTGCGTCACTCTGTCAGGCTCCGATCCCTCTTAAGCACAAGATAATCCTTTTCCTTGTGACAGGTTTCTCATTTCAGGTGCTTTCAGCATAACAACTCAGAATTTCTCCCTTGCCATCTTTTGAATCAATAACGTTAAAATAATATTGTTGCTCCCATCTGAATTCAGGTCTGAAACTGCAATCCAATGTAAGATGACTATCCAGAAGAAAAAAGGGGAAAAGAGGGACCTAACTGTAATCAGATTAGTTCACTAAAATTGTAACCTGGACTTCTTTGTTATAATTTTAAAAAGCAACCAAATATACTGTATGAACATTACTATACAAGCGAGATTAAAAAAGGCAAAGAGGACAGGAAAAACTTTTTGCCTGGAGACTTATAGAAGCCTACTTCTTAATCTGCTGCTCAGCCTTTCCTTTTTTTGGGTGATGTCTTCATTTTGGGGCACTTTGTGCAGATTCATTTAAAAGGAAGGAAAAAAAAAATAATCCAGAAAGATCGTCTAACCTCACAGCCGGCTCTTACCATCATGGGCTCGAGATGCTGTGCTCTCAGAAATGGCAAACTGCTGTCATCACACTTAGAAGCCGTTTCAGAGGTGACATTCTCCTGGCAAAGGTCACTTGCTGTTGTGCAAGACAGGTTAGTACATCATCTTTTGTGAGATTGGAGTGCAGGCTGCATCAGCAAAGCTCTCTGAAACACATCAAGGTATATTATCTTTTCAGTAAAACAAGGAGGATAACAGGTTTCCAGGTTCTGGCGTGGCTGATGAGAGTCAATGTCCATCAGCAGTACGGTCTGCGTAAACGTTTACCCCACACAATGCAGGAAGTTTTCTGTAGGGAATATTCCTCAAAATAGCACCGTATTTCACAGTAACTTTTGTCTGAATTCATACTCTTTTCAGGACAAAACATGTGGTTGCAGTGGATTATAATTTCAGAGCAGTAACTGAATTTTTATCGTAAACTGTGGATTACTATTACTGGGATCTGGGCAGACAGATACTAAACAGGGATCAAATACAGGTACTTATAATAAGGCACCATTTGTGTGTATATGCACATTTTATATATATATTATACACATATGCTGTTTTCTGTTGTCTACAGAAAACCCCCACTGACTGGTTACTGCCCTTTAGCGATCAGCTCCTCCCAGTCAGGCAGAAGATGAAGTGGGATGAGGAATGACAGACAGGAACAGTTTTGTTTGGAATTATGAAGGATAGTGCTACTAAGCACATCTCGCACTTGAAGGCAAAATTTTGAAATACTCTTTCTTTACTTAATCTCTTTCCCTACTCAAATCGTGGCTGTAAAACCACTTTTCATTTTATAGTTTTACATGGTCATAATATGGTTTTTCTCTGTACTGGTAATTATATTTTTTCCAGTTGTCCTTGTTCATCACTCATGCAAATTCAACTGTCATACAAATGCCATCACAGGTTAGCGCATGCCTTGTGTCAACATTAACCATGACTCTTTGAGGTATTTTAATAGTAGTGCTGAGTAAATACAGCCATATCAGATAATGTTGGGGGAGAGGGAAATGTTTTAGTGAAAACAAAACTGGATTTTCTCTTTTAAGGGTTGTAGGACAGAAGTAAGAGAGAAAAAATCTTTCCTTCCTCCCCCCCTCCCCAGAATGTTTTGTTTTACTGGGCATTTTGTTACATGCTCTTATATTTTACCTTTAAAGTTTCAATTTGGAACCTTTTTTAAGCTATAAAAAATGACATTTTGAAAGTGAAAAATCAGTATTTCTTAAATTAAATAATCTGACAATGCAGTGATTTGACACTCGATTTTTTTTTCCAACAATTTCTTTTTGTTAAAGCACTTCATAGAACTTAAACACTCTGTTTGTCCCTCCAATTTGTACTTTTCTTGCTGAAAATGAATGACCAAGCTAAAACTATAAATTGTAGATAAAATGAATCTTAGTGTTTCAAGGTAGAGAATTTTCTTATGATGACACATAAGAAGTATTTAGTTGATTGATGTCTACAGATCCAATGATTTAGTCTACTAAATCCATTAAACCCACAATATGACTTGAGGACAGAAACCCTCATGATGTTGTTTTCCCACTAGTGAATGATTAAAGCCACATGCATATGCCCTTGTTATTGAGAGGAAAAAGGAGTAGGGTGCAGTAGGAGTGGGTTCTACAGTGAAATAAAGAAAAATAGTAAAGGAGAAGTAATGTTTTCTTCTAAAGCATCTTGCATTTGTGCAAGAAATTTCAGTAGTGATATGAATAGATGAGCAGTAATGCTGATGTTTAAAATCTCTTCAAAACAGGGATATTTCCGGTAAATACATTTGTGAACAGCGTCCTCTTGAAAACTTGTCCTGTTTGTGTGTGGGTTTAGGGCTTTTGGGACAGGGAGAAGGGAAAAAGCTAGAAGGGAAAATATTCTCCACTGATGTATGGCTGTGTTTCAACTCAAGTCAATGGAGTTTGGTTACATTACCTGAACAATTGACCCTCGTGCTGTAACTGGAAGATCTAGCTGTGGTATGTGTAGGACTATCATCTCATGTATCTATTGACGAGAGAGATTGAGACAGACAGCGTGATAAAAATCTGTGTTATGTGGCCTTGTCTCTATTGAGAGATCTGGGAGAAAGCTGTCCAAAGATGAGAGATGGAGTTAGCCACGGCAATGAATCAAAATGCATTGAATCGTGGTGTCTAGCCTTCATTCCTCCAATATCTGTGTCCTGTACCACCCGATCTGGTGGCTCTCTACTCCTCCTACAGGGATAGGATGCAAAACCAGAATGCCAGAACACGAACAGGTCTCCAGATGACCAGAAACCAGCCAAAAATTCAGCTATCTGGGCTTTCATTTAACATGGAAAAAATGCCCAAATTACCGTTATGGTCCAATTAATGGCAGTCATAAAGTATGACCCCTGCTGAGGGGTTCATGCCATTTTAACATAAAGGCTATGAAGAGCTGGTTCTCGTCCCGACGTCTGGGGGGGCAGGACTGTACCCATCACTTCTGCACTGCCTGCCCCTGAGGCTGCACAGGACTGGGACGGGTACGGACACTGATGAGGGTAGCTGAGAACAGCCAAAGTGTGGTAATAGCTCAGACATGTCTTTGGTCTACTCCGGCAGCAGTTCTGCGTATGATGTACCTGTGGGCAGCAGGGTGGCATGCAGCCAGGTATGTCAGCGTTATTCCCACTAGGGATTTCTCTGCATCAAACTTTCTCAGGTGTGACAGGTTTACATCCACTCTGCATCACCTAAGAGATTGGTATCTGTCCTAAAATGCTTTTAGAAAAGGCAAACAAGTTACTGCAAAGTGATGTTGCATTAATTAAAAGAATATAATCGCCTGTTCCCAAAATGTAGCTTTCAGTTTTAGCTTATTTCAGGTTAACTGGTTTAGCTCTGTACTTTTCAGACCATTAGAGGAAAACAGCAATTTACAGCAATAGAGTGTAACCAAATATCATTTTCCAAATTACTCTTATTACACGCAGTTGGGCCACAGGTTAGTGGAGAGAGAGATGAGTTTACAATTGGCAAAGTTTACAGAAATGTGGAACCCCTTATGTGCACACAAAAAAAAGTTAAGCATATGGTTTTAATTACAAGTCTTCCAGATAGTAAATTGTAGTAAGATGTGACATCTAAGGGAAAAAGCTGACTGCTACTACAGCTGAAATGCAGGCCATGCCACTGCACTGCATCTTGTTACAGGAGATATAATTTGATATAACCATATCCCAGAATCCTGTAACTGATTATATTTGGTCATGTTTTCTCATAAATGAAGGGGGACAAGATTAGTGATGGGTGAACTTCCAATAGTTTAGAGGTTTGGATCAGCAAAGCTTAATCCTAAAATGTCTTACTGCTTACTTGAACCCTTTGATGTATTTTTTTCTTCTCTCCATTTCTGTGCAGTGCCCTCCACAAATCTGAGACTATGCCCTTCCTTTCTACTCATCCAGCCTAATCCTCCCATCCATCACTTTCATTGTTTCCAGCTTCTTACAGCAAGCATTATCTGCCCACCTGCATTCCCAAACCAGGGTGTGAGCTCCATTTGCTGCTCCCACCTGTACTGTTTTTCTTTATTTTGGTCTTTTGTATGGTGGTTTCAAAGGGTCTGGTCTTCCCAGCTGTCTCCCTGGCAATTCCTGAGCAAAGGTGCTACAGTTGATCAAGACTATGGTGCATAGAAAGGAACAATCACTAGGACCAATTTTTGGGGTGGAAAACATTGGCTGCGAGAAGCAAAAAGTGAATAGTGTTGGAAAACTGAAAGAGGAAATACAGAGTCAGAGCAGAGACAGAAAAGAATGGATGTATAGAGAGATGTGTAGGGGAATGAGGAGAAAAAATGTTTGATGCACAGGCAATGAAATGCTGGCCAAAACCAGGTAATTTTACTGTATGAACCAGAAAGGGATTAATTACCCAGTGTAATATGTCAGATGTTGGACAGTTACCTTTGCGGTTTTGATTTGAAAATATTTTGGTTTAAAGTAGTATAAATGTTAGCAATTCTGGTAAAAACAAGTGACTGGCATAGCAGAATCTGTGGGGAAAACTACAATTTATTAGAGCATAGAGTATAGATCTGAGGTTCTCAAACTACAAAATTCCTGATTTACACCATGACCACAATTCTGTACGCAAAATACAATTCATCAGTTTAATGATATAAAGTTTACCCTAGCTGGCGCTCAGGACAAAGGCGATCAGTCTGTAGGGCTGACATAGCAGCGCTAAGTCCTCTGTACCACAACATGGTACAACCATACTTGCAGTTTGGGATGGATTCCTTTGAGCTTGGGAGTTTTGTTTGCTTGTTTGCTTTTTCTTTTGCTGTTACAACAGAGAAGCTGAGACTTTGACCAATGTGGTATGACAAGTATTTGTTATCACATTTCACTGCCCTGAAATGGTAGTTCACATAAAATCCAGATTTTGCATGCTCAGCCCATTCAGGCTGAACATTTCCATCTGTGACATCCTTCCGCTGTAGTCAGTGTGATGTGTTAGGAGAGTTAGTGTGTATATGAAGAGCCAAGTTTTTGCAAGGGAGCCTTGGATTTTCAGTTAAGGGTATCTGACATTCCCCCAAATGACTAACCTAGGTCCACGAACACCATGGCATACCGCTGTTCAAAGCCTAACCCAAACATGAACAAACTTCATCGAATCCAAACATTTGAGATGGGTATCCAAGTTCTTCTGTTTTTATTTCTCTGTCACAAGCAAAGAATGATTGCTACATGACAGGTAGTTTCACTAGCAGAAACACAATAAGAAATATTAAAGAAAAGTTTTGATTGTCTGTCAGCATGTCCCCTTAGGAAAAACTGCCACATAATAGCTGACACTGGTCCTGGCTCCACGCACTTATGCCGTTTGATTTGATGTGAAGCACAGTGAGTTGCAGCTGGCAGATATTATTGCAATATTGAAGTATTTTACAGAGTAATGGTACATACAGGCAGCATGGCTTATTCCTAACAGTTTCTGCATACTTTCAGTTTGACGGTACAGTTGTGTATACAGATACTCAAGTGCTCTCTGCATTTAATTGACAAGATCTCTGCCGTGATACAGCATGTTATTTTCCTTACCACTGCTCAGGTAAACTGAGGGTAGAAGTATAATAAGTATGAATTAGTTATAGACCACATAGGCCATATCTAAACCTTCAGAAGTGTGTGGAGTAAGATTAAAAACCTGAAATTTTGTGAGAGGATGTTTGCGTAAGATTTTGGAGCAGGCTGTGGAGATATTCTACATGCAGCCAGTTCCTCAACATTTCAGCTTTCAGTTTTGGAAGAAAGCAGAGACTGTGAAGCCAAAGAACAATGAAGTTTAACAAACCCTGTGTTGATTTAGCCCATGGTTCTTAGCATACCTTACTGTAAACTGTTCATCTTGGACTTAAACTTTTTTTTTTAAATCTAGAGTGCAACTAAGTTGGTCCCCAGTGATGGTCAGCAGTATAGATCTTGTTTCTCTTACTAAGTGTTTTAATAGAGTATTTGGCATCTACCAGCTCACTTTAAGACTTTCAATTACATAAATTATTCTGAAAAGTTGAGTGCTTGAAGTCCTTCAGAATAGTTGAGAAAGCTACTTCAAAATGTGACTAAGCATTGTAGAGCTTAAGATGATTTTTCTCCAAATTGTACTTAAAATGCTCAGAGCAACCTATTTTGTCACTCAGAGCAGACAGCATCGTGCACCGGTAAATGGGCCTTGCTATGGAGGAAGTGTTCTCTCAAGATAAGTCAAGTATTGTGGCTTTCAAAGGTCAAACTTTTAATGGAGCCTATTCTGTTCTACTGTTTGAAAATAGAAATAAAATATGGCTATGATTAACATCCACCATTTAATCAGATGCTGTTCTCTCAGCATTCATGCAGTGTTTGTTTTGGTAAGCTACTTGCCAAGTCTGAAAGCCAGAAAACCTGTGACAGAAAAGAGAGGAAGGAGGAATCAGGGATTACAGAAAGGTCAATAATACTTTTTATCTTAAGAGGCTATGGGAGCTGCACGCTTTCAGAGTTTGTGAAGGAGTAGATGAGGAGGAATTAAAAGGAAATTACCTATTTGTATCATTCTGAAGCCTCAAAGTTTTGAATTTTTCACAAACTCAGAGGTATATTAGAAAAACAGTATAGCTAAGTGCAAGTATGCATTGCTAGCTTGGGCAGGATGAAATAATAGCCAAGCATCAGAGTGTTTCTTAGGGGGTGTGCGTGCACGCGCACACACACACACACACTTCCCCTGATCTGGTATGGAGTGAATGGGTGTTGACACAGGAGAAGGGGCAAGAGCTGCTAAGGAAACTGTTGGCCTCCAGCAGGTTACAGGAGCACCAGGAGGCCTCAGGGCAGAGTGGAATGGCCCATCCACAGGAGCTGCTGATACTAGAAAAAGTTTCCCTTCACCCTAAGAAAGAAGGAATGTTGAAATTTTAATGTTTGGGTTCATTACAAAACTTTAAAAAATATATATTTGAAACACTTCACTTTATACCAACTCTTGTTATGTTAAAACAAGTTGTTGAAATACTACCTCAACAAGTTGTTTCAATAATGATGCATCAAAAATTTAGAAGAAATCAATGTACAGCTGTGAAAAGTTTCAATTTTATCAAATCATCTTTTTCTGGTGGAAAAACTGTTCCACTGGAAAAACTTCTGCAAGCCTCAGTAGAAAAATCCCTGGACAATTATGCAGTCCAATAGCTCAGCAAGACTGTCTCTCCTGCCATTTGATATTCTTTTGATGAAAGCTTCTACCTCCTATGGTTTTTGCAGTTTATTCTTCTACTTTTGCAGTGTTTCTGGTCAATAGAAGAACTGTTCTTTCCAAACACAAGAGAATACTCCAAAAAGAGAAATCTATGGGTATCTATTTCAATTGCGCATGAAGCCTCTTTGGGCTAACAACTTTTTTTGTGTTATCCTATGGGAAGGCAAGTTTTAAGACCAAATGTTCATGCAAAGGAAGCTTATAAATTACACGAGAAGGTGCTCGTAGGGAGAGTATAGATTCACTCCCTTCCTTGCTGAACAGAACAGACTCCCCTGACACAGCTGAGCAACCACAGCTAACCAATGCCGTTGAGATTCAATATATATTATCATATTTTCGAGTAAATAGTTTGCTTTTAGACTGCAGAAAGGGGAAAAATAACTTGAATAAATCAAGGGAAGCTGACTGTCTCAGAATGCAGGGAAAAAAAACACACTAAATTGGACAGGTAAATAAATCATTATGAACTACTGGCTAACATCTGGAGATTTTATAAATGCGAAATGTTTATTAAGGATGTTCAGACTTTATAGAGACAAAACTATACAGAAATCAGTAGTTTAATCACAATGTTACTTGTAGACCTTTGTCTATCAGTTTGCTGAGTGCCCATGTGCCATCTTTCTCAAGAAAATGATTCTTTGACTCTTTTACTAGGAAACAAAAGCAGTTAATGATTCTATTCATTTGTACTTCTGTAGGGGAAGGGTACTTTTTTAAATACAGCATTTTTGTTGAATTATTTCCTCCAAATATTCTTTAAATATGCATCAATTTGACTTTTTTTCAACAAAAGTGAATATTCCACTGAATATGAAAATTTATTTTAGAAACTACTTTTTCCTTTTGGAAAAAACTGGGAGAAGTGGGGAAAAGTTCAAATATCAGAAGCTCTTTTCCTGGACTGGCAGAGAAAAACACCATGAAGCGGGGGTACATCTATCATGTGGATGTCATGAGCTCCAGGCTTAGGTCTCCATAATTCTGGAGGGGGGCTCTAATTTCATTCTCAATACCTCAGAATTGTTTCTTTGTTCCATTTCAGTTTCTGTAGATAATTAGCTGTTGGGGAAGATATTAAGGGAGAAACTGATTCTGCAGCCATTGCTTAGGTACTCTTCTGTGATGTGGAAGACCTTACTCAAGACTTTAGATGCAGGAGATGTTCATATAGAGCAGATGCTTCCTCCCAGCAAGGGAAATCTGCTTACTTGCAAGACCCAGCTGCTTTAGGAACAGTCAAGTGTCAGGCTCACAAACATAGAGCTGCTGAGCTGGAAAGTCAGGATGCCAGATGGACACGTGGGGCATCATTTCCTTGTCTTAAAGAAGCTGTTGCAACTGGAAAGCTTTGAGACCAGCGGGTAGTGTGTCATAGAAGATCAAGCCTCACCAGCCTCTGAGCAGGCTGAATAGATAAAAATTAAATCCCTACCAGTAAATGCCGTCCTGCCAAAGAAGAGATCAGTCTGGCCTTGGGCTGTACAGCCCAAGTCTGGCTATGGGGTGTACGGCGAGGAAGTAGAAACAATAGGGATTTTGCAGGGGCTTCCTCCTAGCTGTGCTGTAGGATGGAGGGAGGTTTAGCTACTCAGTATATATCACTTGACAGTTTTTTGTGACCGTTTTCTATGTAACAGTGCTATTTATCAAGACGAAAGATGGTAGGTGCTCTGGGACTGGGGGGAAATTCAGGGGGATGATGTGTTCAAGATGTCAAGTCCTGTGAAGGTATGCAGCACCAGCAGTGAGACTGGAACCAAGAACCTCAAGGCTGTTACTGTGAGCAGTGACAAGCACAGAAATGTCAACCAGAAGGATAACTGTCAGTCCCACAGCAAGCGCCAGGGAAAAGTCTTGCAAATGGCAGCAATTGCAGGGAAATACCTTCTGGAGGCCATGCACTGTATGTGAGAATTGTCTGATGTCCACAGGGATAGGGAGTCTGGATGTGGTTGAAGAGAAAACTACATTCTCTCAAATTCATTATTCACCCTGGGTTATTCATTTGACTAAACTCAGGAGTGACAATTGCCTTTTTGAAGCTGTGTGAGCTCCTAATCATCTGCTCAGAAGGCAAGAAAAAGTTTGAATAAGCAGGAGAAAGTTAACATGTTGTCTTCAGTCTTCACAGAAGCATATACATTTGCTTCCCTGACTCCCAGATGAATAAAGCACTTGCTACATGCACGTCTTATGATTTGCTATTTGGTCTGATAACATTCACACTGAACACTTTTATACCACTTTTGATGTATTGCTAACCATCATAAAATTATAAGGAGCATATAAGCTTAGTACACTAGAACTGGAAAATATAGTTAATAATGCAATATGTAGTAGCTTATCTTGTCAATGGAGAATGATTATAACAAAAATCTACTTCTTCTGCTTGGATTCATGGCAACTGTACATGTGTACTGCTGCCTCCATAAATACTGACCTGGCTTGTGCTTCAGCGAGACAAACTGTAAAACAGGCACTACAGTTTCATTGACAGTGGTGCAAAACACGCTGTAGAATGAGTTGAAGGACACTTGACCATCACAGCTGATTCCACATATTCACTTCACATCCCTCTGTCCTTCCCGGATACCATCTAACTGGTTTTGAATTATCATATTTCACCTCAACAAGCTTCCAGTGCTGATTGTGCAGGTTCATTGTGCTGCTCAGTTCAGCTATAGGGGCTGAAAAGGAAAAGAAAACAAACAAACAAAAAAAGCCAAAAGCGCCTTTGCCTTATGAAGTGAGGATGTGAGTGGATATACTAGACAACCAAATGCCAGAGCTGCTAGCTGTACTACTTGCCCCTCCCCACCAGAGAGACTGTCCCCAGTTTACAGTATACTTTATAGGTGCACAAGAAGAGACAGTCCTTGCCTTGCAGAAAAAAATAAAATCAGTGGAATTTCTTTTAAAGTGTTCTTCTGACAACAGTTATAATAATAAACTCTGAGACAACTAAATCTTTTCTATAACAGAAACCACTATGACTTGATATTAATAGCTAGTATGTGTCCTATATGCAGCTAGGAAATTATTGATATTTCCAATTGTTTAAGGTGAGTTATCCTGTAAGTTTTAGCTCAGTTTCTTATGGATGTCCTCATGCAATAATGTCTTGTAACAAAAGTCTGTGCCTTGTGTTTGAAGCCCCAGGAAAGCTCTTGTTGCGTCTCCTGTCTTGGAGATTGCGTGCCTTGCTAGATTCTCCAAATGATCTGTGGGGCAAATATTTCTTTTAGCTTACCTCAAACATCTAGTGAAAAGAACACATGAGAATAGAGAAATAACTTCCGATTTCTTCATTTTCACACCAGCCTATGGCCATTAATCCTCACCTCCAGCCTGCTTACAGTGTGTTATTCCTCCACACATGCTGGCCTGGGGACAGAGGAAGCCAAATCCTATTTTAAAAACAGATGGCTAGAACCATATACTTAATAAAATATTGAGCAGAAGTCAGTATGAATCCACCATTCCAACAGCTTTACCTTTTGACTCTCGCTGGATCTCTCTCTACTGGATATATTACATTGCATATATTTTGCGTGCTCTCTGGAGGGTCCTAGCTGTCCCTCCGTCTCTCCTTTTCAAAATGCTTTGTCGAATTAGGAGCTTTTTGCTATGTCAGCAGCCTGAGCAGTCTTCTCAAGAGGAGATCATCTTGCCTAATTTTCAGTTCTGAAAAGTTGATATCTCTGTTTGACTTAGCTAACCAGACTCCACTTAAAACTAGAATAAGTAAGCACTTCTAAGATGAAAATTAGCTTCTCTTGAGGGCATGTTAGGTCATAAACTTAAGACAGTTATTGAACTGCTAATTTCTGTCCTTTGACTGTAATGGACTTTAGGTAAATAGTTCAGACGTAGATGGGCCATGCTTTTTAGGGAAATACCATCTAGCAATTGTACTAAATTGTAGCTATTAGGGAAGAACCGTCTCTTATTTGTAGACTTGGAAGATGTTTATAAACATTTTTTCAGAACCTTTATATGGGCAAAGTCTATAGTCTTACAGTCCCTGCAGAAAAGTCAGCCCGATCTCATCCCGTTTATCTACTGTGGTTTCTCTTCTAGCCACTTCTTTTTCAAACTTTTTTGCTTTTAAGCATATTCAGGTTTTATAACTGTCAGTAAGAAGGAGAAAAAACCCGAGCGAGTGTGTGTGAAATAAAATGGTCTAGAGGAAAGCTAGGAGTGAAATATTTGCTAATAGACAGCAACTTGGCAGCTCTGGAGCCGAAAAACATTGGTCTGGAAGCCAGCAAATAGCATGTCTGTGAACACAGAAAGCGGGGACCTGAAAGAGAAAAGAGGGACCCAGTCATGACAGCAAAGAGAACAGAATGATAGAGCTAATTTAATTCTTTTTCGCATGCATTTACAAAGCTTGCACTGAGCTAGAAAATGCAATTTCTTTCCTGGTGCTTCTGTCTTTCATTCAGCAAATATGAATGGCCGCCTCATGTTTGCTTCCCTCTTGAGCAAGCAGAAACTATGCCATCAGCTCTGGAAACAGTATCAGACCCTTCACTAACCCATCAGCTGACATTTAGGTCACAAGTTTTGGGGGGCTCAGATTCAGAGGATGCATTTACAACAGAGGCAGATAACATTCATTCCACTTCTGACTTTGCCACTCGCTTTTGTAGTTAGATTTTTAAAATCAGCCTTCGTGCAGAGGAGAGGGCCTTTCATTATGAAAATAGGCTGATGAAAATGTGTGCATTTAACATGAGCAATCGGACACTTTGACTGAGCTCTGTTGAGGGTGTGATATCGGTGTCTGTAACAACGCAATAAGAAAAAATATCATCAGAGCGATGTGATGGATTTGGTTGTTGAAAGAGATACCCTTGCCTTGATTTATCACACGATTGCTTAAGCCCCCTGTGATGCTGCTGCCCAGCTCAAATCCCTCTTGAAAACTAATCTGCTATCAAAGTGAGTATATTCTAAGCAGCGTCTGTGTGACACACCAGGGCTTACTCTTCGGGGCTCGCACACAGCTGCGAGAGCTGGCCGAGTCTCTGTTCGGTGAGCAGGCTGAAAGCTCTTCTCTAGGAAAGAGGTGCAAAAATGTCATCAAATGTTTAAAGAAATATGGGAGCGATCCCAGGAAAAGAAACGTCTAGAATGTAAATCTAGTATGTAAAAGTAAAACTAGCGCAAGTCCCATTTTAACAGTTTTGCCTCTGTATCACGCAGAGATGGGGGCTGAAAGATCCAATTTTTGTGCTACCATGCAATGGCAAATACACTTAAAAGCAGAGAAGGGAATTAGGACTGAAGTGTGATGAAAACTAAGAAGTGGTCAGGGATTTTTAATTGAAATTTTTTTCCTTTGTAATTCAGGGAAGCTGTGTTTCTCCGGGAAAACTGGGATTCTGCTAAAATCTTTATTTATCATTAGAAAAAATTGATATATTTTTTCAAACTAATAATTTCAACTTGTCAAAAATAAAAAAAAAACAAAAAAAAACCAAAAAAACAAACAACTTTGGGTTTGGTCAGGTTGACAGAGAGCTGTCACTTTGAGCCACCACAGTGTCTTGTGTAAGTTAAATTGCAACACTTTAATGTTACAATTTTTTTATATTGTTTTGTGATGCATCATCCTGAGAAAGGAAAATGTAATAATAAAGGAGTAGTTTGCTAATGATGTACATAGCACTTCACAGTGACACAGATTTGCACTGAGACAACCCCATTTTGCTTGGCTTAATTGAATCATAGCATTTCAATGCTGGAATATCACATTTTGTTTTTAAAAGGAAAAAAAAAATCATGTGAATTTCTGTTTTCCATTCTAAATAGAAACATGCTTTAAGAAAGCAAGCAACTTTTCATCTCGATTCAGAGAGAAAAGTCAGAAGTTTCCCATGAGGCAGAAATTCAGATTTTTTATTATTATTTGTCTTTGAGCAGCTTGAGTCAACATCCACTTCTTGCCAGATAATACAGTGGATAAATATTGGCATTGCTTTTACATAGTGGAGTCACAGTGTAAAGTGATGTGGACGTTTTGGTTGGTTTGTTTTTTGCTCAATGTTGTGTGTTTGGGGGCGTTGTATTTTAGCATAAATTATTATACTTGACATTTCTAACCCTTTTAACTGTGAATGACTGAATCAAACTTTAGAGGGATATTACTCTAGATGGGGTAAGATTGTGTTATGCCCTTTCTTTAGGACACCCAGACTATATACCCTGTAAAGTGTGCATTATAGCATACTGTTCTTAACCCTCTGCCTCTAAACTCACTGCTACGTCCAGCCCGAAACCCTTTTTACTACTCAAAAAAAGCCAGGAAGTTTGAAGAAGAGGAGCTGATAACCATCTCAAATGTTGTTAAAAGTGAGCACTTATTAATATTTTAAATAACTGAATATATTGCAAGTTCTGAAGAATTAAAATTAGTTTTAAAGGCTCTATAGATCAAATTAATTTCTTGAGTAGAACTAGAAACGTCCCTTTCAGGATAAGAAGCCACTGGAAAATCTCCTTGATACTTTTCTAATTCTCCTTAATACTTTCCTTATTCTTCTCTTTCACTAAAGGAGATTTATCTTTTATTTAAATAGCACTAGATACATTTCACATAGAAAACTAACTTCAAAAGTACCAAGCTTTCTTCTTACCATCAATTATTAGAGCCCTCCAGGTGTTTGGTCTTCTACAAAATTACAGAGAACTTCTCAGGTTTTTGACAGATTCAGGAGGGGTTATATAGCTAAGAAATTCACCTTCAACCTCAAAAGATCTATCTGCTCATGGCAAGCTGATTTTTTTCCTTTTTTTTTTTAACTTTCCTTCTCCTCCGAGGCCTATAATCCCTATATATTTGTGTGTAAACTAGGAATTTATTCGAGGTGCTGTAAAGATCTCAACAAGGAGCATTATTGACTTATTTTCCTGAGATTACGTCACAATGTAAAGCTCTTGTAAATGGCAAAGGTAAGGATTTTCATAACGATCGTTAAAGGGAAGAGGCTGTGGGATACACCACCCTTGTTGCAACCGGACTTCAGGAATGGCTGATGCTCGCTCCTCACCCAAGGACAGCCTGGCCACATGCTGGGGGGATAAATACAAGTGGTTTCTGAGAGACGAGGTCTCATAGCACTGCTGCAGACACAAAACCTCTGAAAATCAATTCAGACTTGTATTCTCTTTTATTCTATTTCTTTCTGAGATTTATTTCAGCTGAATGGCTGCCAGTGCTCTCTTTATTACTGTCTCTCGGAGCCTACAGCCACTTTAGCCAACTAGCCCTGTCTAACTCTGTCTTCACTATGTTTTGAAGCTGTTTTGGCTGAAGGAGGAACCAGTGATTGTAGAAAAAGCCTCTTTCTCTCCAAGCCATTGCCGGGCTTTAAATTTTCTAACATTGGAAACAAATCAGAAAAGAGAGGGGGAAGCCCCCCAAAGCCCTTCTCTAGGACTGCTCTGCCTCCACCCCCTGGACAGGCTGTCTGTGAAGACCAGATTATATCTGAGATGCAGCAACTTCTCAACACACGCCAGCAGAATCCTCAGAGCCCTGGCAGAAGCATGCTTATGTCTTTGGGGTAGTTACTTTATGTTCATTTAAAATGCAATTAAACAGAACAAATACTGTGAGGAAAAGGACAAGATTTTACATTTGCATACAAAAATTAGGGGGAAGATCTTTTCATCACATTATAAATTTTATATAAACATTTTGGAAGGAAATAATATGTGGCGATAATATAGACTGATATAATGAAATAACTGGAATGATGATATTGTTGTCCATGGGGTCAAAAATTGTTCCCAGAAAAGAATTAATAATTTATAGAAGTGTTTATCCCTGTAATTAAATACTGGAATTGGGATCCACTTCCTGCCTGGTTGTTTTAACTCTGCAAAAATTAGTCCTAAACTCTAGAAACAGAAACTTGCATGAAAAAAGTACCTTTAGAATGTTATTGTATTTTCTGTCTAAAGACAAAGGCTCCTTTGCTCTGATTTATAATGGCATGAGCCTTATTTTCAAACAAAGCTCTGCATGCAGACAACAGAAACCATGGGATTTGTCTTGGAAAGGGAATTGGAAACAAGGAACAAATCTATGCTTTTGTACTTCTAGTGCAGTTGTATTTAATGGTAATAACATACTTCTTATCAAGTTTAAGGTCTATAGTGCTAGACACTGTAAGCTGGAGCACACCTACCCAGCCATTGATACATACGACAAAGCTCCTGGTTAGGTGGTCTCTGAGCTTGAATGAGGCATTTTCTGCATAAAGTCACAGAACTAAAATTGTAATAAAGGCAGCAATATTGAATAGTACTTTTCTAGGAGCATCTTCTGAGCCAGTATCCCTTACACAGCTCTTTAAATATGCCTGGAGTTTAATTCTAATCCAGAGTAAAGGGATGAATTCCCGTTTCAATGAACTTTACTGGATGAATGTGAAAGCAAAGGCTTAGCTTTTGGCAGGCTACCTCCCATATTTTTTCTGCCTAACGTTAATGAGTTTGATATTAGCATAATATAACCACTGCATTTCATTCCTAACCTGAATAATTAAAAAAAAAAAAAGAAAAAAAAAAAAGCTGGAGGCAGAGGGAGGGTGGGGGAAGGGGAAAATGGCTTGAAATACAATCTGCCCTGATTTCAACTCTTAGGTACTAATCTTCCTTGGCAAGCTGAACACACTGAAATTTTTTGTGCTGCTGAATGTGTAGCACAGATCACAGGTAAGTGGGGGAAAAACACATATTCCCGCTTGCCCTTGAACAACTGGCCAAGCAGGTCAGCCCTGCTATTCCTTATGGCCCATAAATGCACACAAAGGTAGGCACAGGGGAGGGTTTCTTCTCTAAATAGCCGAGAAATATTAATAGCAAGAGGGCTTGAAAACACTGTGCGCCTATGGGAGCAATGAAGAAACGCTAAAGGACTGAATCCCTCGTGCTGCCTCTGGGTTTGGAAGACCATGAGGTTGAATATGATACCGTGGGAGCCACACTTACTCAGATAATACCTGCGTAGATCACCAATATGCTCAGGTCCTCAATAAGCTTGGTAGTAAGTCACATCCTTCCTCATTACCACCATAGAATCACACGATCGATTACAAGAGCCACAACCAGGCGCTATTAAAAAAATCTCTGTTTGTCCGACAAGCACTAAGATGCAGGTATCAGGTCATCATACGAAAGCAATCCATTATGTTGATTAGCGTAACACTTAAGGCCAGCTTGCACATTAGCTACTTTAATTGTCAACTACAACAGCACTGTGGTGTAACATTAAAGGTGCTCTAAAGTTTGCTGTTTGCTGACCGGTGCGTGACAGTTCTGCAGACCATAACACTTTCACAAATGCTCTGAGGCAGGCTATATATATATATGATTATTTTTTCTGTGTAGTTTGAATTAACATGAGTCTGTCTGAGAGAAGGCCAGATGGCTGGATTGTTATTAGTCAGCCCCACATACTGTTCTCTTGTAGAAAGAATGACAACTTAAGTTCTGAAAAATAAGGATGAGGTTGTTTTGTGTTTGTTTGGTTTTTGGTTTTGGTGTTGTTTTTTTAAAAATTTGATTCCACCAATTACTTGATGAAATGGTTTTTTTCTTTAATTTGAATGAAATTCCAAGGAAGCTGCTCTAGCTTTATTTAGTAATTGACCATTCCCCTTCCCCATAAACAATCACGTTTGTTGTCGCTCTCCTCGGCTGCCTTTGGATGATTTCCTGAAGAAGTCTTATATTTTGATATTCCCTTAACCCTTAAAGGTTAGAGAGAATTTGCTGAGGAGCCTCTTACTTGTTTTCCTGCCCTCAGGCAATGGTCTGCCTCTGACTCCAATATCTTCCTGCATCACCACCTGGGACAACATGAAGTGGCCTTGTTTCCTTAAAGCACAGAATAAATCCTAATGACGGGTTTTTCTCTCTGAATCCCACCGGTGTCCTCTGAGGTAGCCCTCCTCCCTCAGGTCTCTTTCATCCTCTTTTCTCTCTTGAAAACCTGTAGTTATAATTTTTTTGTTCTTTTGTTTTAAACATCATTACAAGGTCAAGCAGGCCCGTCGGTATCTGCTGGGGCAGCCGGCTGCTCCCACAGTCAATTCTAGCCTTCTGCCACCACATATCCTATAAATCCTTTTTTTCATTGGTAATAGTATTTGAATTCAGAGTTTGTTCTGCACTTTTTTAGTCTGGATGAGATTATGGAAGAGATTTTTCAAAGGCATAAACAAGACTTATATGTCCAAGTCCCACCGGCTTTCAGCAGGAGCGGTCGGTGCCAGGAGCGTTCTGTGCCTTTGACAATCTTCCCCTATTTCTTAAACAAAGATGGTACAAATAAAAGGTTCTTTCATTTTAGAGGAATTTGTAGAGATCATAAATTAAGGCTTAGATAGATAAACAATTTAAATCCAGTATGCTTTGTAGTGGAACTATGCCCCAGAGTGCACTGTGTACTAAGACCCAGAGCATGCTTAATGCAACAGTAGTCAGGGCCTTTGCTGATTTACTGCCAGATATGCCAGACCCACGAGGATCTCCTAATGTGGGGAGAAGGGCTGAGCGAGGAGCTTGCTGGGGTGGGACAGAGGGAACTGCCAAGGGACCGGGAGGTGGCAGGTGTCCAGTGTCAGGAAATGGAATATTTATGGAGAAACCAGATGGGGCGAGGATCTCTATTCTATCTTGCTTCTCTCTTAATTTGGGGAAGTCTCGCTCTGCATTACCGCGTGACACAAAATTTGGCAGTTGTGGTGATTGTGTGAGGAGACTGCTAAAAATATCAAGCTTCCAGCAGATGAAAAAGCAATAGGATATGAGCTACCTAATCAGCTTTCTACACCTCTCACCTCCACAAATCGAAGTACTTAACTGTATACTATTCATTAAGTAAAATCCCACTGCTGAATTCTGTTTACCAGGTAAAGAGACTTTTTTTTTTTTTTTGTCACTGTTCCAATTAATCGGTGTTTCCTGTGCACATGGAAAGAATCGCTGAGCTCTGATTCATCGCAGTGAGTCCCCCGCTGTTGCGGATAATAGCGGAGTGGGGGTGGGCATGGCTGACTAATATGCCTTTAAATTCCATTTGGGTTATAAGCTCTTGAGGAGTAATGATTTTTTAGGTACTCTGTAATGTGTCATAATGTCACATCACATAAGGTAAATATGACTCATGTAATCCAGTTTGATACCTTGCCATTAGAATATTCTGACTGGGGGGCGGGTTGTGCAGTGAAATACCCCATGTGAAGTGTTTTTCCCTTGCATTTTAGTGTTTCTGGTGGGGATGTTTGCAGGAGTGCAACCAATCCTTCCTGTTTAGCCTCAGACAGAAGAATCTCAAGAGCCTCTTCAGAGTCCCTTGACATGGCTGAGTATGGCACGGTTAAAATGTCTGCTGAAAGCAGTGTGAAAGTGGCAAGTTTTGACCCTCAGGAAGACAAAAATATGGCTATTTTAAGAGAAAGAACCTCTTAAATCCCTCTGGTAAACAGCAGGAGTTGCAGTCTGTCAGTGTCTCAAAGTCTCTAAAATCTGCTGAACCATTTGGCACTGCCTGAGATTTGGAAATGTTTTTCTTCTTCATATGGTAATAGGAAAAGAGGGGATTTTGTTGGGGTTCTTTTTTTTTTGCTTTGTGTTTTGTGTTTTTGTTTTGTATTTAACATCAAGGAGAAACGTCACAGTAGTAAAAAACTGTCCCACATAGACATTTTTTCCACTTTTGCTTGCCAGGTAAACACAGCAGTGATTTGGTGTTCTAGCTAACAGGAGGTAAATAGGGAAATAGGGAAATAAGGAGGCATTTCAGCAACCAGGTCACTGCTATCTCTTAAAAGTAATGACTAAAATATTTAAAAAAAAAAAAACAAAACAAAACACAAAAAAGCTTTTGCATAAACTCCTGGAACAATAGATTGCTATTTCCTTACCCGTTCTGGTGGGGGGTGGAGTTGCTGAGATGGAGCTGATTACCCCAGCTGCAGGGCAGCGTGGCATTGGACAAATAACGGAGCACAGGCTGTGCTTTCCAAGGAGAGCCTTTGGATTGTTTGGAGTCCACCAGGAAGTCAACTCTGCCCTGGTTTCCGATGCAATTCAATAGGCTATTTTCCAGAGATGTCTGGAGCCAGAATAAAACTCGTCTGATAGGACCGTCGAGAATATTCCCATGATTATAAAACCACAGAGGGACAACTTGTTTTGGGAGGTGCACTGACAACTAATGACAAAACAGTGCTTGCATTATCAAACAGATATTGTGTTCTTGAATAAAGGACTGATAATGCCTGGGCACACAGGGCTGCTTTCTGCTCACAGCTATAAACAGACTGCTCCTACTGACTTCAAATAGCTGCATGTAACTCGGAGGAGAAACTCAAAGTTTTTCCTCCGAGGTGTACTTTATTTATTATTAATCCTCTCTGGGCCCTTCACATTTCAAAACTCAGTTCTGCAATGCATTCACTCCTTTGAGCTGGGCTGTAGCCTCATGCACCTCTGAGAAGGGTATGAAGGGTATGAAAAGCTTTGACTTCTGAACTCTTATCTGATCTAGTTACAGGAGAGAGGACGGTACTTGTCCTTCTGGCACCAGGCTTCCCCTTCCCACATACTTCCCTGTAACGGTGCAAGAAGCTAGCGAGGCACCAGTGCTCTCCACCCTGCCCCTTCTCACAAATGCCTTTGTCACACAGGGTGGTCACAGCCTCCCCTCTCACTTGCTGCCCAGCCCTGGAAATTCGTACTGACCTATGAATATCTGGGATACTCATGACCAAGCTTTTCTTCCTTCCCCCGGTGTTTATTTCTTTGGTCTGTAATGCTTCCTGCCAGCTACGTGTTATTGCAGTCAAAAAGGCCTTTCCGATAGGAATACCTAGCCCTTGCTGGGAGTGAACTTTTACTACAGTCATGGAGGCACCTGGATGTGAACAGATCCATCTGACTCAAGTGTAGCAGTCTCAGTCCCTATTACTTTGTTGACGTACGTAGTTCCACTAACTACTGCTCATTAAGCACTCCTTTGGACCGAGGCTAGCAGAATGAGTCCAAGTACGTAACTCCTTTTCCTTGTAGGAGTAGTAATGTATCCTGAAATCCTACTCCTTCCCTCTTTGGGCACAAAGGAATTTAACCACTGCAGAAATATCTTGATTCTTCTGTACACAATGCCTGAGAGAGGGACAAGGATACAGGAAAAATTACACACATTTAATCCTGAGAATGGTATTCCATGGTATTTTGCAATGATGCCCAATAGAATGAATGGGGATATTCAGCTCGTCTGGTTATTTTGGAGGCAGACTTCTTTGCAGTGGGATGGACCAGGATTACTTAGGTAACTGGAATATGAATTAATGTCCATGAAATAACTTGAGGAACTATTGGCAACAAATAAAAATATTCTAAATTTCAAATCTTCTGAAGGACATATGCTCAACTCCCACGCTGAATAGTGGTTATGGAAAGAAAACAAGGATCTGAGGCACTCATGTCCTTTATTGTGCATGTTGCTGAACACAGGGCAAATTAAAAATCCTGCCCCAGCTAAAGCAAATGACGCAATTGTGATAGACTTGCTGGACATGATAATGCACTCGCCATTTAACATGTCCTCATCTTCTATCCTTTTTTACGAAATCACTTTGCAGCAAAATGTTAGACTGTTTCACGCTGTCAGTTTTTAATTGGGAGAATTTGATCAGCACTAGTATTAGTTCCAAGAACTGTTGATAGGATTTTAAAAACTCATCTGTTGCTTCTGCCAAGTACTTTTTACAGGAGGGAGAGAGAACCCACTTCTGCTCTCACTGAAAGCAGTGGAAATCAGAGCAGTTCTGAAATCAACTTATTGTCTGTTGCAAAGATGATCAGCAGCAGAGCAAGAGTGGCTTTCAAAAAGACTGCTGGCATATGGCAACACAAAGCAAGATGCACATTGTGACGCTCCTAAAGAGAAAGAGGCGAGACATTCAATGGTTGCATTACGGATCTCACAGCTGGACCGCTAAGGCAGGAAACATAAGCAAGCTATCATGTCACTCTTACAGGGGTGGCAAAAAGATGCTTCTCCCCCTGCATAGAGAAGCTGAGATACTGTGCAGTATTTTTTCTAATCCATGCACATCATATATGGTATTTGTGAGCTTCAGCTTAAAAAAAATAAACCCACAAAAATGCAGTGTGCTGCAGTGTGTGTGTGTGTGTGTGTTTGTGTTTGGATTACAAAAGAATATTAGATGCGTATTTTCTGCCAGCACACAACCTTGCTGCTGTGCAGCTTGACTGACCTCAGAGTATTTAAAGGGCAAAAATAAAAAGGTTGCTTAAGGGTTTAAAGATTAATAAGCATGGCAAAATCTTCCATAAGTAGGCAACAGTTTCAGGCCTTGGTGCTCACACGTCTTTTCTGATTCTTTCCTATAATCTTATTTCATTGCAGATGGGTGTGGGGTGGAACAACAACGTATGATGTCAGGACAGAGATTATCAGTAGAAATTAGTCAAACTTTCAGTGTTCCCACAAAGTAACCATTTCCATGCTCCAACAGAAGAGTCCTTTGGAGTTATTCCCATGGCACAATGATGAGCAATCCCAGCTGCACTGTTCTGCGTGATGGGGATATACAAACTCTAGCAGAGAAATACCACTACCTTTTTTTCAGGAGGTTTCAGGGTAAGCAGTGTGTTCTGAGTAATATTTCTCACTAATGCAGTTGGATCATGTGTTATTTGAGAGCAGGATGGACTCCTCTTTCCCTCTCTCAGTTGTATGTATGGGCACACATAGACACATAAGCACACAGACGCACTTCTGTCTCTCACACTTGCTGACCTGTCATGTACTCTACAATTAAAATGCTTCACTCCTAAATTACCGGGTGTCACTTCGGCAATCTTGCAGTATCTCTCTGTTTTCATTCAGAAGAGCAGTAACGCCTGAGAACTGTCAAAAACAAACTAGATGGCATTTATGACTTTCTGATTTGAATGAGGGAACTCTTTGATAAAATTCAGATGTGATTTTGATCTTTCCTTCATGAAAATACAAAATTTGTAAGATGGAAACATTATTTTAAACATTGCCTCAAACCATCCCTCTTGGCATATCTTTCAGAGTTTTATATTTAAGAGGTTCGTTTTTATTAAACAAATACAAAAAGCCACATTGAAAAGGCATAATACTAGTACTCAGTTTGTGTCTCTGAGTGCCAAAATTAAATCTGTTCAGGATTTAACACACACCCGCCTACAAAGATATCAGTCCGTTTGAACTCAATCTATAGTCATTGTGCAGAGCTAATGCATATGGAAGAAATGGCTGTGCTTCTCCGTATCTAAAATGGTACAATACACAAAAGCTTAGTAGCTTTTATGTTGGTCAATATTTTGAAATATTCAGTTGCTCATCAAAAATGTCACAGAAATCATGTCCTCAAGTGATCTAAGTCTTTACAGTCAGTTGAAGCCAAGATACTGAATGGGAGGCATAATTTCAGGATCTGACCAGAGTCAGGTGTATGTTCATGTTGGAAATGCGCACACTACTCTTAAAAAGAGATAAGAGTGAAAATATGGCTTGAAGATTAAATGAAAAGCAATGGTGTTAATTTCTCTCAGACTGACCTTAAAGGTCTGTCAGAAGGATTCATAAAGTCTCCTAATGCAGGGAATGGTTGCACAGGGAGACAAGGAGAAGGAAATTCAAGACAATGTGGAAGGGTGAATGAGATAAACATGATCTAAAAGAAAGCCGAACAATGTTTTTAAGTGCTTTTATAGTTTTGCAGAATACACTTTTTCAGAATTCTTCCTGTGGATTAATAAATTTGCTACGTTGATGCAACTGGGTCTGTTGTACTAAAATGATACTGCCTTGGTAAAAGTAATTTTTTTTTATCAAGGTGATTAAGCCAAATTCTGACGTAATCCATTCAGAACTATACGGGATGGGACAGAGAACTGCATTTAGGCCTTTGAGTGTATCTTATGACAGGTTGTGCAATGTATGCGGCATAGCCACTGCAACACCCTTGCAGAGGGGAAAAGAGCCCCGATTTCACAAGGAAGGTAGGGATAAAAGTTCAGTTTTCTGCAGAAGAAGGTGTGAAAACAAATCTTTTGTGGGAATGGCGTCCAGGAGGAGGTCGGGTAGGGAGTGGGGCTGCAGACACAGGTGGGATGTTCTACAGTCAGTGCCAAATTCCTCACAAGTCCCACGGAGGTGCAAGGGGATTCCACGGCAACCTGAGCAACTTTTGCAACCTCTTCTGCCAGCCAGTCTGTTTAACACAAGATTGTTTTACATAGCGATTTTTACCAGCTCCTTTCATACAACTAACACACCTATTAGATTAGGTTCAAGTTTCACTTGCATCCATACTGTATCCAGATGGCATGGATAAGCTGTCCAAGCCTACACCCTGTTCTGCACGTTAATTAAGATCCGCAGCAGCTTAACTGAGCATGCTGGTTGCCTGGCTCCTAGTTCCTACCACTTTCTCAGCATCACTATCTAGCCATAAAGGGGAACAGCTCTATTAAAAGGTACTTTTTCCTAATTGAGGGTGAAGTGTCCCAGCCACAAAGGAAGGATGCTACTGTGCAGACGCTCTGTCTCCAGAGCTAGATTATTCAGTAGAGCATTGGTCCCAGGATTTTTATTTTTTTAAAACTTTGAAATCCTCCACTTATTCAAGAAGCTCAAAGTATTGGGAAAATGCTTCATGTTTCAGCAAATGTACAAGAGGTTCAGGGAACTGGCTACCACATTAAACAGTTACCCTGTGGCCTGCACTGTAAATGAAGAGGAATAACAGCAGTTATTGAAACTTGTTCTACTTTGTCACAGAGCTACTGGAGCTGCCTGAGCAGCATTGCTTGCTTTTTGGAAACCCTAGAGGAGAATATGACCTAGGAACAATCGTACCTTTGTAGCCCAATTGTTCCCATGCTTGAAAAAAAGAAAAAAAAAAAAGAAAAAAAAAATGAAAAGGAAAAAGTGATCAGGGTAGCAATATTGTACAATGTGGCTATGTTTTCAAGTTACTCAGAAAGTCTATATACTGTTACATTGCTTTCAGACACAATAAAAGGTCAGTTATTAATCCTGCAATTACCCAGCCTTATCACTGCTACCCACACAGGCTGGCTATGGCTGGACTTCTAGATGATATTGTTTTCATTACGGTGACCAAAGTGAAATTTAATTAGAGATCTATCTCTCAAATGGACAAGTGAAAAACATAAGGATTAAGAAATTAACCCTAATACTTAATTACATTAAGATATTTTGCCATTCTGGATGGGGGATTTTTGGTAGTCTGTCAATTCACTCTTTAGTGGCTGCAAAGAATGACTTGGGGGAGGGGGGAAATGCTGTTCATGACATTAAAAAGCATATCCTTCCTGTCAGCTCTGAGCATGGAACAGGAATATCTAATCAAAAGGGTTTGCTCTGGATCATATCAGTTCCTGACCGCAAGCTCTAAATCCACATTATAGGAGCAAGGCAAAATGATCTACAGGTAACAGAAATGGAAAAAATGAATTGATAGGGAGATCAGACTGTGACTAAATGGAAGCAGGGAGGCTGAAAGGCAGCATTTTAATAAGGAAGGTTTTTGTACAGTTTTCAGGTACAATTGGGCAGCCTTGTATAAAACAAAATTTCATCCTGGAGACCATTTAAATTTCATTGATAAGAATGCACTTCATTGCTTCATTTAGAAACTTCCACTGTGGCTTTTTTTCCCCATTTGTATAAAAATAAGAACCATCTGTAGGAAAAAAGAAAAAAAACCCACAACTTGTTTGTGTGACTGCTTTGCTGTTGTTGTTTAGATTTCTAGGAAACAGATGCATGTTTTTCATTTGGGGAAAGCATACATCTGTTCTGCCAAATTCTCTCCAGAAATCCTTAATTTTCCAGTAAAAGCTTATTCAATTACATTTGAAAATAAGAAACTTTCCTTCCATCATCTGTGTACACACAGACATGTGTTACAAGGAAAAATGGTCATTTTGACAGTGAGGAATTGTTTTCTCAGCAAATCCATAAGAGTTTGCAAAATGCTATATAATAATTTAGGTTAGAAGAAGAAAAGAGAAGGTAGCAACAAATTTATTTTTGTAATCTATGAAAGGATAGCTGCACAGTTGGAGCTGTTAGAGTCTCACATTGAAGAGAGGCATACAATTTAACAGGGCTGAGACCAGTAAGATTGTGTAGAAATTCCTGTGTAAGGTTTAATAAAGATGTAACTCCTCTCTACAAATTGCTTGAAATATTCAATGGAATTCTGTAACAGGGATATTATTCTCTCTTATGTTCTTTGGGGTGGTTTAAATATTTTATAGGGAGGTTATCATTCTCTGTTAAATTTACGGGTCTTCTCTAAAAGGGGAGAAGGGGACGTCATTTTGTGTGTTCTGAATGTTAGTCTACTTTGGGATCTATTTCAAAAAATTATAGGTATATTTTCCCGTTCCTTCTTGTTTTGAAAAGAAACAAGCACTACAACATAACTTGTAATAGCATGTGACTCGTGTTCATATGTGCCCATTTCAGGGTTCGGATTAAAGTATCTTCCATTCGGGTATCTTCCTTTGGCTAGGGGATTTTTATCTTCGGTTTAGAAACAGAAAATGAAAAAAATATATAGTCAGTAGTCAAATCTTAGAGCAGAAGGAATCTAAGAGTACATCAAGAAGAGTAAACCTATTAACTTGTTCCCCTTCAGGGAGAAGATCCTACCGTAGTGATGCATTTTGGAAATAAATTCGAAGCAGGTGGACAGAGCAGCAGGAGGGCAGTATCAGGCTAATACAGCAGGAGGGCAACACCAGCCAGTTAGAAAAAAAATGGATCGCATGGACTGTAGGGGACTGCATATTAGAATTGCCAAGCTGAATATTTCCTACTGCATATCCTAAATAAATTAGACCTGCACAGAAATATGGGCAATGATAGCTCCCCACATGGCACAAATAGCAATGGAAATGAGAGCTGCCCATGTGTGCTCCAGTAAAGCTCGGAACGTTCAGGTGGGGTGTCACTTCAGTCCCATTTAAACCTGTCGCTGTGAGCTGGGCCTGTGGATAGATGTAAATGTCCCCGTCGGTATTTTTTAATGATATTGCTGGTATTGTCTACACAGCAGTGAGTTTCTTTCACTGCGACAAGTACAGCTCCCTCTGCTTTATATTCCTCTCTAAAGTCAGTACCGGTGCCGTTTGGTGGTGGTGGTGTGGGACTGGCAGGAGATGAGAGGCCAGCAGGGAGGTCAGGGCTTCCTGAAGGAGCAGCGGGGAGGGCGAGACATCCCTGTGTAAACTAGAGAGTGGGAGAGCTGTGCTGAGCTCCTGCCACGGCATGTCCAGTCGAGCCACCCTGCAGCCTCCAGACATGCTTACCCAGGTCGCGACAGGGACTCTAGGTTTTCCCTTGAGCGGCAGATCCAAGCAGCTGCCTTGAGTTAAAAGTGAGCGCCCAAGTGGCAATGCAGCACTGGAAAACTTTTGCACAGTGCCAGCCAAACCACTAACATTTCAGAAAGGGGTAGAAGAGATGGCTTTGTTAGGTCACTCTGCTATGGACTTAAAATACCCTGGCCTCGAGCATACTACCTGGGTTACCACCTGGAGCAGGACAGGTCCAGTCACCCTCAACCTTTATCTTGCCAGAATAGACCCCGACTCCCGTGATTTGCCACGCTAGCTAGTATGTGGCTGCTTGCATTAAAGTGCATTAGTTTGTTCATTTATCCATGCCTGTGCTGCTCTGCTTCTGGAGGTGTGTGGTGTTGGCTGGTGCTCCTTGGCAGTAACTCTGCCTGGATGTTGCCCACCTGCTCGTCTGCCCATAGATGCCTGATATTTCGCCTGCTGTCACGCTGGCTGTATCTTTTCTTTCTTCTGCGGCAGCTGGCCTGGTGGTGGGTTGATTTGTTGCATGCAGTGCTTTTCCTCCCCCGACTGCATACCTTAGGCTACAAATTACACTCTGAATTTTCTATTCCACAAGGGTGCAAAGCAAAGCCTGTTGAACACAGCAGAAATCTCCTGCTG
The DNA here is from genome assembly GCA_008921705.1 of Burhinus oedicnemus. Lineage (NCBI taxonomy): Eukaryota > Metazoa > Chordata > Aves > Charadriiformes > Burhinidae > Burhinus > Burhinus oedicnemus. The sequence continues at coordinate 3,190,803 of VFFE01007836.1, forward strand.
ACTTCAATGGGACACTGAATCGTACCCTAAATCACTGATGCTACGGGGTTCACCATAGAGTTTAGGTCTTTGCTCAAAATACCACATGTCTGGAAAGAGTTTCCAGTGAACTATATTTTCCTAGAAATGTCCCTGTTCCATCATTGAGGTTTCTTAACATTTCTGCTTCTAAGCCTCACCTCCTCTTCTTTTAAGTACCACTCTTGAGAACGTGTCTTTAACAATTTCAGCCTGACAAATGTTCCTCCTCATAAAGTGTCTTGGTCTCTACTTCACTCTGCTGTTTTTCCAGTACAAATGGTTTCCTGCTGCTGAAGAAAGTGGTCTTCCAAGGAAGACATCTTTACTTTAGTCTCCTGGGAATGGATCTGAATTTTTGAAAGAGCAAACTTCTCTGTTGGACCTTTTAAAAGAGTCACTGGAGTTTCCATATATCTCTGGTGCTCCTCTCTGTCCTCCTATAGATTCCAGAAATCGGTGAGGCATTCAGCATTTTTCACTCTCTTCTCTTTATTTCACTGCTTCACAGAGGAGCTTGAGGTATTGGGAGAGTCTGCCCACAACTGAGTCCCCAGTGGGCAGAGGTCCCTTAACAGTATTTCTTAAATAATTACAGGGTTCTGTTACACAGTCTGGTACCATGTGTGCCTTTGTAGTGGCCTTCTTGTGAAATTCTTTCCACTTTAATTAGTGGAGTGTCAACATTTTTCTTCTAACCGTGGCTTTAGAAGAGGTTTAACACTAAGCTATAAAACATTATCTGAAAATTGACAGGTGTTTTAGTCTAGAACCATGTTTCTAAAACTTCAGTGTAATGAGTTTGCTGTGATTAGATTAGAGGACAGCAATAGAGGCATCATACAGATTTAAGTATTTGTTTTCTATTTCAATAAAGAAAAGAATATATGATCAAAGTTAATCCATTGTAACACCAGCCTTGGAGCTTTTGGGATGTGTCCTGTCAAAGCTGGAGGAGGGCAGAAATAGGATGCCAGGATGGAGCCTCAAGACATGTGTGCTGGGGGCTATCCAGCCAAATAGGTAGAGCAGATTTGTGATGCAGATGGCATGCACAGACTCCAGCTCCTCCCACCCTGCAGCACCACAGGCCATGCAGAGAGCAACAACACTTGCAAAATTAAGGTTATTGCATTGCACTCTCAATTGTGAGGACATTGCTTCCCAGCAGTCTCCATTTTCAGACCACCTAGGCAATAAAATAACTTGCCTAACTAGAAGAAGGCAAATCTCATTTGCAAATAATTGTAATGAAGTTTGAGACTTTCAGTTCCTACAAGTAAGAAAATATCTAGCAATTGAACATAACGGAGATGATCTATGCTAAATCAATTTTATGTTCATAAAATCCATTCATGGACACTCATCATTAACCTTCCAGCAAAAAATGACATGGGCTTTTAGCTTCCACTCCACTATCTGCTTTATTACTTTAGGGGTACACACCGTGCCTCAAGGTCATGATTTTTAAAGATATTTCAAGGGACTACTTGTCATTCATGAGGTCTGGTTGCCAAAATGTCCCAAATATGTCAATATTAGTTTAATTATTATGACACTAAAATAGATGAGGTTTGGTTTGGGGTTTTTTTTTGGTTGAGTGGTTGATTTGGGGTTTTTTTTGCGCTGCAAGGTTTTGCTGATGCTATGTTTACTAATTTAAAAGATGTGGTGGCAAATATAGTTTCAGATAACATTGTCAACTGATATCCTCTTTTTAAGATAAGAAGCACATCAAGAAATGAAATTTCCACAGTCGGGCTATTGTGAAGCTGATCTAGAGAGTAAAGTACCTACAGGATGGATTTACTGTTGCTCACTATCTAACAAACAGGCTTGCACTTTTCATAATTACGGGAGATTCTGTAGAGTGTGTGACTTCCTTCACAGGTTAAACAGTTTGAATATATTACCTCAGCAGCAAAGGGTCAGCTCTGCCAGTTTTGTAAAAGACAGTTGTTGGGAACCTTGTGGACGCAAGCTCTAGTTCATCCATGCCAGTCAAGAGAGGTTTGGTGGTACACTCCCAAGACTAGACTAAGGAAATAGGATGAAAATTAAGGAGTTAAAAACAGAACATACCAAGTTAAAAACAACAAAAAAACCCCAACCAGGTTAAGCTGGACGTATTCCTTTTCAAAGACCTCCTAAAATGTAATGGGTGATTGAGGGATAGAAAACCAAAGTCCCTTTCTTCAGCCAAAGAAGAAAGACTGAAGAAATCACTTGAAAAATACACAAAGGTCAATGTAATAGGAATCAGGTTAAAAATAATTGATATCTGTATGCTAATATGGAAATCAAGCTTTCTGAAACTTCTTTTCTAAAAACAAAACTCCTCCAAAAATATTAATTCAATACTTTATGAAAAATATGGAATTCTAAAAAGGTAAACAACTTCAAAGGCTGTTTTAACCAGCAGGCTTAGATATTCCCCATGTTTTCTAGATATTCCCACTATGACAAGAGAAGAAAACAGAGGTGCAGTACAATCGCTGATGAATGAGAAAGAAAATCAAAAGTAGGGCAAGAAGTCGTATACACAATTGATGAAAAATTTACCTGCTTCACCTGACACTTCACTATTGACTTTATATAATGTGGAAAACAATCATAACAGAAATAGTAATATACAGTATCAGTAACTGAAAGCAGCACAAATTGAGTGCAAACAACATGAAAAGAGAAAGTCACCAGTCCAGTTAGTCAATAAAGATCGCAATTTTCAAGGAACATGCTTGAATCACTGTTATTAATCAGGCTCCCAATTTACAACAGATGATATTGTGCCGTCGGTGATTGATAATCCTGTCGAGCGGAATGTTGGTTCTTCCTTGAACCATGAAGACACAGTTTGTGTGTGTTTGAGAACTCATAGATTGGTGAGCTCCACAGTTCACCAGCTGCCCAAATTACTTTGTATTGAAAAAAATGCTTTTATTTGGGGGATGGGAGGAACACATTCATAATATTTCTCCATTCTTTTCTTTTTTTTTTTCAAGGTATGGAGGTGAGTTTGCAACACATTGAACATAAACGTAAAAGCTATTAGAAGCAATTGTTCTATAATAAAACATAATGTTGCTAGAGCACAAACATCTGTCACTCATGCAGACATCATCCCGTAAACCCATCTAACTAACTCCATTTTCCCTTCTGATTGTATCAGGGTAGCTTGCGGCATGACAGTGATTTGAGTGACAGACGTCCAACCTGGAACAGTGCTATGCATACTTATGTTTGTTTACAGGGCCTCATCACTCCTGAAAGATGTAAATTTTAAAATTTGTTTTTATTGAGAAAAAGAATGATGAGGAAAAGGTTGTTACCTTGGAATGCAGAGTCAAAGTTATTGTAGGGCTCTGGTTTTCATAAAAATTTTACCAAGTTTTTAAACTGACTTTTTGATTTTCTAATGAAAAAGGGCATGAATAATTTAAATGTAGGCTGCATTTTCTATATTAGAACCATACTACACCAATACAACAGAAGAGACAACACTCAAGACATATCTTAACTTAATCCTCCTCCTCCCAGACTTATTAGAACCTTCAAAACAGCTATAGAACCTCAGATTTTCCCTATCTTCCCATTAAATTATCGTTAGATTTCTGGAATGCAACCTTAATAAGTTTAATCAATGCGATTTTAATTTTTTTATGTGTCCTCAGTACCACATTGAAAATTGGCTAGTTATTTAAAACTTCTAGATGCAGAGCACTGGAGACTTTTATATTTCAAGATATTAAAAACCCTTTCCATGCAAAATGTTTTTTAATTTTTCTGTTATGCATCTATTATAACAAATCAATTCCCAATTCTGACATGCCTGTGAAGAATCAGACAGTTTTGTTTGTAGTATGGGTATGACAATCCTAATACTTACACTTTCATTTCAGTCCTTTTTGACCATATCTGTAGTTTCTTTGTAGTGTACCAGATGTAATGGGTCACATATCCTGTACAAACAAAGCTTTCTGCCCTGAGATTTGCAATGTAGGCGAAATACGGTCCCTCACCAATAAAACCATGCTCTCTCCTTAATGATACCAATCTGTAAGTTGGCATTTTGCATTATGTGCTTATTTGTCAAGCAGTAAATTGATTTGTTCAAGTGAGAAAGAGAATAACGTGCAACCTAATAATCTTGAACTACTGTAGTGTATGACAGAAAGGTTTAGGTGCTTATTTTCCAAAGGCCACGCTCTCATTTCAAATCTGTGCTCTTTGACCTGAAACAAAAAAGAAGGGGAAAGAAAGGTAATTTTTACCTGATCACTGCTTCCCTATCCCGGGTCCTCTAATCTGGTGTCCATCAGGCAATCTGAACAGTCAGCTGACTTCTTTCAAAACTGCATCCATTTTCTCTTTCTTGCTCGTGGCTTTCTGTAGAGGTAGCCTGTGATGACCAGAGAAAGGTAGGTGAAGTGTCAGTGAATATCTTGGGAAGCATCTCTGGATGGATTTTTTACAAGGCAGGAAAGCAAGCTGTGTCGATTAAAGTTACTAGGGAAAAAGTTAACTGAATGATAGCAATGTTGAATTGATTTTAACCATTAGTTTTAAATTAGAGATGCAATCTTTATATGATATATTTCATCTTAAACATTTGTCCAGGATACGGGACCAACAAATATTCATAACTATATCTGACTACACTTTTTTGTGCTAACCACTGATTCTGTGATAACAGTGCTCCTTTCCACAGAAATAAAAAGCTTCTGTCTTGAACAATTTTTCATTTTAAAGTCTGTGTTACCTTAAATCAGGTACTAAACGACTAGTGTCTGATTTTCCCATAGTAATAATAAAACAGCCTTCCCCAGTGGCTTCCTCCTCCTCAGATCTCATAGATTTATGGCCAATTCTGGAGCACAGGTTTCTGTCATGTCTATTACTTATTTTATTTCTTTTATATTATTGTTACTGTTGTGATAGAGCATGGAGTATCTTCTTGTGAACCCTATGGGTACTGGTTAAAAAAAGAAAAGGCTGTCCTTTCCTTAGCAAGTTTAAAATTACTCCATCTGAAGACAGAAACTGTGTGAGGGAAACTAAAACCATTGCAAGAAATAACAACATAATAGTGAAATGATTATGCTTCCCATCAGAGAGGTAGTCCAAAATGTGAAAATGTCATCAAGTACCTTGGGAAAGACATTTTTTGAAATTACAGCCAGATCTACACTTCAGCCAACAGAACTAGCAAAATGAGATGTACTCTGACTCTTTGTACAGAGAAAAACGGAGGTCTCTTAAATATCTTGCAGTCTGAGGGGGAAACTATGGAACTGCAATTTTGTGATTGAATTAAACTGTTCCATTTCCTAATTTTATTACAGGCTTTGTCAGAGGAATGGCTAAGTGTCTGCTTATTAGTCCTGATCTCAATCTTTATCTCAGGAGACTTTTATCATAATGAGTGTTAATTCTATGAAATTAATTGAGAGGTTGTTATTTTCATCTCTAAATGGTGTGTATTTTTGATTGACTGGTCAATGACAAGTCTCTTCTCATTTTCTGCTATAATAAGACTATGAAAAGGAAAAGAAGTGGAATAGTTGGCCAATTAAGTTATACAATAATGACAAGGTCAGGCCAAAGAGAGTACATTGTGGTAGTTTACAAATTACTAAGACATTTGGGTTTTTCATGTTCCTGACAGAAATTGTAATGAAAATAGAAAGTGACACATGAATCCATTAATGTGACAGCACAATAAAAAGGAGGAGAAATAATTTTAAGCATACAAGTATACATCAAAATAATTTGAAGGGATCAGAGACAAACCCACAAGAGAATTCTGGCTCTTTCCAAAATAAGATGATACACCACAGAAAATATACATTCCCCATTTCCTCCTAAATCCATGTCTTTCACAGTTAGTTTTCTGTATTTCAGAAAAGTTTTTCCTTGCTTTATCTCTTCGATCTGCCCTATCTCTGAGCAGGAGCTTTGAGTCATGTAAAGATGGTTCTATTCATTGAAATCTTGTGATGTTGGTTCCTCCTGCTGTAATGAATTTGTGTTGCTTTGCCAAGGAAAGAGCAGCTCTCATCATCAAAAATGTGTGAAGCTGTGCCAGTAAAAAGTGACATGTTTATAAATAAGGAACAATGTAGTCATATTGAACCTATGCCTGCAAACATCCTGCATATTGCATCATTCTGGTTGAAGTGCTTTACCCAATAGTCTTATGGGACTCATTTGTTGAAAAAGAAAGAACAGGGCTCCTGTCTTAAAGTTTACCAGAAATAAAAAAGCTTGGAGGAGCAGATTTTTACCACTAGCTCTTTCCGATGTTTCCTGTGGCCAAGGTACAATCACGCCTTGTGTTAAACAACTATCGTGGAGGATTTGTTCTATTTTACCTTTATAAAATAAGAAAAAAATATTACTTCATCTGAACATGATATCAAATTATGTATATGACCTCTTCAGACATCTGGGATACTCTAGGTTTTCTGACAATAGAATTAGTATCGTCCATTAAATATCTTGTACTGTACCGGCATAGAGATCTCATGTGAACGGATGACAGTGATCTGGCTGTAATGTATTAAATGCATGGTCAAAGAAGGAAAAAAGTGGGCTTCGTGCTGACTTTCCCTGAGATCCTTGCTTCAAATGAAGATGATCCCTAAAACACCTAGGGAAGTTAAGGGATCTTTTAAAGTACGCTGCATGGGAGAGATCCTTCCAAGCCTGCTGTGCTTTACCGGCGCAGTTCACTCTGCACCTACCCAAAGCCTTTCTTTCGGGCCCACCCTGCAATGTTCCCTATGACTGTGGGCGGCATAGCGCTGTCTACATCAAAGAAATCTCCAGCTGTCCTGTTAAAATAGCTCTTCATTCTCTTGGCACTGATGGCACAGTACAAAGGAAGCAGCCAGGGTCAAACTTCAGTACTGCATTGAAGAATATTCTCACGCTAATGCTCGGTTTACGCAAGTACAGAAGCCTTATCTGAGGACCTTAGATTATTTTGCAAAAACAGAGCAAAACAAACTGTTTTATTTGCAGATCTTGACTCCATCTAATGCAACTAGGTGCTGCCCAAGGTCAAGTTCCCAAAGAAGGGATCTCTTATGTCTGTTCTTGCCCAGGAATCTGTGTGGTCTTGCCCCACAGCATGGCCACTGCACCAACAATCAGTTGTTTTCTGAATACTCTGGACCAATATAATCACTTTCCCTGCCCCAATGCTCTCCTTTGATGCCTTATGTAAATGTGATAAATCAGCCTTGCTGCTACTGTTGCAGTGTTTTAAAATAATAGGATACACAGCTTTCTGCAAGCTGAGTCTGTAACACGTTCCATAGAAGCTGACACATTAGGGTGTCAGGTTTCAGACTGTTCAGTTATCCCCTGTTCTTGTGATAGCAAATTTTGTGGGATTTTGACACCTTGTCTTTCAGTCTCTCTCTCTCACTCTCATCCTTTCTTGCCTCTTGGGAACGAAGAAGAAACTTTCCATCCTATGTCTCTGAGCAGATCACAGCAGATCTCTGAGTGGTTCCCTCAAGACACCTTATGAGTTCTCTGGCAAAGGAAGAATGAATTAATATGGATTTTTTTCCTGGTTTATTATTTAAAAGGCAATAAATCTATTTACGTGTCATCAGCAAAATTGATCGTCTTCATCCAGATATTGTGTGTGTTTTCACTGAACACAGTTGGTATCCCCAAATCTTTTAGGAAATGTTGTTATTTTTAGGAAAAGGATATTCATGTGCTGTCTTTGTCTCTCATTATGAATTTGAGAACCTGATCAGGGTCAAGATCATCAAGCATCAGAAAAGTTTACAGCTGCAATAAATCTAATTTTTTTCACCTAGGAAATTTCCAAGATGTTTTAAAAAATGCATAGTAAGCACTGGCCTCCAGATTACAGAATAGTTGAGGTGGGCAGGGACCTCTGGAGATGATCCAGTGCAACCTCCTGCTCAAAGCAGGGTCAGGTAAAGCAAGTTGCTCAGGGCATGGTCCATTGTATTTTGAATATCTGCAAGGATAGAGACTACTAACCCTCTCTGAGCAACCCGTTCCTGCATTTGATCACTTGCACAGGAAAAAAAAGGGGGATTTTCTTATGTTTGAATGGAATTTCCAGTATTTCAGTTCACACCCATCACCTCTTGTCCTGTCACTTGGCACCACTGAGGAGAGTCTGGCTCCATCATCTTTACTGCCTGCCATCAGGTATTTATAAATGTTGGTTAGATCCCCCTGAGCCATCTCTCCTCCAGGCTGAACAGTCCCAGCTCTCAGTGTCTCTTCATATAGCAGACGCCCCAGTCCATCAATCATCATCTTGGTTCTTTGCTGATATTTATGAATGTTAGGGATCTATGTGTTATGAAATTAGAGACCAGTTAAGACCACATCCCAGGCAAGTTTATGTCTTTGTCTGGAGAGAACGGGACATCCCCGGAGCTTTTTAGATTGCAGAGGATGGAATTCTTACGTTGGAATGGGGAAGATTTGTCTGTTAACAATTTCCATGTAAATGCTGTTCTGAGAAAACCATGATCTCTGATAAATGAATTCACCCGTGCCTCCTCCAGAGTAAAGAGGCACAGATTAGGTAATACTTTTACCAATAACTTATTTGATTATATCTGAGATTCAAGAAAGTACTTTTCCCTCCACACAGTAGAAGAATAAGAGATGGATCACAAAGTCAGCTTGCAGGGGTAAAATATGCTTCAGCTGACAAAAGAGTTGGTTTGCAGTGTTCCTATCTAAGTCATAGACTGATGGCAATAATGATCTGTCACAACATATATCTTCAGAGTAATTTACGTCTATACTTATCCAGATGTCAGGAACCTAAAGCAATAAGAGAAGGTATGAGCTGAACAGTAGACAGCAGAATCATTTACACAACCCAAGCTTTCTGACCCTTAGTCTTCCTGCTGAACACTGTCCTCTTGTAGGCATTCTTTGAATTATTTTTTCATAAATAATGTTAGTTAGATGCTTACTGAATACTCAATTGTGTTTTCACAGCTACTGGACTGCAGTAAAGAATATTCTTTCTCCCAGGCAAGGCTGATAAAAAATGCAAAAAGGCAGCGCATCTCAATTCTCTGTCACTGCTGGCTTCTTGAGCGTGAGGTGACACACACTATGGACTTTGAAGATACAATGATTGAATCTGTGCAGAGTGGAGGGAAAAGATGTTGGAATTCTATAACCTAACATTGTCCTTAGGGGTGACTAATATAGGGCATTAAAATTCACCATGAGTGAGAACTCACGGTTAAATGTGTTAAAGTTGTTTTTTCTCTAAAATGTGTTTTATAGAATTTTTTTTATAAATAATAACAAAGTAGGGCATAAAACAATGTTGCAAGCCAGTGTCACTGTACAGTGTGAAGTATAATTGATGCACTGTGACAGAGAAGGCAAAAAGTATGCCCAAGGATAAATTCCTCACTAAATTGACTAATAGGACAGCAAAAGCCATGGAAAAAGCTGGAAACACTGCTTATGATAGATATTTTATTTATATTCAAATATGCTGCCACTTTTGTACTCTCACTAAGCCTAACACCCACAATATTTGCAAAAACATCTGTTTCTCCCATCCTTCAGCTCAGTATTCTTCATTGCTATTTTCTTGTCCCCCATACAATCAGTAATTTTAATTATTTCCATTATTGTGTACTCAGCTAAGAGTTTAGTTTTAGTAGATTAGACTGAATCCAGTTTGCTTTCATTATTTTCTATTTGTTCCACTTACTGCAAATTGTTCTCTTTGGTTGTTATTATTTTCCATTATGCTGTTTGAATTCTATGAATACTTTCTTGGAATACGCAGCAATGCCCATATTTAAACTAAGTCTGTTTTCACTAGTTATTCTATGCCTTTAGTTTTCACTGCAAAAAACACAGCCCAAATGACAACATGGTTTAATTCCTCTATTCTGAAAACTAATACCCAGTAACCATTTTCCTTAAGCATCACTGAGGGGGAGGGAGTTGCCTACCTTCCTCACGCAACTATTCCACCATTATTTTCTTCTCCTCTGCTACAATATGATTGCTTTAATATTGGAGGTCATGCCTTCTCTTTTAACCTACTCATGCAAAGTTTATGTATGCGTTGCCTACCTCTTGCTTACAATGTGGCGCGAGCCTGAAGAAATTCAGCTGATTCCCATAGCAGAGAAATGCAGATGCGGGGCTCAGCCATAAACCCTGCTCCAAAAGGCAATAGAAGACCCTCAAGCAAAGCAATATCCCTTCTGAGGGATTCTGAGCACAGCACGAGTCATCTCAGGTAGATAAACAATGAATGTAACCATTAAAAAATTATCTTCTGTGTGACAGTCAACAACACATGAATGGAAATTCAGTGTAATAACAATGTAAGAGAGCAGATTCAAGAGCAGAGAGGAATTTCCGTGCAGATACTGCTGATGTTTTGATGCGAGGTAATTTCAAGCAACAAGTACTGGGTGTGCCAGTAACGATTCAGCTTGGTCCTGTTCCTATCATGCTGCAAAATGAGGTCATTGGAAGCAAGGAACAGATAAATGACAAAACTTCTCTGCAAATAGCAGTGAGTCTTGATTACACTTTCCGCTCAAGGCACACTCAAACTTGTGAACGTGCCGAGTCCTCGAAGGCAGCTTGGCTGCCACGGACACACGCAGAACGGCTCACTAGCTGCTGTGGGGTGCGCAGGGGAAAGCACACCAAATTCCACACGTCAGCATTTTGTTAACGCATACGTAGAGTAAACATACACATTTTTATACCTGTTTGAGATATCTTAGCATTACACTGATATTCGGTAATTAATGTTAAGAAGAATCTCTAAAATTTGGAAATAGTGTTCTTTTTCAAATATTATACTTTGCTTGCTCAAAAGCACAAAACTGCCATTTTTCCTGATCCTGTTCTTCCACCTTGAAGGTCTGCTGTTACTGTTACATTATCTTTTTAATCATCTGCATCTATTGCCTTTAAAAGCTGAGCTTGTAAAACACTGGTCTTTAAGTGTACAATACCTAACATCGAAATTCATAGTAATTGCAACAGAACAATAACATAATCATAACATAGCAAGAACTGGCAAATTTGCATTAATCAGATCAGGTCACTGCTGTATAGCTGTAAGCAAAACTGTCTCACAAACTCGCATCACTTCTCCCAGGAATTACTACTTTGCTGGCAGCAGCTTGCACGCAGGAATAACCGATCAGTACGCGTTTGTTTTAGCCAGGCGTGCCGTCGCGCTGCGATGAAGTGTGCTGCTAGAGAGAAGTAGGTGGGTCAGCGCCGTCTGAAGGACCAGGCATAAACATTAACCTGCAAATTTCCTAAGTGAGTCAAAACAGGTTGTGATGGGCTAATTTACAAATGTGAGTTTCTGACAAGACGTTCAATTTATGTCCTGTAAACTGTGCCACTTGGCGAGAAGAGAAACAGATGAGAAAGGGCAGGAGGGAGTGTTTAAGTTTCCATGTCTCTTTAAAGGGGAGGAAAGGGCAATTTAACTTTGAGAGTGCGCTAAGAGGGTTAATTCAGGAGAAGTTCTACAATTTATTCTCGTTCTCCGTAATGTTGGACCTTAGGGCTTAATGTAATGGAATGTGATTTAGAGTTCTGAATGTGCTAATTTTGTAATTCAGGTGTCCTGTGGAGAGGCTGTGTTCATGCCAGCTGTCTGGGGAATTAAATGCAGCTGATTTGTGTTGGGGAAAATGTGTGGTTTGCTTCAGGCCAAAATTGTTGTAAAATTTAAACCAATGTATTTTTCTCTCTCCTTAATTTAAAGTATGGGATACAGGTGGGCCTGAGGGGAATTACCAAGGGCTCCCACATACTTCCTGGTGTTTAGTATAGAAAATTCTCGTATTGTTCAATTATAGCACTTGATAACCAGCGTAAACCAGTTTTATTTATAACACTGCTCTTCTATTTTCCTTTGCTTTTGCCCTGCTTTGGGTGTTCCATCTTCATCAAAGACTAATTACAATAGGATTTTGAGTATCGTGCTCTCTGCAAGCAGGAGATGTCGATCCAATTTCTTCAGAAGAAACTCTTGTGTTAAGTACCAATTTGATTTTCTTCCATGAGAGAGATCTGGGATGGGAAAATGGTTTCCATAAAATTCTGGAGTCAAACTGAAGGTTTGTTGATACTGCTGTGAAATTGTGAGCTAAGAGTGCTCGCCTACCATAAGGGGTGTGCTTGAGTGTTAGCTCAACAAAGCAAAGCCGAGTTTGCCAGGTGAATAACACAGCACTGAATCATTTATTTATTTCAAAACGTATCCTTCGGATATTACGAAATGTGGTTCTGAGAAATAAAGGACCATGTCTTTGGCTTATGTAAATCAGAGTTGCTCCATTTGCTTCAGCGGAACTGTGCTGATTTATGCCAGCTAAAGAGCTGGACCACTGTTCCTTAGGCTATAAAAATGCTTGTTGCTTTACAAATTACTCTGCATCTAAATGGCATTATCACACCATAACACCTGACCTGAGAGGTGAAATCAGTTACTTTTATTGAAATCAAAACAATTATATTTCTATCTTTACTGGTTTCCTTCAGCTGCCTTGGGAAAACATTTTAAGAAAGCAGGAAGGTGAAGTTGTCTTTTTATACATTCTTGCAAGAGTACTGCCTTTTTGAAATACAGCGAAGACCTCTTAAATAGAAATGCTGGTGAATAACAAATTAAAGGTGCCTGGTTTGTTTTTTCCTCCACCTCCATGTTAGTCCCTTTACCATGTCTGTTTGGAGATAAGTGTAGGTAAATTACTTCAGGTCTCTTAATATTAAAAACAAAATACTGGGAGGACAGAAAACTCACAGATGCTTACAGGAAAGCACAGTGAATAAAAGGATTTACCCAAACCAGCTTAGGGAGGCGTGCCAACTCAGCCATTCAACACCATACCTACGTCCTTCAGACACAACATTTGATGATCCATGTGCTTTTGGGTAGCAATATTCTGTATTTGTTGGTTTTGCTAGAGGGGAGATGGAGTTTGGAGAAAACCCAAAGGAAGCACTATGCGGAAGTGATGGATGTGCTTCGAAGCAACATTAAAATAAATTTCTGCTATACACAGAATAGATGCAAGCTCATTTTATTTTGTTCTGTTTAAGCATGGCTTAAAATATTTTCTTCACAAAATTATTTTGAGAATGTCAGTATGTATGTGGTGTGAGAATGTGGGTACATATTAATATTCCACTAATATCTGATAAATAATATTTCTTTTTCAAAAGGGCAATGCCTGACACCATGATACAAACACCTTGTTTCGGAGTGGATAAAATAGAAGATGAAAGTTGCCCTTAATGGAAATCAAAACTGTTTAAAATTGCAAAACGATCACTCTGACTTGACCATACTTCAAAGTTTTGCATGTCGATAAATTTAGTTCCTGCCTTTATTTTTATTCAAAGTTCAAGAAGCTTGTGATACTTCACCCACTTCCTTCTATATTGCCCAAGACTGTTGAACTTAGTATCGGTTTAGAGTAATCTGAATGTAATCCTCTTGTTGCTGCTTCCTAGTTAAATTATCCAGTTAAATTATCCAGTTAACAGATAAAGCAGGTAACTGGTGCAAGCCTTTCTCAGTCTTATGGGCACTTCTTTCACGACCTGGAGCTGCACACCTTTTTGGCTTATACTTTTTTTCTTCCAGAGTTGCAGATTCAACTCAAATATTTGTCAAGCTCATTTTCTGTGTTCAGAGAAGAGGAGAGTTCTAAACAAGCTGTATCATTTCACTTTGACTTTTAAAATAAAATATGTCAGTGTTCTGTAGGGAAACAAAATGCTATGTTCACTCTCTAGTGATTTATTTGATTTTTTTGCTCATAAATATATGGGTTTGGCCAATAAAATAAGAATTTCTGATTACTCTTTTTTAATCAATAACAAAAAGCAATTATTTCCAAAGCTTTACCATAAACATAACCAAATTTTCTTCATATGTCACATTTGTAATGAACACCTTTCCCTGTTTCTCAATTGTCATTGAAACCGTTTCCCAGAAGTGAGAAGACTATCAATCAACCGCTACTGGATAAGAGCTTATCTACATGATTAGCAGAAAATTAATCTGAATTAGCCATTAAAATAGTGGAGATGATCATTTTAAGAACTTATTGTGGACACGTATTTAAAATTAAATGGGTGTTAATTTGATTTGATTTCCTTCACAAGATGATAACACTTTGTTACGCCACTTTCTACTGTAATACTATTAGACCTTCTAAATGGGCAAAGAAATATGCTGTAGGAAGTGGTACTGATTATTCAATGAGCATCATTTCAGTATTTGGTTATCATTAAACTAAAGATAAAGTATTCGGGGTAATAAGCTATTGAATGTGAAACTTAATGCAAAATGTGAAATTGAGGTCTTGACCACTTTGCATGAAAGTAACTACGTCCAGACTATATCTCTTATCTGCTATTGCTGTCCACTGGAGAATAATCTTCCCACCTGATTACATTTTAGTGGGTTGTTTCTGACTTTCACACCAGGGACAGTTTTATTTCAGTTTGTAATTATCGATTTTTCATTTGTTTGAATAAGTGAAGTAATGTTTGTAAGTCATTCTAGTGTCTTCAGAAGAAAGTAGCAACAGAAGTACAAACTCTTATTTATCTTCTTCCAAGATGGACACTGGGTGTCATGACAAACAATCCGGTAAAAGAAAAGATGGCCTGTTTTTGACATGTGAGTTCATCAGAATATAATTGTGTTAGATGTTTCATCTGCAAATCAGATCATAAAATCATAAACTTAATCCAAGGCTTTTTATAAGAGCTAACATATTTTGCCTTGAGTCAGAAATTTGCTGTTGCTATCATTGGTTATGCCCAAGGATTATTAATATTTGGCATCAAGTTCGATTTTATTCAGTGACTGTAACAGAGATCAACCTTGTTTGATCCCTTGCTTTTTCTTCGGGGAAATTAATTCCAAATGATGCAGCTGGATTGAAGAACTGAGAATTTAAATTTATCTTCTCTGCCGGGTGAAGGAGGATGCATATTTATAAGACGAATAACAAACTCTCTACATTCTGGCTTCCCATGTTTTATTACTTGCTACCAGTAGCAAAACTTCATGCTCTCAGCAACAGCATTTCTAGGGTTTTTTTGAGGTTTTTTAAACTCTCATATCCAAGAGTTAATACTCCAGTCACAGAATTTGATAAAGGAATATCCTCCTGCTTTTATAAATTAATTTAATCGTTATTTTGAATTGTGTCATAAATGGGTGAAAAAGAAATGTGTCTTCTATTGTCCGTTATTTCTATTTGTTCTTCCTGGCTTGTTGAAAGAGGGTCCAGGCTCTTCAAATGTACTTCATGTACTGTTTCTTTGCTTTGTCCATATGTCAGATCCTGATACAGAGCTCCTTTGTAAATCTCTGTGAAAGCTACTAATGAAAAAAGATAACAATGAAAATTAGTTGGCAATATTAATATCATCTCATTTGGCCTGAAATATCAAGGCTAATTTGTTCAAGGCTTTGTATGACCTCCCCCACCAGAGAACTTTTTCTTGTGAGCTGTATCAATTTCTTTGTGTTAGCCTGATAGGTTCTTCCACTCATTGCCGCCTTCAACCCCAGAGAGCCACCACCTTTGCTTGCCTGTTAGATTGAGCAATATCGAGCAGTGTATATTCTCACCCTCCTATGTCAAGATAAGTAGCTGCCTTACTTGCTTTTTTGCTTCTCTTTCATAAACATTTTTTCATTCATTCCCTAGTCCCTGGTTAGGCATACAATAAGCATCACTCTCTTGCCTTTATGTCAGCTCTCCTACAAACACAGCTTCTGGAAATGTCCTGGAAATGTGCCTAGCAAGGGGAAATCAGGAAACAACTGTGCTGCCACTCAGGTGGGAACATAGAAAGAACTCAGAAAATCTCTTCCTTCTGGTCTGTATAGACTTGTATTTTCTTTTCCACAGTGACTCCCATGTTCAAAGTGGGACAGATAGATAGGATAGTAGATAGATACCTCTATAGCCATAGAGGTATATAGCAGAAAGCAAAGTTTCCCAAGCACAACAGGACAGGGGTGCCTTGAGCATCTCCTGGGCGCGACGGTTCTGCACAGGTCCCCTAGCCATGGGTGATGAAAAGTGTAACTGGCAGACAGAGAGCATAATTCGTACAAGAGATTTTATCCACCTGGAAACAGAAAAAAGAAAGCCATTGCCCTGGTGTGTGCTAGACATCGGTGAAGGGATTGTGTTTACCACCAGCTCCCTTAGCACATTGCCTTTGCTTTCATCCTAAATTCAGCAAATGCAACATTTTGTCCTGTCCTGACTCACCACAATTAGCTGGGCCAGCGATCGATACCAGTAATGAATTTAGGGACAAAGTTGTTACTATTGATTAGAATACTTTCTGCCACCTTCCCTCTCTTGGCAGCATCATGGGGAGAAATATATGGTTATTTCGAGGCCTTTTGACACTGGGCTTCTACAAAACATTCAGGCATTCCGGGCAACTGACCCCAATCGTCCTTTTTTCTGCTTACAGGGCCTGTTTTGGTCAGAACAACAAAACATTTAAAAAATCTATAAAATTGATAGGACATTAAAATGACATGTTTCCAGGGTGTCTTTTTATTACTGTGCTGTGTCGGCCATGGCCATGCCCACCGTGTTATAGAACTGTTCAAGAGATCTGCCCAGATGATGATGATGCTTTTTCAAAAAGCACTTTGGATTTAGAATAATAACCACAATCTGCTACAAGACAAATGTTGATGAAAAGAGGATGCCAGCAACAAAAAATGTGACAGAGCTGGAATTTCTAACAGCAAAGCTGTGTGCAGCAGTGTTATTCACACTCCGAAATGCAATCTTCCTCGGATCGCACTGCCTTCTGATATGCAATATGGGCCTGATCCAAAGCCTAGTTAAGTCGGTGGACTGATTCCCAATGACTTTAATGGGCTTTGGATTACGCCCTAATTGCACTGATGTTCCCTCTACTAAAACTCTTAGTTATAATGAAGCTCAACAATGCTCTGTTTGTTTTTCCCTCGTTTCCAGGTGTTAATATTTTCTCTCTCTCCATCTAAGTGAAGCCACGATTATCAGGGAGGAGAGGAAAAAGCCCAAACCTTTCACCAACTGCAATGATCTGCTGCACATAGATCACTAATGCACAGTGCTGAGTCACAGCGAGCAAGATGATGATCATCATGTAAAGGCGGTTAATAAAAGCAAAAGCGCAGTGGCATTTCAAGCCTGATTTGGCAATAAATGACTCCATGCATGAATGGCCCACTCTAGCGAGAGAACCAAAAGTACCTATGAAATAGGAAACTATGGAATATCAAATGGGACCAGAGTTCAGCAGGAGGAAAAGTCTTAAAAGAATGCATGAGGGAATTTCTCTTTTGCTGTAAAAACATAAAGAAAACAACTCATAGGTCATAGGGACATTGACAGTTTCTAGAACTTTTCTCTAAAAAGTATAAACAGCAAAATACCTGCCCAGGTATGCCTCTCTTGAGCATGCGTTGCAAATGCTGGTGTAAATTGCCCTTCCCATCTCTGGTGGGTAGCTCCCACGAAGACATGACTGTCCTTTCACTATAATCAAAAGGTAGCTACAGTGTCCTGTGCCTGCTCCCATGATGTAAAGGATTTCTGACAAAATACCAACATTTATATCACTACATTTTCATCTCATCTGACAACTTCATCTTCCACAACAAATCATCTTCCCACTAGTCCCTGGCTGCCTTGGCCTCTTTAGTAAGATGGGATAGTCCTGTGACAGCTACTTGCTAACTAAATGTATTGACAGAAGCTGCCTCTAAATGAATTAACTGCTTAAGCAAATTAAAAGGATGGAAAATAGGGAGTCAGCTCTGAGGGAGGGGTGGATGGACAGTCAGGGACACACACACTGCTGATGACAACATTCCCTTTCTCTCCCTACAGTATTCTCCTTTTTAAACAGAGAATATAAAGGATCTTAAGTTTTGTTCATTCAATAAACACTGGTCCAGATGAAGTAAAGTGATGGATCCCAGTGAAAGTGAATGGACCGTAGTAGTTAGTTTATGTTCTGACTATAACTGAGTATGCCATCAATTAAACAGCAAACTAAAAATTACAGAGAAAGTATAGATCCAGGAATACTGAAAACTGAAAAATATTCATTTTATTTGTTTTAAGATAAGCAAGAAATTTATTTTCTTTCACCCCAAGCAAAATATTCTGCCTCCCTTCCAGTTTATTTAAACCGTTTTCATTTGAGTCTGTTTCAAATGAAAGATTAATTTCAAAATAAAAATTCAGAAAAGTTCACTTAGAAAAATGTCAAAGTGAAAGCTTTTGGCATTTCCAAAATGCAACATTTCAGTTTCAAAAGATGTCAAAACAAAATGTTTCATTTTTCAGCTGAAACTCTTTGCGTAAGTCAGCCTGAATTTGCTAATAGGTTCTCTCCTCCCACTCAAGAAGAGGTTTTTTGTTTGGTTGGTTGTTTTTTTAGAAAATTTATTATTCAAAACTTTCTTTTCAACTCCAGATTTGATTCCATGTGTGTGGTTTTTGGTGTGGAATATATTATTTTACTTAACAAGGCAAAAATACACTACCACCAGGTAGAAAGCTTGATCTGAAAAAGGCAATAGGTGAGATGGGCTAACAGAATGATTTCGTTATTGAAGTATGAGCAGAAACTATCTTACACATACTGGCAGACAAGTAACTCTCTGACAAGTTTGAATTTCCATCTCTCAGTAGTTCAAAATTTGCCCACAAAAGGTATGTATATTCTGTAGATGATTTCTACCCCACAGATTCTATAGCATGCTAAAGTTTCTGTGCACAAAAGAATAAAAGAAGTTATGGAATTTGGAAAACATTAGAAAAGTAGAAAAATCTCCTTACAGTGCAGATTACTCAAAAATACCTGGGAGTTAAAAAGTTTCTTGAAGGTTTACATCTTCAAAATCGTTATGGGACAAAAAATAGCAGTAAAGCATGTTTCAGCAGCTGAGCATCTCTCTGTGTGACTATGAACCACTGGTATTATTTTGTTATTGTTGCTCTTATTGAGGGAACATGCAACATCTGATTCTAAGTCCTTTCTAGTATTTTGGGAGTTCCACTTACCTGTTTTTAGCTGTGTGAGATGCCTGTATTTAACCGACAGTTTTTCTGGTTCAGCTCAGGAATTGTGTAACAATGATTATTTCATAGTAACTTTTTCAGGTTACAGGTTAACACAGTTGTTCTTGTAAAACAAAGAAAATGTTTATTTACCAGTAATATTGTATAAGACTATGAAAAATTACATCTGAAAACTTGTTTAGTTTTTTGGTACTTTAGAAGAGACACTGACTGTCCTGTTTTTAATAGGTAATTTCTTATCTCCTTCTAACTTCTATTTCTTTGCTGTACATACTATGTAATAACTGGGTAAGATATACACATCTCAGTGAAATGTTCTTCAGGCTGTAAAATCCCACATATAACTCACCTTGGTCATATTATTTACCTACTTGTTTATGCCACACCCTTTATGGCCCTAATCCTTCAAATATTAAGATAACCATGCAACATTTATTCATTTTAGCTGTCTCTCGTATATGATACAGGACAAGAATTAAATTTTGAGCCCTTACCTAAATAAAGGCTTCAAGGCAAACCTTAAATAAATGCTCCAAGCCAAACTTATAGTGCAATTTTTGTTGCAACCATAATAATTTTCAAATGTTTCCATCAAAAAAATTTAAATTAATTTACCATGAAAATATTTGTTTACAGTCCTGGGTCTAAATATTCACTGCTTCCGTTGCCTACTACTTTGTCTATACTGTATCATCAGGCTCTTTTCTGACAGTCGCTTGCTTTCCTTCCCATGACCTGCTGCACTTCATTGTCACTTGTGCTCCCAGAAAGTGCACCAGTGGTGTCTCTTTTGCAGCCAGTTAGGGCTCCCAGGTGGATAATTTACACGTGTTACTCATTTGGTCTATGCTTGGCCTGGCAGCTTTCCTCTTTAAATGCAGTCGTATCAGTGGAAGCTATGACGAATTATCAAAGGCTTTCTAGATTAGAGATAACCGATATCTTAAAATTTCTATTTGATTTTAAAAGCACAAAAATATTTAGGTTAGTTAACGTTGATAAGCTATATTTCCAGTAACACTGAAATGAGTAAAGGGCCCATGGTGAATGATACACTGTTAGTATGTTTTTTGTTTGATCTCGGTCATAGATGTATTATTTTCTTCTGAAGTCTGAGTGTAATTTATTTGTCAGGTTGAATGGTCAGAAAGAAAGTTGTTCATTGACCTGAAGAAATGTATGGTGTCTCCATGATGATGAAGAACATAAAAGAGTCTCCTTCTTGGGAAATATTAGAGTTGATAGGGAGTGTTTGAAGAAGAATGTGTCAAAGAGACTGACAGCAACATGAACAAAAGGAGGAAGGGAAATAGAAGATGAGAGGCTGAATTTGTTCTCTTTGGGATTTCACATTTAGGAATTTTAACAAAGAAAGGGTCATTATCTGGGCAGCATAACTTCCTGAACCCGGCTTTTATCTCTTCTTGTCCTTTTCTGTAATTGAAAAAAAAAGGGTCTTTCACACAGAACACTGGAGGAACTGGAGGGAACATGATGGACACAGGGGAAAATCCCTCTGGCACACAGCTTTTCATTGCTTCTTCTCATGGGGCAGAATGCAGCAACCTCTCACTTGCACCCTAGGTTCACTGCTCTTTGGAGGCTGTCTGTCTCCCTCTCCCTCTGAAGTCAGGAACTATTTGTTGTGCTCTTTAAATGTTCTTCTCTCATTTTTTGCTAGTTGCTATGCCTCTCAAGAACTGTGTTAAGTCTTTCCACAAGCTGCTTGATCTGAGTCTACTCCTTTACTAATTCAACTCTACTTAATCAAAGAGAAATTCCACCCTTCATTCATAATCCAACTGTAATATTATACATTAAGCCAAATATTTGCTATACTGTATGAAGTCCATACAGGTTTATTGTTTGTTTTCTTTTCCATGGATGGGGTTATTAGTTTGTACATCCCGGTAATGCGAGCTGTGAAAGGCAAATAAGCTCTGAAGTTACCTAATATTCTGCTGGTATTTGATTTATTATTTCTCTCCTTGGCCTCATCCTTAACCATCCACACCTTAAATATTAGCTTTCTTAACCTAGTCTAACTCAAATCTTCACCTCTTGCCTGGCTTGAGTCTGGTGAATCTCTTCTGGCTTAGTACAAAGGAAACAACTCTCATCAGAGTGACAAAGCCTTTTGGGTAGGGGCTGTCCTGCAGTGGGGAGTTTGGTCATTGGAATAAAAAAGGGGAATAAGTGAAGGAGTTATGAGGCTAACAACAGGTCTTCAGAGGAGGAATGAATGAACTACATACTTGACTTGGATTCCATCCAATTTCACAACCCACTTTTCCAGTCCTTATTATGATTAGCTGTGGGTCAGTTCTCTAATTCTGCTACCTTGCTGTGCATCTCTACAACAAAACACAGTGTCATTTTCCTGTAACTGCTATGATTGTGCCATTTTTATGGATCAAAGTATGCAGTCATAAAAATCCATGATTGTAACAGCAAGCTTTAATACAATAAGAATAATATATATGTGATGAGCTGCCCAGCTCCATGCAGAAAAAAAGGACTAGTGAACCCAGGGGACAAGGGACTTGTCTTCTTCAGAATAAGAGTTTGGTTGAAGGGTCTCTACGTACAGCTCCAGTGGGTTGGTTGCTTTAGCAAAAAAGCAGTTTGTGTGTAATTTAAAATTTCTAGAATGGTCTGTGTCGACAGTGATTTACCAGGTAAAAGATACACAAAGGGATGTCGGGTGTGTACGTACACATATATGCACTTGTGTATTTGTGAATTTTGCAGGGCTTGAGGACTGTAAAACCCAAGAAAGCGAGACACAAAAGAAAAGCTGTTTCCTTTGCAACTTTTCTTTGCAAGTATTTCATAACCATGTAGTAAATATTTACAAAAGAAAATAACAAGGAAAATTCTCCTCTGAAGTTTACTGTGCCAAGTTTAGAGACTACTCAACCATTAAAGTGTGAAACAAGGGGATTTCAGCCTTGATCTAAATGCAAATCTCAACCCAGTCTTAACTTGCGAGTCATTAGCAACACGCCATTACAAAAGAAACCATTCAGTGTATTTATAGTGTTCAGTTTTCCTGCCATCTTTCCTCCCTCAGTGTACCATTCACCAGGAAGGAGAGCTTTCTACTTGATAAGGTGCTGGATAAAAGATGTTATTGGCCAAAATCCAATCCTATCGTTTATACAGGTCTTACGTGAAATTTTCCTGTTTCTTCTGATAGATATCTTATTAACTGCTATATATGTCTGATACCATAATTCATGCTGGCAAGTATGTAGCATTTATACCTACTGTGCACCTTTAGAATTGCCAATATTTATGCAAAAAAGGAATTCACTTCTTTGTGTGAAATGCAAGCTGTTTTTGTTACAACATGTTAACAGTTCAGAAATGCTCATGACAGTCAGATGCTCAGCTCTTTCTTTTGTCTGAGGTTTTGGCAACAGATTGTTTTAGGGCAGTATTTCAATGGTTTGCTGAATATTTAAATTCAGCTCCACAGTGTTGAGGAATCCAGACATTTTACTTTCTGCTCCAGGTAAACAAGATGTGTGAGAATTCCTTTGACTTTCAGAATTGCACTTACAGATCTTTTCTCTCATCTTAGCTGATCAATGAAGTGCAAACTCTTCTGATCGATTGCAAGTTTGCATTTATACAATGGTCCATCATAACATTTCTTAGGGTCTTGACTATTTGCTATAGGTCAGTCCAGGTTGAAAGCCAGATTGCATGAAGGCAAGACTTTAAACATAGATTTTTCAGTTTAATGCCCAGCCAATTTCATATGACAGTCTAATGGACTCTGCTATAGTTTTTAGTAGACAGAAGAGCAGTTTCAAGGAGTGCTCATGAAATAAAAAAGAAATACTTTAATGTTATGAGAGAAAGGGACTTGATCAACAAGCTATACATTCCAGCCCTGATTCTACATACGTGAATGCTCAAAGGTCTTCCATGAAAATGCTTTTAGGGCTTAATTATCTCTTATAAGGAGCTAAATATCCAAAGGGGGATGGTCCCAGGCAAGACAGGTGTAAGCACTTAACCTCACTCTCAGTTTAATTCCTGGGATTCAGCTCTTGTGAGCACAGAAATACCATTCACTGAAAACACTGAGATGAAGTCATTCAGTCTCCCAGGCTGCTGGGTTGAGGTTTGAATCACAGTTAAGTTTCCACAAGGAACAGCAGTATTAGTATCTATCTGTCATATAATACATATATATATATATATGCATATATATATAAGGGAAAGAGAATGAAAGGGTGTTGCAGGATGGAAGTATCAGACACAGTAATGATTTAGCAGCAGTTTAGTTTTATTAGTGATTTGAGGCAGATCAAGAGATTGAGTTTTAGCAGCACTTAATCATTAACTGATTTGAAGATTTACAAAGTGATTTAACTAAATAAATGAACAGTGACTTGATTACAGATTCAAAGATGACAAGATTTACACTAACTTACTATAAGGTATCCTAAACCAATGAGAGCAAAGCACAGATCTTAGGTTAATGTATGTACATATAAACAAAGCATATGGGCGCACACAGACACACACACTTACACAAACATGCACACCCTGCAGTTTATAACCGCTGAGATCGACGATCTCTTAATATCGCACGAGTTGGCAGGTACCCCTTCTAACTCCTACATGCACACGGAAAAATGGAAGAACATCCACATCCATAAAGCTAATGCATATAAACATATAAATGGAGAGGTGGATGAAAGAGAGGCTAGCCTATAGTTAAAAATTCCCTTCCGAGTCAGGGTAAATACTCACGATGCATCGGCGTTCCTTAATGGGCAGTAATTGAGGCGCGAGAAGGATTACCTTGCCCTGGTCTTTAGTCTTCATGAAGTTTGCCTGAGACAGCATCCTGACTCAGAGGAGGTACCGGCCACAGCCCGCTGCGATCCAGAAGAGCTCAAAGGGTCTTCACTGGAATCGCTACTCATAGGATCCGAGATAATTGACTTTCGTCAGGTACTTTTCCACTCTGGCCCAACTCAGATGTTGGAATATTCCGGTACTTTCCACCAGTTGTGCAAGCCCAAAACTTGTTAGATCTGCAAGTTCTGGTACCAACTCCCTTTGGGCCATGAGCCAGGTACAGATGTACTGGGCTGTCAGGGAGTGATATTCCCAAGTGACCAGGGAAGCAAGAGCCAGGCATGTTAAGGCAGTGCCTTAATGCTCTGGTCCTTTATCTTTTGCAATTCATGCCTGACATCTCCTAGGTTGGTATGCGGCCCAGGGATGGGAAATCGCACCAAGTAGCAAGTGGCCAAAGGCGGCGGGGGGGGGGTTGCACCACCACAAAGGGGTGTATCATTATTTCACTGTTACTGAGAAGAGCTATCAGTAGAGTTAAATAAAAACTTAAGGTAAACGTTTGTGTTCCTCATACATTGCCTGCACTGGAATGTAGATTTTGGCTTCCTTTATAGTCATATTCATTATTTGAATATATTTATTCATTTTTAATCAGTGTGCTTCATTTTAAAATAGCTTTGTACTTTCCCTCCATGCCAACACTTTATACTTTATTTAAAAGTGAATGATAGAAGTGAATATCTGATTATGGAAACCTACTGCAAAACATTGCCTGCCTACTCATTGTAAAAACAAATCAAACATCCAAACACAATTTTTAATAAAAGTTTGAGATCAAAGGACAAAGTGGCTATGTTCTTCAGAAGACAGCAAAGAATCTTTATTTTAATATATTTGAATGGGACAGGTGGCACTAGCAAATTACATTACAGTCCCTGGGTAATGCAACAAGGAAAATAAGCAATGAAATACACCTTATTTGAACTCACTGCTACAGTGAATAGTTGGTTTTGTTTTAAAAAGCTCTGTCCTTGTCACTGTATTGTCATTAAAGACAAAAATTTCTTGGCACCTGCTCACATTTTATGACCTTTTCTTTTCAAATAAGGATCCTGTTTCTCTGATCCCAACCTTAGTTTCTGCAAGGAACCAACACACAGATATGCCTTAGCTAAATCATACTTAAACTGTTGTAAGCAGGAGGCTGCCCATTTAGCAAGGCTTCTAGGTAATAAATAGATAATAGCTGTGGGTTTCTTATAGGCCCCTGAAGTGATTTAGGCTGTGAATTTTTATCTGTAGAGCTCCAGAGTTTGGAATATTTCTAATGGGATGCACAATCCACCACAGCCATCACTGTGGTCACTGGCAGTTCACCACCTGCATCCCCAGAAGTTTCAAGAGGGGAGGCTTCAGAAAACCAGCCAGAGGAAGGTGAAGTACCCACCAGGTCAAAAATAGACGGAGCTGTTGGTCTTGACAGCATGCAGGTAGGAAGTCTGGGGAAAGGAGAGAAGATAGGGTAGGTAGTGCCTGCAGAGAGATAAACGTATTAGGGGTTAGATTCATGATAGGGAAGGAAATCGTGTTCATTTTCTTGTAGGCAGGGTTCTGCTGGGAGACTGAAGTAAAAGACCGAATTATTTCTGATCATTGCTTGTGCCAGGACTCAAGACCCTTTATGCATTGGAGAGACAATGGATTCAAATAATTGCCATAAATTACTGCTAGTTTGATGGGGGGAGAGGGGAAGGGGAGGAAGGCATGTCAGAGTTTCATGGCATTTCTATAGCTTTTAGTGGAAATATTAATGAATATTACTTACATAAAATTCACCCACATATGCAAGATAAAAATGTGCTACAAAAACACTGGGCCATAAAAATAAATAAATAAATAAAAGTCAGTAAAATTGCACTTGATAAAAATGAACTAAAGCCAGAAAAATCTAACTTGACTCAGAGCCAAAACAGTTCTTTTCTTTGGATTTGGCTCCTAATTGAAGATGAAAATAAAACAGATGCTAGAAATGTCAATTAAACACATTTTTCAATCTGTTTTTTATAATCTCTAGCTCTTTATACATGGACAGACTTCTGCTTTTCAAATCATTACTACTCCTTATTTTTATTTTTTCAGGAAAGGAATTATGTTACTTCCATGGAGCATGAGTCAGTGTATATATGGTTAGTATGTTCTTATAAGCCTGTTTTGCATGCCATTTTCCAGCATTTAATAATTTCTCTCATTTAATAATAAAAGAACATTGCAATTACAATTCGTAAGTAGTTCCACAATGGCTAGTGCAAATTTTTACTGCCTCTACTGATCACCTACTTGCTCCTGTTTTATAAACACAAATTATAGAGTTGGACCCTATAATATCTGCTACAGAGACTCATTTTAACATGATAACCTGAGGAAGCTATGCCTGAGAGACTTCAAAATTTTCATTTACTTTTCACTGTTTATTCTGTTTGTTTCCAGTTTTCTTGCACTAAACAATATAACCTGAGAAGTCTGGTTTATTGCTTACTTCCCTGTTACTTCTGTCTTGTGAGAAAGTTTTGCCAGCGTTTTCTCAGGAATTTATACATCAAAAACTTATATAAAATATATACAAATTGCTCTTTTGTTTTTTTTAAAAAGGACTCATGCAAAGTGTCAATCAAGAACTGTATTTTATCTTTTCATTTGGCATTTCTTTTACATAAAGGAAACGCTTATTTCTTCGGTAGAATGGTTTGAAAGGTACGACGTTCAACATTTTTACAATCTGGCAGCCGGTTGTGTAAAGACGCAGCTGAATTTGGCTCTTCCCTGCCATGTGATGGGAACTGCGCGTGGTCCAGGGTGCTAACGGGAGGGGAGGAGAGGCTACACCTCCTTCCTTCCACCACTCCTGTGGGGAAAATGTATTGCAGAGCCACATAGCGATCGACTACAATATGTTGTAGCTCTGGGGAAAATTGGCCTGGACCTTCAAACTATTATTTGCAACTTGACTATTCACAGCTGGAATAGCTATGGGTTTGTTATTTGTAAAACATCCATGAATTTCACCACAGGCCTTTCTAGCAATATTGAAGCATCTGTGAATCAAACTGTTCCCCAGCTGTTCATCCACTACCTGCCGACTTCTCCAGCACCGCAGCCCTATTAATGCTGATGGTTACACCGCGCTCCTGGTGAGCTCCTGCCACACGGCTCCACTCTTACTGCAGCTACAGGCGTTAATTCCCAACAAGAAGACGAGTGTTATTTCTTTCAATAAAAAGTTCTTGCCAATAGTTGGAGTCCTTGCCAATGTTTACTGGCAGCTATTGATATATAAATTTCAACTGTTTTTTGATCTAGTCTTTGCAAACCAGTCAGAAACACTCAAGGTTATTTCCTACCTTAAAAGAGAAAAAAAAAAGAAAAAAAGAAAAAAAAAGTATTTCCGTTAGGAAGGGGAAAAATGAACTAAAGGCTATTAAGAATATAGTGAATATCCAACAAATATTGTTCGGAGCTTATCTTCAAATGAGAAAATCAGCTCAGAAGTCGTTAATAAATGGCCTTATCAATAAACCTCAGAAACTGTAATTTCTTTTTATAATGAGGATATATTTTAGGTTTTAATTAAAAGCTAAATCATTGTAGTCAGTTACTTGTTTTTAATAAACATATCGCATTTACAGATTGATGAAAACTGTCTGACCTTTATTTAGTTGGTTTTTTTGTTAGATGAGGGCACTGGAAAAAAGATATCAGAGACTAACCAGTGTCTTTACACTCGAAGAAAATTCCTTGGCTTTTCAAGCGTACATAGTGTTATTTTAAACTACTGACATATGATACCTGAAGATTGTGATGCTCAGATAAGAATTCAGAGGCTTAGGAGCTTTCCCAGGTTTCATCTGAGTGTGCCTAAGGCCAAATCTTACTGCAAAATGTCCATGACTTTTGTGTGCTTCATCCTGAAAGACACAGGGAAGTACTTCTATTTTATAAAGCTTAAACAAAATTAATTAACCTGTCCTGTTGATCAGGGAAATATATAGTCTTTCTCTTTGTGATGGAGAGGTTCTAGTGCATCCATGCATTGGAGCAGAAACTTGTAATTTTATGATGAGAACTGCCATGCCTAAAATGTAATGGGTTCTTACTGACTTTAAGGGAAGTTTTGCATTTGACCATGATGCAATCATCATTTTCTTTACTAAGAGATCCGCAGATTTTTTTCAAGGAAGGAGCTCACACCCTATATGCTAATTCATGGTTTAAGCTACCTTAGACTTCTCAGGTGACAGCAAAAGTGTAAAAGCAATTAGTGAATTGAAAGAAGGTGGCATTGCTTTTTCATAATTTTTCTTTTTTTAATCTGGTTTTCTATCAAGGTAATTTTGTCATGGGAGGTAGCAGTATCCTCTTGCTATTCATCTGCCTACCTGGGTGGCGGGGAAAAGCTGAGATGACATATATATCTTGTCTGATACAGCCTTCGAAGAGAGGCATCAAACGCTAGTGACATACACCCTCTGCCAGGCGTGGTTGCCTGGAATCTGAAGCAAAATGGGACTGATACATGCCCAAACACTTCACAGGGACTTAGCTAGGAAAGATCTTTAGCTCTGTTAGAAAAACTGTGCCACTGATGTGAAGGGTTAGAATTTCCTACATTGAGGTGTGCAACCTTTTTCTTTTGTGTATGTGACCAAATATTATTATTGTTATTATTTTTATTACTATTATTACTACTACTATGACAACAATGATGACAATGATGATGACGATAACAGTAAAGACATTTTTTACTAACACTTATTCTGGCAAATAAATTCACAAAAATACTATGCCAGTCACTTTATTCTGGGCAGTGATCTTCAAGCTCCCATTAAGGGAACTTCATGTAATCTTCACAGATTAAACTAAATGTATTGGTTCTTTACTTCTTAAGATACATCCCCAAGTATTTTCTCTATGAACATTTGATATTCAGGAAGCACCACTGCTTTTAAAAAAAAAATCCTCTCTATTGTTTTTTTGGAACTCTGTTCCCAGTGATAGTGTATGACCCAAGAAGAGGTTTCAGTCCTTGAAATTCAGAGAGAAAAACTGACTAGCTGTGCAAAATCTGCCATGGTTTCATTTTGGTTAAAATTTAAAACAAAACAAAACAAAACAAACAACCAAAAACCACAAAAAAAACCAAACCCCAACACCTCACTCAATGCTTATTGTTTTATTCCAGTTTTGCTGTAATTTGTCTTAGGATACCTAAATCAATCAGATCATCTCAGACCATCTAAGAGTGAAGTGGATCTATTCATTTATTTTGAAGTGGTCATTTATTTCCTTTTCTTTTTCATTCTTCAGATTCATGTTCTGACCTTCCACAGCTAAAGTTGCAGGATGGTTTAGCTTAAGTTCTCTGAGGAAGTTTTTGTATTAGTTTTTGTATCAGAGGCAATACCACAGAATTAAAATAATTTCACTTCTGTTTCAAAGATTTTTAGTGAGCTAAAATATTACAGACATCTGAGAACACCTGGCGTTCGTGTGTTTTTCCCCCTCTGTAACATTTCTGTTATACTGATATAAATGAAGATACACCGTAAACAAGGAAAGGTATTTTTTTGTCCCATTGTGTGCAATGCACTTCGATGTATAGATTTAGTAGCAAAAATGTGAATGGAATAGCTAAGTGGTAGCCATACTTTCTACCATTGACAAAGTATGCTTGCGCAGGTTTCGTCCATGGCATCTCATCCCTGCTGCTGCACACCCATCCACAAAACTGCTGCTGGACCAGTTCTGATTGCTGCAACAGTCCGCGCATACACCAAAGCTGCTCTTCACCCTCAGCTAACAATTATTAATGACTCTGCTTAGCTGCATGTCTGCAGTTCTTGTCTTAAGATAATATTGTGGTAAAGTTTTTCGTTTTTCTCAATGAATTAGTGAGCATTTCTCTTCACTTTGTTTAGAAGCTGAAGATTAAGAGGAACATCATACTGCAGGTATTATTAGACAAAAACAATGGATATTAAGCCATTATTTGTACATTAGCAAGTTTTCCCCAGGTAGGTTTTATCATTTCAAGACATTTTGTTTTCTGTTGTTCTTCTTTTTTTGTCTAATCACCTCTAAAATTATGAACATTCCAAGAATAAAACATCCTGAATAGCAAAGCAGCTTGAAATATTCATAACTAAGAATGCAACTGGTAATGCTCATAAACAAAGTTGTTTGGAGACCCCTTTATTAATTTTTAATTTATTTTCAGTCAATTCCTTATTACTTCCAAATTCCTGTAGGGGATTCTGTTAATTAGTCATGTGTAAAATATTCATTAAAAACAGCTTCCTATTTTCTTCTTTTATTGCAAATTTACATTTCTAATCTTATAACCAAAATAAATGCCATTGGGTAGAGAGACCACATTAATTTTGATCAACCGCTTGAAATAGAAACCAAGAGAACAAAAGATATGGTAATAAAATCCTAGTTACATTGTGATTCCAACTCACTAGAAACAGGTATGCATATTTCAAGCTGTTGTCTACTTGAGGTATAAACAACAGAGATTTTAGATTATTTTAGGAATTATTTTTAGGAGTGAAAAACACAACAACAAGCAAGCAGAAAATCAGACTGCAGTTGGCACTTTCCATGGGCATCTACCCTTCTGAATTTGAGAAGCCTAGGTATAGAAAAAAGATACTTCTTTTGAACTCTGTCCCCAAAATAGAGGCAAAAATGTTTCCAAACAAACTGAAGTTAAGTTTTTCTTTAGTCTCACTATTTATCTAATGATTAAATAGAGGAAATGTGCTGTTGTGATTTCATAGCATGACTGTGTCTCAGAGGTCTGAGTTCAATTTTACTTTTGATGTATAGTCACTTCCTGGCAACTCGCTTAATCTCTCTGGACCTCAGTCCTCTCCATGTAAACCCTGACTCATATTTCTGGCCTTGTGAATCCTTTGGTCTTATACTCAACTTTAAATATGTGATGAGGCCAGTGGAAAGGATTGATTACTATTAGTAGTAGAAGTTAAACGTGCACAAATGTTCCTAGGGTCAGAATCTTTGGATTGTCTATTCTAATGGGTAGGAAAAGGAGAAGTTTCTATCTTTCAACTGTATCAAGAAACATGGATCACCATGTTTTGGACCATAATCTTGTAATATTATGTTTATATTATGTTATTCTGGTTGTTACATTATGTTATGTTACATTACATTATGTTTGGTACAAGTCCCTGCTATGGAGCTAAGGCTAAAGCAATGTTTCTTCTTTTTCTCATCTGCTTTGGTATTTACCAGCATAAGCATAGAGGAAAAGTTCCGACAAACCTGTAAGCATCAATAGAAGTTCTGTGTGCAGATCAGAAGCCAAGCCTATAGCCTGGTAAAGATCTCCATAAAATCAGGGCCTATTCTTTTCTCTCAACATGGCACATCTCCCACTGATGTCAGGCATATGGTTAATTTGCTAAAAAAAAAGCCAATTTGGTTTTTCTCTTTTGTTGTCAGGATGGCAGACACTCCAAAAGAAAATGTTGTTCTTCTTCATTTTCCTGGAGAAAAGGCACTAAAAAAGCAGTGAGAAATACTCTGGAAATCGTACTTACTGTCGAGTTGCAACCTCTGAGAATATAAGTTATGGAAAAATACTGGCCAAAGCCACAGTCTTTACTCTTTTAATCTCTTTTTACACTAAATACAGAGAGGCTGATGTGGTTTCCTGCCAGGCAGAGGAGACAGGAAAAAGTAAAAACACATCCTGTTAGAGTGGTGGGAATACAAAATTTTGTATATACAAAGGAAAAATCAAGACAACATCGGGCAACAAAAATTAGTATTCCAGTTCCAGCAGATCTGGACTGGAACCAGAATGATTGATTTCTGAATGAGCATATTGAGGCAAATCAACATAACTTTCTACTGCCAGCATTTCTGGTTTTGAAAGGTTTTTTCCCCCATCAAACCAATCCAGTTTTAAGAGAGCAGGGCTGGTTCAGAGTATTCATATGGTGATCAGTGTCTCCTGTGAGCTGTTATCTGCTCTTCTGGGGATACCCTGCACACCAGAAAGGTGTTGAACCTTCCCCTTATACAAGTGCAAATTAATTATTTGATTCTCCGAGTAGTAATACACTTCGTTCTTCTCTAAATCCCTGCCTGGGCATTGTGATGGAGGATAATGGATGAGGCTATGTGCAATGGTGTCATCGGCAGGCAAAGTAGAGCTTTTGTAGGGCTGTTGTGGGGAAGGCAGGCTCAATTTCATCTCGACTAGGGAAATCTGCATTTCATGTTAAATTTCCATTTCATGAACCTCTTCTCCCTTTGTGATGTCATTTACCAAAAAAATCCACTTGGACATAAAATACTTAGTTTATGGTATTCTAAATATAATTGAGGCAATTTAGAATTGCTTTGAAGCTTCTCTCTGGATCAGGAATGTTGCTGACTTGAATTCTCCCACTCGGTATCACCAGCAGTCTGTCACGCGCCTGGAAGTGGTGAGAAACTGCAGGCACTCCTGCTTGGTAGCGTTTTGTACTCAGCTCGCACAGGTACACATTACTATGCAATACACATAATTTATGTCCCCATGTATTCATCCCAGGAGAAAACCGGCTTTTCAACGGCCTTTTTATGTGTATTCTTCCCCTACTTTATCTGCTGCTTTCCCCCCATCACTATCTTTGTAATGATTTTCTAAATAACACTTAAAAAATGGATTTATAAATTGTGACTCACCACCTCTTCCCTTCCTTGACATAAGAGCTTATAACCGCTCCTCTGTCAAGACCCAGAATCCTCCTCAGACGCATTTGATGTATATAATATCAGCTCTAAGGAAATAATTATTTATTGCTGCTCCTAATTCCAACAACAGATTTGATCAAGACCGAATTAATCACTGCCTTAAAATCATTAGAGATTATGTAGTACAGTGCTGGCTGAGCTGAACCATGACTCAGCCCAATAATACTCTATCTGAAAACTAATCACCATCCACCATATCATCATCTTGAGCCAGCAATTCATCTCCATTATCTCAGTGGCTCTTCTGATTGCAACTAGATCAAAACATCTTGCTGAAGTCCAGATTAATTTTACCTCATCCTTTTTTTCCCAATTTAGTATGTGGGAAAAGTCGATCGGTAATGTTAGTCTGAGTTCAGCAAACCCAGGCCAACTCTGCTGAGATGCTTTCCGCTTCATCAGTTCTCATAAATTAATTCCTCTGTGATTCTTTCAAGTTCTTCACCTGGAACAAAAGCCAGGTTAAAAGTTTACATGTCCCGGTCACTCATCCTTTCCTCTCTGTTTAAACTCAAGCACTACGTTTTGTTCAACATTTGGGTAGTGGACCCTGGTCTGCAAAATCTGTCACATGCCCCCTGCTTACGTCTCTGCTAGTTCCTTGTCCCCAAGGAGCAAAGCCCTTCAGACCTTGAAGTCTTCTTTGGTTAACTTTTCTTAAGTATACGTTTACATTCCCTTTTCTGAAGATTAGTTTTACATTTTCCCTTTGGTTTCTTGGATTTTGCTCCCAATACATCTCTGCTTCTGATTCTTTCCTGTTAAAAGGATGAAGGGAAGTATTTACACAGGAATTTTGCCATGCCTAAGTCCTTGGTGGTTGTTTCCCCTTCTCTGTTATTCAGAAATCTTACTTAGTCTTTTGTTTTTCTTTCCCCTGGACATTTTTGAAAATTCTGTTCGTTTTCTTTTTCTTTATTACTACAACACACAGGAGTTCATTATATTTTTAAGCATCTCATTTTCCTCCTTCAGTTCTTGACTGCTAGCATCTATTTCAGGTGTGTTAGGGGCATTTTTAATCGCACTCACTCTCTCTTTCTTAAGAAGTCTCATGCAAATCTGTTCTGTACTTAATACACTTCTGTTCTGAAGGAGAAGGGTTTTAATGTTTTAGTTGAAATTCTTCAAATACAAAATCCACAGTACTAAAATGTTAAATAATGAAAAGTGTGACTTTACATCAGAGCAAAAGTTTTAACAGGGGACTTCCATAGGTCTGAATGAAATAATTAAGAAAGGAACCGTGAAATATATTATTCCTGTGGAAAACTTAGAGAGTACATCTCTTTTGAGGCATTGTGTATGTATTTGTACAGGAACTGAGATCATTTCCAAGTGGGCTTATATTTTGATTCTTTTGCCCCATGAATCCAGTCATCCAGTACAGGGACAAGTTGGTAGGGTTGAGTGCAGGAATGGCTGCTTTAATTCTCTGATTAGTGTTTGGTGAAGATTTTCCTTTTTTAATGTGTCCTGCATGTTGATGATTCCTTTTACCTACCTCTTTATTTATTATTGATTTCATGCTAGTGTACTAGGAGGATAATTTAGTTAGGAATTGCATACAAAATGCATGTTAATTTTTTTCAAGGATATTGTGTGTACGCTGTAGGCTATAATTGTTTTGGAAGATTGTGCTGAATTAGACAGAGTACTTAGATTCAAAATGAGACGATATTGTGCCCTCTAGGACTCCCAAGATGTATATTTAGATCCTGTCTTGACAAAGACTTCCTCCATAACCTTGGCATGTCCCCTCATCTGTCTGTTCTTCAGGTTCCCAGCTACCCAGCCAAGACAGAAACACTCCCCGTCTTTCATCTTTTTGGGGTAGATTGTAGCATGCTTATATGTTTTGCTTGATTTTTCCCCAGAACAGTCACCTTGATTTTAGCAGGATAACTTCAGTGCATGAAAACTCTGTCAAAGGCAATCTTTTTTCTAGGACTAGAGCTCATTAGCTGTTTAAGAGGTATATAAAGCTTTAACCAAAATACTTTTAATGTTATGTGAATTATTAGAATTATAGTTAGAAAACACTAAACATTTTTCTAACTAGCACATCCTAACTACAAAGCTGGAATTAAATGACATTATGTTCTGAAAAGAAAACTATCTGATAATTTTCTTATACTTTGTACCAAAGACATAAATTTTGAACTTTTCCCTGTGTAAGCTTAATCCCCTTCCTTTAGCCCATAAGATCACTGTCCAGTTGTTTTCTTTCAAAAGTGTATTTCCCTGTTATGAAAGGACATGTTATTTTTATCTGAAGTGCTTAATATACCATATTGTAAAACTTTCCCAAAAGAATCAATCTTCAGCCTTAAAGGTTGTTTCACTTTAGTGCACAATATACCACAATTTCTGCTGTGTTTGATCCATTTGAGCTGTGGAGTTGGTAAGATTATACATGGTTTATACTGCATGGATTTTTAATGTTTCACACATTAGCTTTTAAAAATTGCCTTCATATTCCCTATATTGATTTTTGTGGGTCCCAACACACAGCACCCGCTGAGCAGCTTTGCCAAACTCTCCTGATGAAAAGATGATATAGGAATCCTCAGCAGGGGCAAAGACAACCACGGATTCAAAAAACTAGCATCCAGTTGACCATTTTTCTTAAGCCTCATTGTAAGCTTTTTTCTTTTTTTTTTTTTCTTTTTATGATGGCATGCACAGTATAACTGCCTAAGGGCACGCTTATTATAGACTGTATTTTAAAGCTGATTAAAAATAAATTCTCCATGCCTGTCTGAAACTTATTCCACAGAGAATCTTGTTTCATATCGGACGAGTAAAAGGATCTGTTGCTTAGTTAACTAGGTTCACCTTTTACCTCAGCACACATTTAAAAACTCATATCAAATTTCCATTACACTTCATTTATTATCCAGTCTTTCTACTTTCATCAGAGAAAGCATTATAACGACTGTGACTTTGAAAAGTTTTATAACTAATGTGTACGTGTATATATATATATATATTTATATATTATTATATTTTCTTTATACTCCATATAAAAATTAGGCTATCAAGTGTGACAGAAAGATCTTGGTACCGTAATAAACAGACTTGTCTTAGCAATCGCTCCGCAGCACACAGGACTTGGCAAACTGTCAGATGGCAGGATGAAGAGGTAAAGCGCAGAATCTGCAAATTTTGGCCGTGCACGTGGGAATAGGTTCTGGGCTTTCCAAGAACTTGTGGAGAAAATGAAACTTGGCAGGATCCATGCGGAAATTCATTTCATCTGTTTTCATTTTACACTGTCTGTCATCTAGTTTTTGATCACTAAATGAAAAAGAAAAATGAAATTCTGCCATATGCATTCTATAAATTTCAATTTAGCTATCAGGTGTCACACCTGCCACAACTTTGCTTTTTGCTGCATTTCAGACAAGAGACATAATCGTTTGTTTGTGTTACCGATGTTGGTTTGGGAAAGTTTATTTATGGTAGTATTTGCAGTAAATCTGCTCGTTTCCAACCATTGCTATATAAACCTATCACTTGAAGTATAGACAGTTATGTCAGCTTGTATAGGAAACATATTGTATAATGTTAATTAAATGGCAATATTTATACTCTCTGCTCCTCTACTGAAATACTCTGAGCCCTGAAACTGGCTGCTGTGACATTTTGAACACAGTCGCGCTATACAAGTTTCAGGCCCAGATTCCCCTAAACAGGGAGGCGTGATTTACATTTCACATTTCTGGTTTGTCTGTCCCTGCCGACTGTGTGTTGCCCTGCGAGGACAAGTGGGCAGCCAGGTTTACAGCCCACCACCTCCCCGCAGGACCCATTTTCCCTGACCATGAAGGGCTCATTTGAGTGAGGTCAGTGATGGATGGTTGGGTGCATGACCATTCAGAAATTTCATGTTGCTGCGGTTGCTGTGGCCATGAAATGCTGGCTGCGGCTTTGGGCTTTGGTCCCCAAGAGGTTGCCCACACCTTCCCCCCACCGACAAAGACTCAATACACCTGCATGATAACATGCCGCTCGCTTTTTACTTACTCTTTCCAAACCTCACTTTTCATACCCTCAGAAAGAGGACTCTGTGCAGGGTAAATTTATGTTGTTATTAGCCAGCAGGATTAATGGCAGCAAGTTATCTCTCCGTGAGCTGTCAAATATATTTATGCTGGCACTTCTTCCCCAATTGTGGTTGGTTTTTTCTAGAAAAACTTAAAAAAAAAACTTGAAAAATCCATAAATACACTAATCTCCTTGCCAAATATCAGGAGAAAGCTAGAGGTAGGTCAAATTTTGTTGGAAAACACTGATTAGGTGGCAATGAATTTTTCCTTGGTTCCATTTCAATTTCTCTGAATTGTTTGTGTCAAGAAGAGATGGATGGAAATTTAAATAAAAACTGAAACAGAAGTCAAAATGCTTTGCTCTGATTCAATATCTTGATATTTCAGTATTTTAAATGGAAAAGACTTTTGTATTTGAAGATTTTTTTCTTTACTATTTTAATTTTTAAAAGGATATGTTATGTTTTCAGGCAGTTCATGCTTTCTCATTTTGACTCAGGTTTTTTGGAACTGTTTCAGGGTTTTTGGAAAAGCTTCATGTGGTTATACACAGAGTAGAAACATAAGCCTATTGATTTACCTTTTTTATTTCCTCTTTTCATATTCTCTTCTTTAAAGAGTAAATCTCTGCGCTATAATGTGAGACCAGGTATGAAACACAAAATGCAAGCGTAATCTATTAAATATTATTCCAGTAATAAATCACAATTCATATACCAGTCATATTAATGAAACAGCAAGATATCATGCATCATGCTATATACCTGAGTTTTGTTATTTTGGATTAAAGGATCACAAATACTTTTTTTTTTTTTAGTTGGTGGTTGGATAGAAGATTAACAAATGCATTCTAGTTCAGCTTTAATTTATACCATAATTTTTAATGACACTTGATTGCAGGATTTTATACTTGCCCTTGGATAGTTAAGGATTTTACAGGCTTTCCATTAATTACAGTAATTTTCAAAAGTTCCAATTTATGCTCTTATAAATGTTGGTCCAAGATTTGAGAAAAATGTAATTTACTTTGAGGAAATAAGGGAGGAGATTCATAGGGTGAAAGTGAACATCTGTAGAGTGACTTACTGGTTATATGATTTTTGCAGCTAACCCACCTGAGTTATAATTAGAAAGCAGCTATGGGGGAAGTTGTCGCATTGCATGCTGATAAGCAATGTGCAGGTGGGCCAATGTTCTCTTTGCACACATACACTCATACGTTCCATCATACACATCCAAAGGTGAGCGCATCACTCAGTACGAGATTCGAAATTTGTTAGCTTCTCACAGCAGAAAATTTGGAAAAATATCACCATATTAGTGCTAAAACGTATTTGGCAATGAAACTAAAACAATGATTAGCCTGCGGTAGTGTATTTTTTTCTTTCTTTCTCTTTGATTTCCTGATATTTCACAAGCTTATGTATAATATCTTTCATTGTAATTTCCTCTATGGATCAATAGCAAACCTCTGTACTTCAAAGATACTGAGTCACTGCCAGCCCCACCTCTTGCTGTTGTACTCCTCTGCTGCCTCGACAGTTCGGCTGGTGATGGCAGTGCCAGCGCCCCATTGCCAGGCACGTTCCAGCTCACCGTATGAATCAGAATCTTTCTTGTGTGCCTTTCACAGGAATCCACTTAAGTGTAAAAATATACAGTGTATTATACCTGCATCTCCAAGGAAGACGAAGCGCCATATACCTATTAATAAAACTGTTGAGAGTCAACTATATCAGAGCATGTATCTCCTGCTTTTTTAGAAACTGACAGTTTTAATCAATTAAACTCCAATGCTCTATTCATAGCTCAGGTTTTTTATGGTACAAAGATTTGCATTCCAATTAGTGCTTGCAAAGAAAGTTTTCATGTTAACCTGATCAGTAGTATTTCCTGCTCCTCGGTGTCTATCTTATTCCATTGAGACTGCAGCGATGTGTCAAGAAGAGCATCTCTGTTACCTTCTGATTGAACAAAGCTCTCTTAGGCTTCCTTTGAAATCTTGAGGGCTTGTCACTTGAGATGTTATTTTTTTAAGCATGAACAAATCTTGTCAGCCTAAGCTGAGATATCAGCTGTATTTTATCAGCACTTTGGGATCAAACTTCACGTTCAGTATTCAGCACTGGGTGCTGTA
Source organism: Burhinus oedicnemus (assembly GCA_008921705.1). Lineage (NCBI taxonomy): Eukaryota > Metazoa > Chordata > Aves > Charadriiformes > Burhinidae > Burhinus > Burhinus oedicnemus. Next base: position 3,229,826 of record VFFE01007836.1, read on the forward strand.
TGTGAGACAAAACTAGAGGTTACAGTCTGCTTTAGGAAGACCATCTCTGGTGGTAGGGGGGATCAGTTTCTTACTGTTTACAGAATAAGTTTACAAAAAATAACTCAGATACTTCCATTTGTGTGATATATAAAGTGCTTAATATCTTGCAACACTTGCTTATTTATGTAGGCACATTATGTTGAATTAACTACAGCTTCTTTGACTTAAAGTGCCTTGAATCCACACACAATTTTTTAAAGAGAATTAATTGGCATCATAGGTCTTTTGTAATTAATCCTCCTTAAGGCTGAGGTAATGCTGCTTTGCAGCAGGTCTATCACTTACCCAATTACACACTGATTGCTGCGCTCCCTAGTCTTCCATCTGGACATCTGTAGAGCTCTGGGACTCAAAGAGCTGCATGCTCAGTCCCATCTGGAGGAGTGTCACAAAAGCAAACGTCTACAAGATGTTGTTGGAGTAAATAAAACCGAGACGGTAATTCCTGCTCCTACTCCCAGTGCCAAGTCAAAGGAAAAATGCTCTGTGGTAGTGACTGGAGACAGGACAGTACTAAACATCGGTCAGTGATCCCAATACCCGCCTGTTTTCTTGGGAAATGGAGAGTAATTTGGCAAGCCATTCTACCAGTGCATGCATACAGTGTGTTTACCAACACACTGGAAAGTTTCTCACAAGTTGCTGCAACCCAACAGGCACCCAATAGAAGGTGACAGGCTCCCAAAATACCATAAAGGGAAGAAAACAACCCTTTTTAGATACGTGCTGAGGTCTGAGCAGAAGGAGACTTTTAACAGTGATTATAAACTGTATGATGTACCAGACAGATGAGAGCTCTTTGTGCACAGAGATTTCTGAGTCTGTGCTGTGGAGCTTGTAAAAGCCAGGAATGGAACCTGGGTCCCACACCTGAGCTGTATGTCAGTGCCATTGTTGACTGGAAGTTAGCAAATGTGACGTCCGTCCACAAGAAGGGCCAGAAGGAGGATCCGGGGAACTACAGGCCTGTCAGTCTGACCTCCATGCCTGGGCAGGTTATGGAACAGATCATCTTCAGTGCCATTATGTGGCACATGCAGGACAACCAAGTGATCAGGCCCAGTCAGCATGGGTTTATGAAAAGCAGGTCCTGCTTGACAAACCTGATCTCCTTGTATGATAAGGTGACCCTCTTAGTGGATGAGGGAAAAGCTGTGGATGTTGCTTACCTGGACTTTAGTAAAGCCTTTGACACCGTTTCCTACAGCATTCTCCTGGAGAAACTGGCTGCTCATGGCTTGGATGGGTGTAGGCTTTGCCGGGTGAAAAACTGGCTGGATGGCTGGGCCCAAAGAGTGGTGGTGAATGGAGTTAAATCCAGTTGGCAGCTGGTCACAAGTGGTGTTCCCCAGGGCTCAGTATTGGGGCTGGTTCTGTTTAATATCTTTATCAATGACCTGGACAAGGGGATCAAGTGCACCCTTGGTAAGTTTGCAGATGACACCAAGCTGGGAGGGAGCGTTGATCTGCTTGAGGGTAGGATGGCCCTACAGAGGGATCTGGACTGGCTGGATCAATGGACCGAGGCCAATAGTATGAGATTCAACAAGGCCAGGTGCCAGGTCCTGCATTTGGGTCACAACAACGCCATGCAATGCTACAGGCTTGGGGAAGAGTGGCCAGAAAGCTGCCTGACAGAAAAGGACCTGGGGGTGTTGGTCGACAGCTGGCTGAATAGGAGCCAGCAGTGTGCCCAGGTGGCCAAGAATGCCGGTAGCAGCCTGGCTTGTATCAGGAATGGTGTGGCCATCAGAACTAGGGAAGTGATTGTCCCCCTGTACTCAGCACTGGTGAGGATCCACCTCGAATACCATATTCAGTTTTGGGGCCCTCACTACAAGAAAGACATTGAGGTGCCGGAGCATGTCCAGAGAAGGGCAACGAAGCTGGTGAGGGGTCTAGAGAACAAGTCTTATGAGGAGCAGCTGAGGGAACTGGGGTTGTTTAGCCTGGAGAAAAGGAGGCTCAAGGGAGACCTTATTGCTCTCTACAACTACCTGAAAGGAGGTTGTAGTGAGGTGGGGGTCAGTCTCTTTTCCCAAGTAACAAGTAGGACAAGAGGAAACGGCCTCAAGTTACACCAGGGGAGGTTTAGGATGGATATTAGGAAAAATTTCTTCACCAAAAGGGTTATCAAACATTGGAACAGGCTGCCCAGATAAGTGGTTGAACCACCATCCCTGAAGGAATTTAAAAGACATGTAGATGTGGTGCTTAGGGACATGGTTTAGTGGTGGTTTTGGCAGTGTTAGGTTAATGGTTGGACTTGATGATATTAAAGATCCCTGCCAACATAGACAATTCTATGATTCTATCATTCTATAGTGCAGAGAGCAGCAGGGCTGAAAAGTTGCCTGGCATCCACAAATCAGAATGCATAGATGTGGGTATTGATGGTCTGATGTTTGAACTAGGAACATTTCTTAAGAGATTTTAATAATTCTTAAAACATTCTTTGTACTGTGAGTGCAAAGTGAGATGTGTGGGTGTCATAAAGGAGAGCTCACGGCAAAGCAAATGGTTTGTTTTAGCATGCTTATTTCAAGACAGGTTTTATCCCTAGAATTGTCCTTCTAACCTGGTCTTCTTCCATTTGTGAGGCAGTTGTTTCTCACCCAGTGGCAGCACCGTATATTAGACGCCTAGCTGAATTTTCTCAATGCCTGTAGGGAACACCCAAACCAGCCAGTACATTCCCTGCTTGTTGCTGCAGCCTTTCAAGTTTTTCCTTCCTCAGTATCATAGGCAACAAGGGTAACTCGGTGCTTTAAATTTGGGGGAGAAAAAGGGTTTTCACATGGGTATTCTGTCACTTCAAATGAGCACCAAACAGCTTAGTAGGATCATCACCTTTTCCAGCATAAAATTCTTCAGCACTGCCTTTCCTCCCAGGATTGCCTCCTACCAGGCATTCACAGCTCACGAAGTGAAGCAGCAACGTTGCACTTTGTGAAAACATTTGCAGAGAAATGCCTCCAAGGGGGGAAAAAAAAAAAAAAAGCAAACCCAACAAGCCACACACTGCTTTTTACTTCATCCTCCAGATTTCCTTCTCCTGAAACCATAATGCTACTCCTCCAAAGCTACAAAGCCAAATCCATCTGACTGTGTGAGTGCCAATACAAGACATTATCCTGTTTATATTAAAGACTGCTGTAAGTGAGCAGTGTGTCTTCCAGGCTGCTCTCATGGCAGTTTAGAAATGGAGCTGGCAAAACACAGCTGAGTTATGGGAGAAGCATCGTGGCAGTTTAACACAGCAAGTCTCAGGCCTCCTGCCAGTTCTAGGAGGCAACTCATAAAGCACAGTGAGAAAAATCACAGAGCTGACACACAAAAGTTTGCACTGGATTCCTGGCCAAAATTGCCATCTATGAAGGCAAACAAACAGAATCTGTAAATGAAATGGTTAACATGGGAATTTCTGTAAATCAGCTTTAGGAAGTGAGTGGAAGCCCTTACTTCCGTTTAACATAGTCTAGCACTGATTTCTTTGCCTCATGCTAAAATCCCATGTAGACAAGCCTAATATGCTAATAAAACATCAAGATAACTTAAATTTTAGAGACTTTATTTTCATCCAGAGTAGCTTAAATCAGCTTCTTTTGGCCTTGTGTACATTACATCAGAGAGCAAGAAATATTAAACATTTCTTATTTCATCTAGCATCTCGAGCACACACAAATATATATTTTAAAGAAATTCTTAAAACATCTTTTTCTTATAATGTAGACCAGTGTGAGAACGCTGAGAAAAGAATAAATTACAAGCATGCATAACAACCACACGTCAGTTTAAAAACCATGCAATAGCTAAGCGTGAAAGGGAGAGTTAAGGGATTATATGTGGAAGCAGTAACTCTAAAATTTGTATTATTCTAGGTTTAAGTCCCACCATTATCATTACTTTTAATAGTGTTTTTATATGCTGTTGAGCTACAGTTTGTCCGCATCCTGGCTTTTATCAAAGGAACTGCTTGTGCAGCAGTTGTGCTGGCAATAACTTCTAATGGTCACTTAATTAAACAATTTGGAAGTTTATTTTAGGTGGCATTTAAAATTGAAATTTCAAGTATGTTATTCTACCATGTTCTCTCTTGGTATTGTTCAGTAAAATGCCCTATTCAAAGAAATCCATGAAATTACAATTCAAAGACTGTGATAAGAATGGATTAGTTTTGTAGAATTTTTAGCTCTCATTACAATTTTTGTTGCAAGACTAAGCTTACAGATTGAGTATAAAGTATATCAGGCTTTAAATTCAGTGATAAGTCATTGTTAGGACAGAGAATTTTGTGATAACACAGGCAGAAGATTAATCCACTCTGATGACAGCCTTGCAAGTCTATGAGGAACAGAACACAGAGCAAGATTTATCCATCGCACTGACAAGGACGGTAAGGGGAATGGGAAATGGAACAAAATGAGTCCATTTGCATGACAACCTAAGACTATAATCATATGGTTCCACTCAAATCCTACAGTAATGGACCATAAAGAAAAAAGCATAAACAAGGCACATCATTTAAAACTATATTGTACTCATCAACCTTTCCAGTGTCTGTAGAAAACATAATCATGGAAGAAAAATTAATTTCAGTGTGCTAAATTACACTGTAAATGCAGAGGGGATACAACAGAATTGTTCAAACAAAGTTATTCATGTGGCTTTCATAAGTTTGAATAAATTCATTCTGCTCTGTATTCACAAAGATGAGACTATCAAACTAGATCCTCAGCTCGCATAAAGCAGCATAGTTCCCTTGACTTCAGTGAGCTCAAAATCTTCTCAAAATCTCCAAGGAAACCCTCTTCTTGATAGGGAGGCTTTGAAAATACTGAAATAAAAGATAATTCGAGATACCTAGGGGAGAATTTTAAAGAATGGAGATTGGCAAACAATGTGAAATATAGAATAGCGAATGTACATGTGCATCTTCCACATCCCTGAAACACACTGGAACTGCTCAAACACATCCATTTGTGTGCCCAGGTGTTTCTAGGATCGTGGCTGTAGGGCTGTAGGGAATGAATTTGTGAGCTGAAGTCCAGCATATCATCATTTGAATTAAAGCAGCTGCGATGAGTGTTAGGGTTATAATGTATGTAGTGTATCATGCATATACTACAAATCTATAGTTGTTTTATCTTTAAGTAATTAAAACAATGCAAACTAAGGCTTAGGCACCAAGTAAATATGATGTCATTGTTGGAAAGCTCTTAAATGCTTTGTCTAAAGGTCAAAATTAGAATTACATTAATTTAGTCATGAACCTTTGCACTTTCTCATCTAAACAATGGAATCTCATTTTAATTTCCTTTTACTTTAAATACAGGCATTTCTGTGAAGGAAGTTGCATATGAATATCTGCACGTCCCCTTTCCTGCAACCTTATGAAAAAAGCTGTATCATACGGTGTAATCAGCACTGACTATGTCACATACATATAGCAGCCACGTATTTTGAAAATACTTAAAATAGTTAATCTGAAAAATCTGAATTAGTAATTGAAGACTTCAGTGTACCAGTTCAAGCAGTGAATGAATGCAAGCTCATTGCATTTCCATTCTTTTATAGAACAAGTTCTATAGCCATGCGTAAGCAAAATCTCCACTACCTTTAGTTTGCAGGCAGAAATTTATTCAGGAACTGCCTGCCGTACCTGGGTGTTCACATACTGGACTACATATGACAGAGGCAAATACATATTTCTTGCTGCTTTTTGAGCACTGCAGACTATATTCCATTCTGGTCTTGTCATTATACTAATGTGCAGAACAGACCTTGAAACAATTTAGGTTAATCATCCAAAAGGCCAAATGTTCCTCTGTGAGTGTGTATGTGTGAGAACTTTGATTTTGTGTTCACACAGAGCTTAATGTAGAGCATAGATTTGAATTTACTGAAGCAACTGAAGAGGCTTCTTGTCCTTATATGTGCACTTAACACAGTACCAATGCTACTTAAAAATAATAAGGAATAAAGGATGGGGAGAATCAAATTAAACTGCTCACCAGCTACCTCCATTCAACCTCTTCTTGGCATACGGAAGTCAAATCAATTTAATCTCTGCTATAGCAAGGTTTCTCACGCATTGTGTCACAGCTTTGCAAATTCCCTGCCTTATTCACAGGCTATGCTGCTCTGTTTTTCCTTTCTAGCATCTGCGTGGATTTCAAAGATAACCTCGATCTAGGTTAGTGCCGCTGTGCAACAAATAAAAACAATGGTAACAAACTGGACCTGTTCTTAACTGCTATTATAAAATATCTCATTCTTTTATGATCTTGATTTATGACATATCTTATGACATCGTTTTAGAAATACACAGTGTCACATTTAAAAAGAGGCCGTGCCTCATGTAAGCAGTGCACTCTCTGCTGTACGGGTAAGAGAGACAGTTACCTCTTGAAACGGCTCAGATTGGCAGGGTCCCTCAAAGTCCGGTTGCCTGTCTGGGGCTTCGTCTGGTCAGAGGAGAGCAGAGGTGTCCTGGCCGGCAGCCTGTTAGCAGGAGCTGCGAATGGCTCAGTTGACCAATACCAGGTAGCACCTGTACATCCAAACCTGCTGGGAGTCCATAATCCCCTACCAGATGGGACTGAACCAGAATGCCAGGATACACGAAACAGCCAATCCATAAGCCAAAACCATTGAAAATGTGGGACTGGTCAGGAGCCAGTGCAGATGGCAGCGGAGGGCTGGTCAGGACCGCAAGCTTTGCTTGGCATTGGGTGGGCACAGATACAGGTGGTGGATGGGATGTGTCAGAAATGCAGTTCTTTCCTTACTTGCCTTGTGTATGGGATGTGTCAGAAATGCAGTTCTTTCCTTACTTGCCTTGTGTCAGATTGTCTCTGCATGAGAAAGGGAGAGGTCTTCCCAAACACACTCTTAGCTTCTGGGACTCTGTCCCCTCTCTAGAGATCTCCCCTCTATCCCTGAAATGTGAGATTTGCCTAGAACCATGGAGGTTGAATTTTGTTTGGAGGGATTATTTGTATATGGGAGTAAAATGTGAATTTCCTGCATGCATTTGCACTAGTAAATCTTTAGCTGTCAACCGTTTGCAGAAAGTGAACAAGGAGTAGTCACGAATGCTGTCAAAATGGAATCTGCTTTTAACTTCAAATGAATATTCATGAATAATTTCCTCCACTATTTGCTCACCACTCATATTTAATGAGATGGGAAATGGGATGAATAACAAGGTGCTGAAATTTGCTGACAATACACAATTATTTAAGTTAATATAAACCAAGGAGCAAAGTAAGGAATTTCAGGAAGAGCTAATAAAACCTGAGTGACTGAATAACAAGATACCAGATAAAGTTCAATGCAGACAAATACAAGATAATGAACAGTGGACAAAATAATTTTAATTACTTGTACATATTGATGGGCCGTGAATTAGCTCTAGCCTCTCTGGGTTACAATGGACACACCATCCAGTGGCAGTGAGGAAGGAAATAAGGCTGGAATCCACTCCTGGTGAAGACTGAGTCCCGATCAGAAGGATCTCTTCAGTCCTATTTCAGACATAAGCAAGGTTAATGTAAAATAGAGATAGTGACCTCTAGACCTCTGTGCAGGAGCCTAAGCTGGGAAAAAAAATAACTAGATTTATTTATTTATAATTAATTTCTTATATTGGGGATGGAATTACACCAGCTTCAGCTAAAAGGCAGCTCTGAAAGGACACAGTCAAAATAAACTAGCCCAGAGGAAAGGGCAGACACATGTGAGAAGTGGCCTGAAGGATGCCAGTTAAACAAACAGTTTACTTTCAGAGTCAAAAGACCATCAGCATCATACAAAATAATATGAAACTCTGGAATGGGCATATTTTGAGTTTCTTCAAGACATGCCACAACCAGGCGGCTAGCATTAAAGAACAAACAGAAAGGGTTACCAATAAGTAATTGGGTTTAAATTGCGATACTAAGATTCTCTTTGGAGCAACTGAGACAAATTGTTGTAGTAGTGGTCTCTAGCAGACGGTCAAACCAGCATATTACAGGCTTTAATTTTAAACTGCTTCAACAGGACTTGCCAGAACTCAACCATCAGTGCCGTAACACAACAGGAACAAGAGCCCTTAGCATGAAGAAGTGAGTGAGAATACAGCTCTAATTCACTGCTCCAGGCAGCAACAAAGCATGAACATTTCTGTAGCTGCTACAAACTCTCTGCTGTGTAGTACTAGGGTCCAGAGGAAGCTCTTTCTGGAATCAGTCCGTGCGAACGTGGTTTTCCAAGTGACTGGGATGCTAGAAAATCAATCAGATAATAGCAGGGACTCCTGAGGACCTGTCCCTCTCATTCCTTCGGCTCTTGTCTCTGTCAAAGCATCGTCCATGCTGTCATTGAGTACAGGGACTTCACTTGTGCTCTGTGGGCTACTGACAACTTTTCTCCAAACTTTACAACTTCCTGGTGCACTACCATGTTCCTGAAACCTTAAATGATGGAGATGATATCACAGAGAAAGAATATTACAGAAAAGTTGGTTTCTTGGCCCATGCATCACAACCTTCTGCCGAGGAAGGGATAGTGCAAAAAGGCAATGATGGTACAACTGTTTTTTGCAGGTGTTTTGTTTTGACTTATAGCACTCTTGGCAGTTCATAGGATGAACTTTCCACTCTAAGTCCTAAATGATCATCCAATCTTTTTCTCTTCTGAGTATTATTTTGTTCCCCACCATGGTCCTCAAGCATTTTTCCTTCTGCAAGAGTTCTCAGACAGGAAATGCACAAATTCCTGAGGAGTCACTGGGAGAAAGGAGGAAGGGATGCAGCTGGGGGGAGGTGGTGAGGATGGAATGGGGGCAGGGAGAAGAGGGCTCTGGCAGACCACTAAAGCAGCAGAGATACGGCACTTCTAGGAGTTGTTAACCAGGACATTTGTAACTGTCCTCCTCTGCTGCCTTTGGGCCTGCATCTCTGCAAGATACAACCCCACAGCAGCTGGAGGTTCCTGGGAAGTGTAGGACCAAATCCCAAGATCATCACTTGGGATCTAGTCACTCCTCAGAAGGCATGGAAGTTAATTCAATAAGGACACAAATTTATGCCATAATTTAACCATTTTTTCAGGCTGTTACCTGAGGAGAAAAAATTCAGGATGGCTTTGTGGGATATTGGCCTACTGGAATATTGACTGGAGTGTTGTGAGGGTAAACACCTGGACAGGTTAGGACAGTGACTGCCACTACTTCAAGTCTAAGACTGTATGATAGACAAACAAGAAGTGTCAGAACTTTTCTCCCATGTATCTAAAACAAAGAAGAGACAATTGTGGTCTTCTAGGAGCTAATCTGGTTATCTGGTGGTTAACATATTAGCAATGCACTGTAAGAGCCTTTCACGTCTAATGCTCTGGTATAAAACGAATGTGGATTAAAAGCAACTGGTTCATGGGGTTCACACTATCCCTCCTGCAGAGATGTGACTATCATTAGCACTACCATATCATGACCAGTCCCAGGAGAACACAAACAGACATGGAAACTGAATTACTTTATCCCTTTTAGCTGTGAGGATCTTTATAGTCAGTCTGTACATCCCTTCTGTACTATAGCAGATGCGGAAACAGAGACCAATTTCAGGGTAGTTAATCTGGCTTTCAGAAACATAGCATTCACTTTAAATTCCCTCATTTCATTACTTCATCCAAGGTAAAGCAAAGAGCAGAAAGAAGCTGGCTCTGAACACTGAAATGTGCAATTTCTTTCAGATGGACATAGCTACGCAGATTTAGTAGGATGTGTGCATGCATATGTTTATGTGTGTTTGTGTGTTTATTGCTTCAGAATTGCCTAGAGTTACATCATCCCAAGAGATATATTCAGCCCTGTATGCTCAGATGGAATATGATGTTTGCACATAAAACGATAAGGATTCGTGAGGCACTCAGACAGGAAGGTGAGGTGAGGCAGTTATAAAACAGATGCTAACGCTACTTTTGGGCTAGAGTCCTCTGAGGTAGGCTGTTCTATGATAGACTAGTCTGTGTTTGAAAAATGTTTTCCCTGGATTTTTTATTTGAAAATAATTTTAACCAACCATGAAAATTCATTATTTTGATCTGACATTTAAGTGCATTTTCAGCTGTATCCAGATTTTATTGACTAGAAAAAAACCCAAACCTATAATTGCTTTAGTGACTAGGATAAATGAAACATTTCTGAAGTAGTATAAAGACCATCTAAATTCTTGAAGTGATAGAGTTTGGTTTGAAACCAATAAATTAATTTGATATTTAAAAAAAAAAAAAAGCAAGCACCACAGAAAAATCTTTATTCAAGGCATTTGTGCATCCTCAGTCTGGTTTACATCCCATTTTCTTTTGGCAGCAAACTTGATGATTCAAGTGAACAGTCATTTGTCAAAAAAAGCAAAGGCTGAAAGGAAAGATCATGATCATCTTTTTATTATTGGCATTAAATATTTATCAGCTTAATTCAGTAATAGATACATATGTGTGCTTCTGTGATAGAGACAAACATGTGAGTGTGCGCATGCGTGTGGATGCGGCTGTTCTGCATATACAGAGTGCATTATATTGGAGCACACTGTTGATAGGTTAGATACCAGACTCTGAGGGTGCTGAGTATATGTAGAACTCAACAGCAAGGAGGCTAAAGATGTGTGAACCCTACCCGAGGCACTCAGGATCTCTCAGTCTGATACACACTCTCACCATACCCTCTCTGGATGATCCATAGTGGTCTGAAAGTGGGGTCCCCAACCTGTGGCAGATACATTTGTAAGATGCCCATCAGGCGACATCTTTTGGTTCTCGCTAGGTATCTACTGGCATACTTAACTTGTAATTTGAGAAAGAAATACATAGACTTGCTTTTCCCCACTGTAATATAACACTGCGAATGTGGTGAGACTCTTTGGTATATATCCAGCTAGAAGTCCAAATTTCATCACACCAAAGGGATAAATATCTTTAATACAATAGAATATGCTTATGTTAATTTAAAAGAAAAACACCTAATACTAGCTCTACTCAGTTTTTGCTCCTTTGTTGGTACTACAGGCAATTTCTGGAATGAAAGCAGTTGCTCTACATTTATATCTTTTGAAATCTACCTAAGGCTGAGCTCTAGGAATTGTTAACTTCCCTCCTTCATCAGCTGAGGATGTTAGTTTCATAGTATTGTCTGCACAATCAGCATCTCAATTACCTTTAAAACCACTGTGAATAAATACAATTCTTCACAATGCAAAGCTTGGAAAATATCCAGTAATTTCTAAGAGCAGACTGATGTCTTCCTATCAGTCCACCAGCAAAAAAGCCAACTTGAGAATTCTACAGTCAAACATAAGATATTGTAATCACGGTGATAAGTAATCAAAAATGTGTGAAGTCAAGCGTGCTAACCTGTGTATATTCATTTACTTATGCCCTCCTAACTCAGTCTTACAAAGATAAATGAACCCATTTATAAAATGAACAACACATTTAAGTATAGAACTGGGGCTTTGCTTCCCATATGTATGAATGGAAACGTCTTTTGGAGTGTTTCTACAAATAATTTATTTGTAATGTTTCTTTATTTCAAGGCAAGCAGGGATGGATTCTGCAGTACTGACATTCCACATTCTTGTACCCTTTTTATTTAGTTTAGACATATTCTCCAGTCTTCCAGGAATATGCATGTTCGTGCATGTCCCACCTCCCTGCCTATATAGACAGGTACCCATCAATACTTCAGTTTTATGACACCTCAATATTTTTTTCTTGGCACATTTTGAAAATTTTGACAGCACAAATTTGAAAGTGTCTGCTTTCTCATGTGTTCGCCTGCTCATCTCCACTTGTTTAACTCCTTACCCCTATATGCCAATAGATATTATCAGTAAATCCTCCTGGTTTAATCTCCAAAATGTCTCAGAAATCTCCTGTTTCGTTTTCATTCTCCCCATAAAATCTTTGTCAAGTCCATCCTTCTCCACATCCATGCCTATTGCGACCTTGCTGTCTTCAGCCTCTAACTGACACTCACATTAGCCAGTTTTTAAAGTAGTCGAATGCAAAAGTAATCCACTGCTCCCAGTATTGAGATCTCATTAAGATATTCCTAAATCCCTCTTCTTCACTGTCTCCCTATTGCCTTCTAAATCTGATCGAAGCTCCTTTTATCACCCAGAGTTCCTTTTGACCTAACCTTCCTTCTTCTGTCCTTGCTCTGTTCTTCCACATCTTTCTTCTTTATGTGCTCCCTCCTCACCCTTTGCTGGTCACAATGTAAACCATTTGCCAATTAGACCTATGCACCACCTTTGATGTCGTCCACTATACCTGTGAGCATACTAGTTCAGCTATACCGGTTCTAGATGTCAGTCTTATCTGATTGGCATAGTCCCCTTATGTTTGAACCATTGACTACTAAAAAGCAAGTTAACATTTGCTTCTCTAGCAAAAAGGAAAGGAGGCATTTGTCTTCTTATAGTGAGATTTTGGGGTTTTTTCTGAGTCATCCACAATTTCTCCTGTGTCCTTATGCCTTGAATCAGAAAAGGAATTAGATTTTTTACTATGAACTTACTATCACTATGATTCATGAAATTGCTCTCCAACCAGTTTATCCAAACATCCTGTGCAGAAAGCTGATGTCTAGACGAAATTGAAATGTACGTCTCTGACTTTCCAAAAAATATGTTTCCAGCATGTAAGAACTGAATTTTACACTGTGACTTCTTGCTCTCCCCACTCACTTACTATTAAACATATCTTAGCTTGATTTTGCGGAGTAAAAAGCACAGGGCAATGAGATACAATTTCTGCATTATAGGGTTTCCAAACCAAGCCCTTAGTACTCAGCTGAAATTCAGCAGCAGGATCTGTAAGTTAGTACAGACAAGCCAAGCTTACAATACAGCACGTCAGCATGAAGGACAGGACATGTAGATCAAAGCTCCCCTGAGTTCATCTGAATTTCTATTCCTCTGTGTCTCCATCCATTAGATTACGGGAAAACTTAACAAAACAAACTAACTCCTAGTCCCTTCCTCTCTTCCCCTTTAAGACTTCCCCTGCCTCAGAAAATCAAACAGGAGAAAAACAGTCTTCCTACACCTGGACCCTTTGTTCATTATTCTGCGGTTCATCAAAAATTAACATCCGGTTACTGGAGCTTCCTCTCTCTTTGCCAAGGTGCTACAGAAGTACTTTGTGCCAACCAGACACCTACGTGCTATTTCTACATGCCTCACTCCTCCCTGGCCTGCGAAGAGTTTAACCTGTTGAACTCTAGCCAGTAGCGATCATGAAGCTGGAAAATGATGGTGAGCAAATAGTTGCTAACAAGTTTAGAAAAAATGTTGCCTCATCCACATCCACAGATAATTCCTAAGACCAGGCTGATGCCTTTCCATCAGTTCGCTACCAATGTCCCAACTTCAAAACTTTCTAGTCAGACATGAGATATTTTGTCACAATGACATTCCACAGCCTCATGTCTGTTTTATTTAGTTTAGAGATATTCTCAGTTCTTCCAGTGGCATGTCTGTGCGTGTCCCTCTGTTTCCATCTATAAAGACCGGCATACATCAATGCTTCAGTTTTACAATCCTTCAATACGTGAATCGTCATCTCCAGGAAGCTGGGAAGTGACGGTATGCACATCATCCATAACAAGATTAGAGAAAATATTGTCATGTCCACGCATAATATAAGTACATGCTGAGTCTTGTCAATTAGGATGCTATAATGAGGCTAGAACTGCTCTCATGTTTAACACAAAGACATGCCAAACACTTTAGCAAATTGGCTGTATTGAATAAGTCCTGTTACACAACATTGTTTCAGTCCCATGAACCCATAGAAACTTCATCTCCTTCGGCTCCTGAGATTCCCAGCCATACAATTGCCTTCCTGCTTCTTTCCTCCCTGCCTATATGTCTTTGTTTTCCTCACAAAGCAGATTTCGGTGGATTTCCTGTACCTCCTCACAGGCCATTACCCTTAAAGCAACATTGCTTGGCTGCAGTAAGGATCTATCTCAAAACCGAAGAAAGCAGCAGGAAGAAAAATTGCAGTCAGCCAAGACTGTCTCCAAAAAAATGGGTCTTGGGGCTCATGTATGCTCAGCTCACCAGGAAAAGGTGGAAGGAAGCATGTAGACCATTACCTCCGAGCTCGTAAACCCTGAGCTAGTTACTGCTCTCCTCCACCTTTTTTGCACCCTCCCTGATCTGCTCCACCATCCTTCTGCTGCTCCTTTACTCCTTCCGCCAGCAGGCTGCAGCTCACCCCTTGGATCTTCACCCTTCGCCTTCTCCAGGCACTCTCCCGGGCAGCTCCTTTAACCCCTGTTCCTCTCACCCACTCGCCCCTGAATCTTCTCCGGTATCCCCTGCAAGACCCAGGCTCCTGCTTCTCTTTTACTTTCTCATTTATTTTCTTCTCATTGATTCCCTACTTGCCAGAAGACCAGGTCCTCAGCCCCTCCTGACCCTTCCTGTCCTGCCTGTGACTCTCAGGAGTTTTTGGAAACGTGAAGCTCGGGACAAAGGGCAGTGTCAGGGCTGCACCAGCACCAGGACGTTGCTTTCCTGACAGGCATGTGTGCGTATTTTGCACATGGTCGTGCATTTTAAGGCAGGGAGTTTTTTCTGTGACACAGGGGCTCTGCGCCAGGCACCGCACAGCAACAACATCACCAATGAAACTGCTTCCATTCCTAGGTAGGTGAAATCGCCTTCTCTGGGAAGCGAGTGGCAGGTGGGAAGGGAGTGGGGTCTGGCAAGGAGAAACGAGTGTGTTGGAGACGGTGGAAAGCTGCTGGGTACGCGGGACGGAACATCCCCATAGGTTTAATCAATGCTGCTACCAGATTTGGTAATTGCATGGTTACGATCATTGCAAAACCAAATCCCACGAATTCCAGTCTTTATCTCACTGTGGGGTTTGTTCCGTAAAAAACAGAAACATTGTGGGTTTCTGTGGGTTTGGGGTTTTAGGTTTTTTTCCTCTCTCCATCTGCTTAGGAGATTTTTAGATTTCACATGTTAGGAACAGTAAAATGACAACAGAATCCCACAGGTTTCTGTTTTAATCTTTGGAAGATGGTCTCCTATCTCTTCTCTCAAAACCAGAGGGAAAAGATGAAACTTTGTGATACCTAAATTGATTTGGATTATATATAATTGTTAAAAAATTGTGTGTAATTTGTAGTCTTCTGAATTTTTCATGGAATTTTTATTTGTCCAAGAAAACAAAGCCTCAGTGAGATTTTCTCAAGCAATGAAACCTGTAATTGTAGCACTAGGCTAGCAAATATCCAGAATAATATTTGGGTCGGGAAAAGTAGAACTGCGGGTGAAGACAATATCCTAAAAGGTCTTTGTGTTCTGCAATTTTCATTATATCCTGCTAACAATTTACAAAGTACAAAGCAAAAAAACTTACTTTCCCTTCCGAGTTAACTGCCTCATTTCTAACCTATTACAGGGTGTGTATAATTATTCAGTGAGCTGTTAGTTTTCTTAAAAGGAGAGATTCCTTTTTTCCTTGTGTTGAAAACCATATGCATTCATACAATGGGAAAGTAGTTATATCATTTAGGAACCATCCAGTGGATGGAAAAAAGAAAACAATCCTTTCACAACATGGAAATGGTATTTTAAGAGATTAACTTTAAATAATTTGGATAAGTTTTTAAACCCTAATGTCATAATGCTGTAAATACTGTAACATATTTTAATCTCTCTGACCATGTATATGTGTTAGCTACACAAGTAGGAAACTGCTTATAAAAATAAAAACTCTGATCAGGGGAACCCTCTGGTAATTTTCACTTGATATGTGTAGGGCAGTTTGTATTACACTCAATACATAATTCAGAGTGCAAATAAATGTCTGTGCTTTACTGGAAAGTACTAGAGCTTCGAAAGCCTTTCAAATGTTTTCCCCAGATCACTGAGTAACTTCTGTGTTGTTTACCAACTTTATACTGGTTGAGCACATACACAAGTTCTTAGTCTACAGTGTCTGCTGTTTCCTAGCCCCTGGGTAGTTCTACCAAAAAAGTTCCTGTAGTTACTGGCCTTTGCCCCATCCTGCAATCCAGCTGAATCTGTGATGATGTTAAGTTTGCTGGAACACACTAATTTTGTGGATATCTGTTGCCCAGATCTGGTTTTAGAGCTCGGAATGGAGTTTTTAGATAAAGAAACAAGTCTGATTTTCCTTTGTTTCAGTTCTGATTTCCAGTCTGCTGGACTATGGCTGCACTTCTGCAAGCTGCAACATGACATGCCACAAAGACGCCAGGTGTGAAGTTCAGGGTGGGACAACAGGCTGCTATTGCTCCCAAGGATATACAGGAAATGGCATAACGTTCTGTTACGGTAAACAGATTTTACCTATATGCATTTCTGTTCCGTGCTTGCTTGAAAAACTTATTCAAGAAACCATTAGTTCAAGGGTTGAACTTTATGTCACAGCACCTTACACTAACATGTTCTCTAAGCCAAAAATTTCAGCGGTTTCTGATAAATTCTACAACTTCTTCTCAGCCTAGTATTTTAATACAGCATACTGTGGGTCTCAGCTGAGTATGACCTGTTTTCCAGCTTTCCTTTTCCATGAGAGATGCTGATGTATCTCCTCTGATTTAGCTTCAGCAATTTCCCTTGTGACTCAGGATGTCTGAAGCTTGGAGTTGGCATGACTGCAACTTAACAACCCTCACACCTCCTCTGAACACGCACTACTCCCAGCAGCTGATCATGACCAACTAATACAGCTCCTGGGCTACTCTAGAAGACTGAGGAGGTGTGTGTGCCACAAAGACATGCCCGCATGTGAAGCCAAAGTTAATTTTTCCGCTACAGCTGCTTGCAAGGGAAATATGCCAGAAATCCAGCGGAGGGGTCTGCCTCTGGACGGCTCTATCTTCCATCCAAAGAAAAGGATGTTTTACCTGCCTTTATTTTTGAGTCATCCTCCACTATAAACAGCTCTAGCGCTTATTTCCACTCTTAGATAGAGCTATGCCCAGCTGCAGGCAGGCTTAAATTCATGTGAATCTTGTCAGTTTTCAGTGTCCTGAGAAGTAGTTACGAATATTAACCATCCATTTGGTCAGTTTTTGTGTTTCATGCATCTTGGGAAATTTAGCAGTAACAGAGGCACTTCGGTTTGGTATGAGGACAGGTAAGCGGCCCACCTTTAGTTTCGATTTTTATAGCTCATTTGCCATGGTGCACTTGGAAGTGTGCTTGTTCTAGGAAAATTAACAACGCAAAGACTTTTTTCCTGAGAAAGCTGCCTATCCTTTCATAAGCTGGGAATGCTTAGAGAGAAATACAGCTGGCTAAAATAGTAAACAATAAGGAATCACAAAAATCATAGAATAATTTAGTTGGAAGAGAACTCTGGAGGTCATCTGGTCCAGCTCCCCGCTGGAGCAGGTCCAACTTAGAAAAGGTTGCTCAGGGCCTTGTCCAGCCAAGTTTTGAGTATCTCCAAGGATAAAGACTGCACACCTCTCTGGGACCCTGTTCCAGTGTCTGACTACCATAATTTTGAAAACTTTTTTCTGGTATGTAGTTGCGGTTTCTCTTGATGCAGCTTGCAACTTTTGCCTCTTATGTGCACTTACCGCTGTACATTTCTAATAATAGTTTAGCTTCATCTCCTCTATAAACCCCTGTGACCCCCATTAGGTAGTTGTAGAGAGCAACATGATTTCCCCTTTGCCTTCTCTTCTTAAGCCTGAACAAACACTGTTCTCTCAGCTTCTTCTTTCTATCACGTGTCATGTAGTCACTAAACATATTTCTTGAATTTAATGCTAACCTTGCCATAAATATAGGTCAATCATTATTTGTCTATTGAGCTGCTCAAATGAAAACAAGAAGAAATGGCCTTCACCACACTGGTATTGTATTTGCACTAATTCAATTCTACTACCATGAGTAAGCTGGTTGATTTGAAAGTTAAGTGCACATTACATTTGCAGAGTCAAGGGCCTACGCTTGTGAATAATGCAGAGAAAGAAGAAAAACAAGTAAATTTTTAGCAATACAACCTGGAAAAAATAAAACCAGCATTTACTTATCTACCATGATCTGGTATCCATTACATTGTCTGTACTTTTCTATAAAGTTATGATTATGAATCATCAATTAAATTTACAGTAAAGATACCTGTTGTTCTTCACTGACATTATCGACATTCTTAAATCCATCCATTATATATATATATACCCATTATGGCATTATTAAATCTATTTGTGTGAGGATGGATTAATCTTACTTTCCGTGGGTTTTTTTCTCATACATTATCATTCTCTTACTTTCTTTTTCTCCTGTACTTTCTTAGGGAAACCTACATTCAAAATTCATAAAAACATTTATTGTTAATTTACAGAAAATTCAGTACAGTGAAATATACGTTCACAAATCTTGTGAATCAATTACTTGTTTATTAAGAATTATACTAAGTGTTGGGAAACTCAGTCTTTAAAAGAAAATTTCTGATGTCAGTCAAGGCAAACCAGCTACTAGATATATTTGTGGTGCTTTGCAGTTAAGTGGCAACGGTTTGAACGAAGCCTCATGTCAGGGGACGAACTTTTTCTCTGGTAAAATACCTCAACAACCACCAAAGTCACTTGCCCTCCAGCTAAGCAGCAAAGCTTGTATCAGAACTACATGGCTGTTGCCCCTGAAAGAGAGACGACGTTTCTCTAGGGCAGCATGTTACACAGGTCATTATTAATATTGTGCAGTAGTCCTCTAATAGCATAAACAAGTAACCTGAATTTTAATTGGGTAGGCTCTAAAAAGGATTAGAAATACAGGCTAAACCCTATCATAAATAGTTTAAAGCTATGAAAACGTAAAGCAAAGCCTCAGTTGTTTAATGATGTATTAGATCTTGCTGTTCTGTGCGGCGAAAGCGGCAGGTGTATCTGATGTTCTAGAGATAGCTACCCATTTTTCTTCCGTTAATAATCTTAGACTTTCACAATGATAGTCCAGTCACCTTCGAAGGAGATCATCAATTATGTACTAATACAGGCATTTTCTAAAGAGTATATATGGTATGTTGTGTTTACCTATTTGCCCTTTTAGTTATTTAAATAGGTTGCGAGAGTCATAATTACTGTCAACAACATTAATAATTTTGCATAGCATAGAACCAACTTCTTCATTGTGCTTGTCCTGGTAGACAATTAAACCAGAACAGTGGTTGTTTTGAAGCTTTAGTCTGGAACAAGTAATTCAAATTCTTTCTCCTTGTAAAAATGTTGAACAACCAAAATACTGGTTTTCTGGTTAGTCCTCTTAAGTTTATATAGCTGGAAAACTCTCCCTTTTTATTTATAGGCACGTTCTCATTGTATTCAAAAGGTTTAAATTTTTTCTCTACTTTCATTTGCTTGTAACACCTCTTAAATACTTGTAAAAGTTATTTCTTTGCTAGCTCTATCTTTCCAATGTGATACACTTAGACATTTTCCCTTGAGTTTACTGTGCTGCAAAAGGCAATAATGCCCTGTTACATTTATTTCCTAGCACCATTATTGATGAATCATGAATCACTGATGTCAGCATACCTTAGGAATGGGGTTTGTTAGTTTTTACTTTGCTCCCTTTGCCAGCTGGCTAAGTGACTGCAGAGAGCTCAAGATTATTGGATTTGCTGTGTATAGATAAAGACATATAGATATGAATTTAATTTCCTGGTGTCAAAGTCATGGCTTTTAAAATAATTATCCTCTTACAATCTTTCCCACAAGATTTCAACCACTTTAAATTAGGTCATGTTTTGGACTTTCTGAAGGCATACTTTGGCCAGTTTAACAAAAAGCTAATCCTCTTCATAATCTCATTGTCTTCAGTAAGAGTATGTGCAGCAATGCACATAGTCAGGAGAATAACTGATTGTAGGATCTGGCTTCTTTTATATATTGGCATTATAAGTTACATAGCAATAAATTCCTTCTGTACAGTATCTTCCAGAAAGCCATAAATGAGTCACCTTGTCAAGCTTTACACCTCTGAGGTACAAAATACTATCCCATTCTTCTTACTTCTTCTTTTGTATTTATATTCCTTGCTTTATGTAGTATAAAATGAGAGAGAACGGTCTCTGAAAATATAACTATTTGCCTTTTAGGACTCTGTTCTTGGGCATATGTGTATTCTGAATGTAATGCATGAGCTTCACATTATCATACACCTAATTGAAGTAGCATAGCTTTTTGAATAAAAGTAGCATAGCTTTTGGAATAAAAATAAAAATATATCCAGATAAGACTGATTTATAGACAAGCTAACTTCCTCTTGTGAAAAAATGCCATGGATTTTTTACAGATAAATAGCATATATTTGCCACTTTTGTAAATCCATTTCTTTATATAAAAAGAGTCAGCCATATAAATTAGGTGTTGCTCTTAATCCCAGTTTTCTTCCATAAGAAATTTAAAGGAATCAAACAAAATTTCAGATCCTTTAGAGAAGATTGGGGTGGAAGTAAAACTTCATAGAAGCCAATATTTTATTTTTAAAACAGAGGGAAAAATGAGTTGGCATCGTTGATGCTTTCCCAAGCAGCTCTGCTCTTTCAATACTGGCTGCTTCTTGATTGCTGACTGCCAATTTGCTGCTTTGCTGGCACACTGCAGGAAATTAAAGTAAACAGTGTGATCACAGTGTTTACTTTAACTTTGCAAAATACGGAAGGAAAATGAAGCAGCGCTGTTTGTTCCAGGAGGGTAGGCAGGCAAGCAGGAAAAGTCTGAACACAATATCCCTCCCAGATATCCCTGCACAATATTCCCTTGTAAATGTCACTTGCAAATTATACTGCAAAAATAATCAGTCTTACTTGTAAAATAGTTACAGCACTTCCAGAAATAGTGAGCAGGGACTTAGGCTGTCAGTGAAACTTGGTACTGAAGCAAGGCGCAGACTCTCTTTCTCAAGTGCAGTGCGGGAGGATTTATCATTTTTCAGAGGCAAAAAATACATCAGTGCAAAGTGGTATTTTATATAAAAATACAGAATCCCTGTTAGAACACACAGCAATTTGTGTAAACTCAGCTGAATCAAATTGAAAGCCTACTCAATATCTCAACACAAACATATTTTCTTGTTTTACTGAGGGTCATACAACCAACTCTCTGGCTTTTGCCAGCTGTAAAAAGGAGGTTTCCTGTGAGACATGATCTCCCTGCTCTAAGGTGGTGTCGCTGTGTCCCACCATCAACTTTTATTGCCATCACCCAGTTTGTTTTGATTCACTGGTGTCACCATCGCCATTCTGCAGCACCCAATGGGTGTATAGTTTTGAGGGAATTTTTACCTTTCAAATTAACGTGACCCTGTAAAACCACTGTGTATCATCATTTCATTCTATCCAGAAGTGTCCTTCAGTAGAAAACAATCTAATCCAAACGCTGGTTCACCAGAAGAGAATTTATTTTTTTTGTTACCAGCAGGCATACATCACTGGATGTCACTTCTGTGTTTACCAAATAGTCTGAAATCGCTGATACGGAAGATCCAATCCACACACTTCCTAAATTCATTTCACTGCTATCAGTTACCACAAGCTATAAAAAGGCAAATTGCAGCTGCTCTAGCATAGCACAGCAGGAGAAAGATATGCCTTAGCCAAACACAAATAACAAGGCTCAACAGAGTGGGTGACAGCTTGGAAAACTTGGGATGTGCTATGCAGGAGGCCAAAGCAGACCACCGATTCCCAGCCCTTTTGACACGCTCCTCATAGCTCTGGGCCCTTCTTCCTTTCCCCCCCTCCTCCTCTGTCTCCCAGTCTCTGCTTCTTTGCCTCTAAATTCTGCTGGATCTTTTACACGATTACAGGGTGGAGCGTGGTAAAACCAGAGTGTGGGCTGTGTGAAAGGGCAGAAGTCATCTATGAATTCAGAATTTCTACTCCAGGTTTAGCTGTCTGGCTTTTTGGTGATCCCAAGGAGTGTTAGGAGGCACCATCCTGTTTGTTGCATATGTAGGTATTATATTTAATTAAGCCCATGCTGTCAGAGTTCCTCTCCTGCGGACAGAAACTTTTCTTCCCTTCCCTGTCTTCATCAGTCATAAAGTAGCTGAATGTTTTTCACCTTTTCTCAAAGTGCAGAGATTGACCGCTGAGCTGTGCACTGTTACCCAGTTGAGGTATCTTGATCCCACATTCTGGATTAAACCTGTAGGCATTGAAAACCTGTTGGAATTGAAAAACCTGGACAAATTAGCCAGGAGGATTTGATATTCTGGTACATGACAGTCTACTTGCCTGGGAAAGCATGGGTGTTAATGTACAGGCTGACGTTGCAGGGTCCTGGTCATTTGGGGACCTAGAGCTTTATGTATGGCTTTTGCCTTTTCATGTGCAAGATGTTACACTTTTCTGTGAATTTGGGAAGGGTTTGATCGCTATGATGTATGTGGACTGCTGGGGACTAACCAGCTGTTGCATGGTTGCCTTCCAGTCGCAAAGGACAGAGCTGTGTTTATGTTCCTGAAAATAGCCATACCCTTGGCTAACGTTGCTAGTCAAAACAGGTTTTGTAGAGTTGACTTAACTTTTTATAACTGAAATTGCTTATTGTAACCAGCCACTATAAAAAGTATATTTTAGTTGAAGCTTTTAAGGAATTTGAAAGGGGAGAGTATGTTACAACGGTGCCTGGTGATGCATGAGAACATTAGTCAGATGGAAAGCAGTGCAGGATGTTTGAAGTGACAATACGATCCTGCTGAATAAGAGACAGTGGAGGCTGTCTTACTCCAATTTTCTTACCTCTGTAAATGGCTGGGTCCATAAAATTTTGACTCAAAGCATTTTATGCGTTCAAAGTGCCAAATCCAGTTTTCTCACTTATATGAAAAAATCCCTCCTGGTTTCTCACCTGAGTAAGGTAGAGAGAAATCTTCAGAGGGTTAGCTCTCCTTCCTACTGCCAGAAAACACAGATCACCTAGGCCAGAGATACACCCCACTATAACCATTTGTAAGACTGACCTTGGCTTTACTAAGCCTTGGACCAAGCCCATAACAGACTCATTACATTCACAGATTTAAGCCAAAAAGAAGAATAAAAAAGGCAGCTCTATCTTTTTTAACATGATTTTTGTTTACATTTTCTTGAAATGGTGCTTTGAGCATGACTAAAATACAGTAATGCATTTTTTGAATGGGCCAGGAAGAAACAAAACTTCCTCTTGTTACATCTTTAATCGTATCCAGTCTCTCTTTTAAATTAGTCCTGTTTCCATCCAAAAAGAGTTTTAAAAATGTGTGTAGATGATGTGGTAGAAAAGAGTTATTTGTCTCTCTCAAAAATGTACCCAAACTTTCAAGCTGATCAGCTGCACACGGATGGTTTCTTATTTGTTTAATTCAAAATGTGTTTTAACCCTTGCCAAATAATGCTAATTTCCTTTCTTGAGAAAATATTCTTTTCATCCTGCTTTATGGTACTAAGAATCAATCAATACATTACATGTTTAGAGGATGTGGGAAAATTCATTTAAGGAGCTTTAAACTTATTATCTCAGACTCTGCTTACTTTGTGTTTACCAGAGATATGATTCACTTCCTGTATCTCTCGCATCTGAAGCGGTCCTAAAAGGTCCAACAGCAACAATACATTCTTTTCCCTTGCTGGTTTGAAGTAAAGGATGGAATATATTTCCAGAACATATATACTCCTACACGTATATTAAATGCACACAATTGTGTACACAGGGACCTACGTATAAGTAGGTATGTGAATAAAAAGCAACCTTTACTATGCAAAAATGTAAAGCGGTCTCCAAATTGTCAGTTTTACTCATTCTGTGGTTGTATAGGTGAAATTAGCTTTTGTTAAGGCAAGACCGGGATTTATTGGAAAGAAATTGCTTCCAGAAATTTCACTTCCTTGAGTCACCTTCTGTACCTAGGTTTGCGCATGGTAGAGCCCGCTCTGGCTACCAGATTCTGTAGCTGCCTTTGGGTTTATAAAGTTAGTGTTACCCAAGTAACAAGGAAAGTATCATAAGGAATTACACCCATAAAAGATGATGATGTCATTTCTGCGCAGCTACATTGATTTACATACAATATCCCACCAATCTGGCAAACACATTTTAGTCTTGTCTCTGTTCAATAACTCATAGAGTTCAGCAGTAGAAAAGTGTTCTCTTTAGGACTGTTTTTGCTTTTTTTGTTGTTGTTGGTTATTTGTTTTCCCCTTCCAGAATAAACTGGCCCGGAGTGGTGAAGTTGTCTGTAACCTCATTTGAAATGTGTAATTTATCTAGGATGATATGCTGGTGCACAATTTTTCTGTGTATGACTGTGAAAAATTGCCGACTGAGCTGTTGGCAGACAGAATATCAAACCCCGCTCAGCCCTGTGTGTATGAAAGAGTTTAAGAAGGTAATTGACACTTTGGGCCTCTATTTGCCAAAGAAAGAGATAATGACGTTCTCCAAGAAGATTAGAATCTAACCAAACATTGTGCTCTAAATATAGAGCACAAAGCCAGGTGATGTTTGTGAAAATGCTGCTCGGCTGCAGGAGGAGGAGGGGGCCGAAGGACTGCAATTTTGCACTGTATATTTTTTAGGTACACAGATTTAATTTAGAGATTATGGCTTGAAAATGAAATTTACAGTACGTGTGTTTTTCGGTGATAAGAAATTGATTTTGTGACCTTGGTACACACTAATTGAAATATCTGGCACTGTGTTTTGCTGAGGTTAAAGGAAGCCATATATGCCTGGAACCGCATTCTTCTTTCACCTTGAACTGTGCCGTTAATCACAACCGCAATCACTGGCAGGAAGGAAGCTGCTGTTTCGCTGTGGTACAAGGAAGCTGAATAATCTCTGTTCATTGTCTAATGGATCGGTTGTTGTGTGATTACTTCGAGCTAAGTTTAAGAGATTCGCGATAACTTCAAAATGGAGACTTCTGGTGGAATTAACATTCAGCGAGCACCAGGGGCCAGAGCTTCTCCTGCTGCCGTGCAGGGACGGAGCGAGCAGGCAGGTCTGCGTGGCAGAGGCGCGAGGGATTCGCCTTTGATCTGCCCACCGCGAGCGTGGCTGCTCATTTAGGGCTGAGACAGCTCTGTCCTGCGCTCTCTGCCGCTGTGCCAGGAGATGATACAGGGAAAAGGCTCTCTGGTTGTGCTCTTCTGCGTGCTGTTCCAGCGGCGGGGAGGAGAGAGCAGCACAGGGGATGCTCTGCCCTTGGACTGTTATTCCTGTGCATCCTCCTGCTTGAAAGGCTAGTTGTAGCATTTAGGAGCAGCAGCTATGCCCCAAGGGACTCCGCTGGCGGGTTTTTGATTTAATACATCTGCTTTGTTTAACTGGGTTTCTGCTTAGCTCAGACTTGTACGACTGTGACAGTCTAAAGTTGTCTATAAACCAGTGTGGCAGGGTGTCCCATTATTTTGCTTATTATTTAATGTTGCACATTTGTTAGTTTGGCACAGGATCATGTTTTTCAAAAAGGGAAATGAAAGCTCCTGAAAAGCCCTGACAATAAATGGTTATTTGTTCAAAAACAGCCGAGTCCAATCTTTGTTTATGTTAGTAGGCTTCATGTAATGGTGTTGCAATAAAGAAAAATAGCTCTTCAGGATATGCATTGGCTTTTATGTTTTATTTGTAATGAAAGCTATGCACATAGGTGGCAATCTACATAAGTTACAGTGAGGAAGAACATAAGCATAGATGGTGACTTGCATGTTTATATATTTAATATTTATTTGTGGCAAAGTGTCTGAATCTCGGTTTTAAAGAATGTGAAATTAGGCTGAGGTATTGCAGTTTTCATTCCCAGAAATTTACCAAAGGAAGACTAAGATAAAAGGTGAATTTTTCCTACACCAGGAGACCACTGCTTCTCTCCTGCCCCCACCTGCGCAGAGGAGCTGCAGATCCGTTCCCACGACCATTGCCCTGTCTTCTCATGTTCAGTCCCAGGTTGGGAGAGAGTCCAGTGATCCTCACTGCCCTCCGAAGGTTGTATTGGGTTTTGGGTATCCCCAAAGTTCAAATGGGCCGAGGGTAGCTCAGCCCTGGCTCACAGCTTGCATCAGGGGTGTCACGGGGGCGCGGGGAGTTATTGCAGCAGTGATCTCTGCATCACATGAAGGTCTTCGTCACTGATCTCTGTAACATCAGAGGCTTTAAAAAAACACCAGAGAAACTCTTCAGGATGTTGGCATGAACTGAAAGAGAAGTTCAGCTAAGCTCTGCAGGCCTAAATAGGAGCTCTGAGCCTTGCATTAGTCCTTTGTGGTGATGGGAAAGGAGTAGGTTGAAAATTGTATTACAGTGGAGCCTTTGCCTTACTTTTTGTCTTCAATAAATCATTTTGGTGGGTAGCATTGATCGTGAGGAAGCTCTACCTTTTCAAAATCAGCCTGTAAGAAGTTCAGAAAGGAGGTCAGTGGAAGCTGGAGGTACTCAGGCAAACAGGTTTGGGCCCTTTGTACCTATCCAAAATGCTTCATTATTTAGAGCTATGATGAAACGTGCATCAACTCATAAATATGACCCACTGTGCAATATAAAAATATCAATATTTCTGTCCCATTGTATAAGGGATATCTGGTGCATACAGAAAGAATTTCATCTCCTTAACTACCACAGAGAAAATGGGAAAGGCAAATAGCCTTCAAAAGTGTATTGACTTGAAAGCAGAGATGAGGAGAAGTTTCTGAAACTTAACACAGCTTTTATTTCACCTGGGTCAATCAAAATAGAAAATATATGGGGCAGCAGTTGTAAGTGATGCAGAGCTGTGATTTGGCTGCTTTTTTAAGGTTGTCATGCAAATCTTGGTATGTTGATTCCACAAAGCTTTCATCACACTCAGCTCCATAGTTAAAATCTAGGAAATTCTTAGTAAAGCTGTCTTTAAAAAATGGGGTTGCTTCAGGGGTGCATCACACAGCATCACTGCTCTCACAGGAGAAGCTAGATATTTATGGCTCTCTACAACTACCTGAAAGGAGGTTGTAGCAAGGTGGGGGTCGGACTCTTCTCCCAAATAACAAGCAACAGCCTCAAGTTGTGCCAGGGGAGGTTTAGATTGGATATTAGGAAAAATTTCTTCACCAAAAGGGTTGTCAAGCATTGGAACAGGCTGCCCAGGGAAGTGGTGGAATTGCCATCCCTGGAGATATTTAAAAGACGGGTAGATGTGGTGCTTAGGGACATGGTTTAGTGGTGGACTTGGCAGTGCTACATTAACGGTTGGACTCGATGATCTTGAAGGTCTTTTCCAACCTAAATGATTCTATGATATAGGATAAACAGTTCTATGATTCTATGGTTCTGTATTCTACAATCTAGGTGTGTTGGGACACAGTGGTGGGCTACAGAATTGTTGAGTTTCGTTTGTATCATTTTGCACATGAGTTTTGAGGCTTAGACAGATGTCAAAGGAGAGGCTGGGATAATATTTACACAGCTGTGGACTGCAAGGAAAAGAACTGCTAACTGAACTTTTTATACATCCTCTTGAATAAACAGGTAGTATACTAATACCGCCAAATGCTCCTTGTTGGAGGGGAGGTATGTATTCTGGGCTGTATCCTCTGCTCTCAGAGAAATCCATTGCAGCTTTTATTAGCTGTAAAGTGCTCTTGAATTATTACTCAAGTTTTGCCCTTAGACTGATGAACATTTGAAAAACTTTTAACCTGACGATGGCACATTACCCTCAAGGAATGCCACGCGGACAGCAGCATTCAAGTTTGAGCTTGATATTCAAACTAGTAAGGGGTCTGTGCTGCAATATGGACATCTGGTTTTGAGTGCTGCAACAGAAATCCAAATGCAGAGCTATTGCTGCTTTCACTGGCGGTGTGGTAAAAATAGTCTCTTGATATCCCTGCTGCCTCTGTTCTTGTTGCAGTAAGCAACGGTAGGAGCGTGGATGACTACAGTGATGTATTTTATTATAGTTTTCTGCAGAAGGGGTGATGCTGATGACTTTCTTCCAACAGGGAGGCGACTTGCGATTGACTCTTGCAAGCCACAATGGCTGTAGGACACAAAGCCACAGTTAGGGGTAGACTTTCCAAAAAAATATTTGTTGAGCACTTTTGAACTGTCTGGCTCTATCCTAGGTGCCTAAAGGAGGACTGAGTTGTTTCAAAAGAATAATCCCAGTTGTGGGTGCTGAGCAATTGAAAAATTTGTCCCTGAAGTGCTTTTTTTTTCCTATCATCTGTTGGCAGTTTGGGCTTTTGATTGATTTATTACTTTATTTTTAACAGCAAAGACCCTTTAATTAGAGAGGGGAACTATGTGAATGAGCTGGAGCTGCTGGTGGTAGCAACTCCTTGCCGTCGGAGATTCGGTAATTAAATAAGTAGATAATATCCTTCTTATTGAGAAGATTTAGAAAATCATAAGGACTTGGCATTATTACAGTGTTTAACATCCGCAAATGGAGGAAAAAAACATAATAGCAATTTTCATTAGCTGCAATGCATGTGGAGGGCTCTTTTTCTTTCTTTGAACAGCCAAACACTAAACAATTCCTAAATCCCTCCTTGTTACTTATGTTTTCTTCCTGGCGGTTAAAAACCCCATAAAGCAGAAATTGAAGACTTGCTATTAAAATCCTTGCTGACAGCTCCATTCAAAACATCCTTTCAAACAGTGCTATCACATCATGATTCATCCGCTATTCTGATATAGTTGCTTTAACAACAAGTACCTTCCTTCTTGGTTAGGGCCCATCTCTTTTCATTGGAAAATTCTTCCTTTAGACACTTTACTGAATCTCTGCTGTAAACAAGTCTTTCTCTGGTGTGGTACTGTTTGTGCTACAGAATGCATGTAACCCCCAAAAAAGCACAGTAACAGGCTCATGGGGGATGAAAAATGAGAGACGGTCCCAGCGTGAGAGAGAAACCCTAGCCGTTTTCACCTCCTCACCTGCAGCACATGGGTGCAAGCGCCCCGTGCAATTAGCATAACAAGTCGGGGTTTCTGGCTCGGCGTAATGACCCCACATCCCTCTGTACCCGGCGAGGGCACGCTGCCCCTTGGGCTGCAGAGCCAGCACGCAGCACCGCACCTCCGTGCACCGGCCCTGCCGGGGCCAGGTCTTCACCCGGCGTGAAGCAGCACAGCTCTATCCACTGCAGCAGAGTTACGCAGCTCCCACCAGCTGAAGACCAAACCCAGGAACGTCCTGGGGATTAAGTGGTCCCCAGTGAAACAGGGTGAATTTCGCTCTTGAAGCTTGACGTTAGAATCATTTACAGTCACTTTAACAGGACAACAGCTGCTCTTCACCCAGAGATGAGCCAACAGCACTGAAAGAATTTGGATCTGAATTGCAGATGGATGGATTTCAATTTGATTCAAGTAGCTGGACTGCACGATTCTGTACTGTAAGCTCTCAAAGTCAGAGCTTGAGAGAAAAATCATTAATTTGGAAGCTGATACTCTGAAAGACTTTTATGAAGCAATATATTTTCATAGCAGACACAGATCAATTTAAAAGTAGTAATCAAGGGCCATGTGCTACGTGTTCATGGACAGAAAATGTAGAGAATCCAGCCAGAGCCAGACACTTAACATTCAGAGCATCCAGACTAGCACTGAGGATATTGCCTCTATGGAAAATACTATGATTCAGAATTAAAGTATTGTGAATTTGTGAGGTAATCACAATGCTATGCAGATACAAAGATGCTGCTAGATTGCTGCCAAAAAAAACCTCAACGTAACTTTCTAGGCAAATTTGTGTTTAACTCCTGTACAAATTTTGGTGGAAGAAAAAGTCTGCAAATATTCCACAGAAAATATGTGTTTAATTCTTGAGACAAAAGAGAAAATTATAATATAATAAAGCCCATTGAAATGACTTTTTATCATCTTTGAAAGGCATCCACTAAATTCAAAGTAACTACATCAGTTTTCACCAAATGAGATTCAGGCCCAAGGATTTTTCCCTGGACAGTCCTAAGAACTTTATGAGATGTAACATTCCCTTAAAAAATAAAGCATCCACACACTACTGTTTTATGTCACGTAAGTCATAGTATTGTACAAACCCAAAATTCATATTTACTTGGATACTACTACAACTAAACTCCTCCTGGAAATTTTTAACCTTGCTCCCTTAGTAGTCTCTTTGGGGATACTTATATGAAAAAATAGAGCCCACTGGCAGTGACAGATATTTCAAAAGCCCGATTCATTTTATCTCTCGTGGCAGTCATTGATGGACTCTGCTCTGTGCCGTGCTAAGTGTCTGAAATCAGATCCTCAAGCATTCAGGATTTGTACTTGGAGCCAGACATGGTTTTCACTTCGTTGCTGAAGTCGTCCTCTGTCATAACTTGAAGAAACCTGAAGGCACCTCTGTGTGAATTACTTATGCTCTCTCAGGTTGATTTTTCTCCAGTTTTCCATATCAATCTTTACCAGCCATGAAGGAAAGTATAGAATAATAAAATCTTTAATGTTTGGCTTTATTTTAGCTGATGTGTTAAGGTTTCCTGTGGGAGTGACGTTGAAGTGTGATCACCCGCAGTACCTTTTGAACTCAGTTGTCTCCCACTAAATTAAAAAACAAAAAAATTTTTTAAAATGTTGAAATTTTGTGTAAATAACCTGATGCAAAAAGTTACACTGTAAATACAGATATACTGAAGAATCCACATGCAAGAGTAATTTTACTTTGGACTGAGCCATGAAAAAATTTGACCTTGAGCTTGCATTTCCCTAGCCACCAAAGTCAAGCAAACTCAAGACATCAAATGGTAGGAAGCCAGCTCAACAGTTGCAGCTCTTGTGGAATATTTTGTTTGCTGCAAGTACTCAGAATCATTTTTATGTGAGATGTTCAGATCTATTTTGCTTGGCTTCATTTTGAATAATATAATGATATATTAAGAGGCAAAATTTTAATTGAACTGAAGAGTTTCGTCAGACTTACAATCTATTTAGATTTTTATGTTTCTTGGGCTATAAAGTAGTAGGGAAAGATTCTTTATAAATACACACACATATAGAGACCATACTGTCTATGTACCTTTAAAAGTCATTGAAACCATCTCAATTCCTTTAATCTATATAAAAGGTCCAAAAACTTAATTCCCAAAATTTAGATCCATATCCAATTCATCATGCAAATGTTCTCTATAAGTGGATAATAAATAAATAAAAATGTTCTGTAGTTAGGCATTCTGCACATAGTTTCACTAAAATAGATTAGGACAATGGAGTACTTTCACAGGTTTTTTCTACAGTACATAGAGCATAGAGCTTGAAAAAAATCTTTTTTCATTCTATAATGTAGGATCTATTAGGCAGCTGCTGCAAACAGCTAAAGAATTTGTTTTTGTTTAAACATCTCTAAATAGATTGTTTGGGGGGGTTGAGTTGCTCGTGGAGAGTGAAATTCCTGAAAGACCTCTGTGTCAGTTTTTACAACTTCTGTTCTCTTCATGTTAATAGTATAAGTAAACAATGTATACAAAGAAAATGGTGAGATTTTTACCACCGATTTCTCCTCAGAAAAGCGACATAATATAGTAACGTGAAGACAGATGACTTTGTATTACATTGCTATATGCTACTCTATAGCACGCAACCAGACAAAATCTTAGAAAACCCCAAACGTTGAAAATTATTGAGACTGAAAAATGAGAGTGAAGCCTTTTCTGGGATCCTCTGGGGAAATGCTATAATTAATAATTATCTCCTAGCTAGTTTTGTTGTTATTTCGCTGGTCCAGCCTTTGACAGACCAGATTTAAACTGCTTTTGGCTGGTCTGTCAGTGGGCTCCTGTTACTATCAGTTGGGACATAAAACCCTCCCTCACATATTTGTATGGGTAAATCTGGTCACTGACTCTTCCCATTCCAATCCTGTCTGCTTTCCCTCTATATAATATCTCTGTCCTGATTGGTGTTAACAACATCTAGTAATTTAGTATCATCTGTGAATTTAATTCTCAGGCTGTTCATCTCTTTTTCCAGAGCATTAATAAATATGTAAAATAAAACTGGGCTTAACACCAACTCCTGTGGCAACCCAACTGGATACCTCTTCACAGCTCAGCGCAGTACTGTTTGTCATGACTCATTATCCTTTGTTTACATTCCTTCAGCCAGTTTTCAATCCACATGACAGCATTGTTATCCAAGACATTATAAATTATTTTTCCTAATAAGATTTTGTGAGCCACTGTATCAAATGCTACACTACAGCCCAGATATATTGCAGCCACTCTGTTCCTTCCGTACACTAACCCAGAAAATGGTGAAGAAGTAATTACATTTGTCTGGCATGATCTGTTCTTTGAAAATACAAACTACTTATTTGTCATGGTTCCTCTGTTGTTCCAGATGATTTTTAAGCTCATAATATTTATTCTGTTATTTTAGAAGAGATAGAGAGCAATCATACCAGAAGATAACTGCAAGTTCGCACTCTCTCTCTTCTCCTTTTCCTTGAAAGACTTTCAGGAATTTCTGAGATTCACACCTAGGGTTTTAAGGCAAAGAGGGCAGCGTATCCCAAATGCATACATTTCAGCAATGGGATGTCACACGTGAGGAGTACCACCAGAGCACGAGGAATGGCAGAGATGGGACTAGCTATAACTAGCTATAACCTAGGCGATACAGTCAGAGAGGAAGGACAGAAAGGCATGGATGTTAGGAAGGGGAGGAGGACGGTGACAATGATCTGAACAGAAGAAAGGAGCAGGGGAAGTCAAAGACAGTCTCAAAATTGGGAAGCGATTTGACAAGGGAATCCCGGAGCTGTTGGGTCTAGGGGAAGACACCGTCATTCATTCAGTGATTTTGTCTGGTGCTGTTCAAACCAGAAGCCATGCCTTGCTCTCTTTTGCAGTAATTCTTGTGCAGTTGTCTGCATCGCACGCCACTTGGGGTTTTGGGAAACAATTTAAAAAATAATCCAGTTTCTCTGTATGAATTCAGATGTACGCATCTTGTTCGTGCACTGTGCAGCCTGTGTCTGTAGCCCATCTCTTCTCATGCCACCTGGGCCACGTGGATTATTGGGGACAGGAGCTTTTGCTCTCCTAACACCATGTTTGTGGCTTGTCCCCTACTCAAAATGGAAATACACGGACAGACCTCGCACTGGCTTAACCTGAGAACTGCAGGATCACACCGAAGATCAAATCCTCTTTGTGGAGGGATTACATTTCCTGCCAAATATGTGACATGGTTCAGTTTCAAGCACATACAGAATAAATCTGTGACAAGACAGACATTTAACAGTGGCTTAGTAACCAGGACTGTCATGGGAGACAGCTCTCAGCATCTGATCTAGCAAGATCTCTGGTCAATGTCTGCATGACCTTGGGATCAACTCCTCTAAAATAATTTCTAGGGATGGTGTCTAATGAAGTGTTAGTACTAATTTATATATACTGCACAATTGTGGATTTGTACAGTTAAATTATACTGGGAGATGACCCCTGAGAAGCCACTTCTAAAGAACCTAGTTTTCCTTTCTGCCAGCTTTTGTCACCGCTCTGCAAATCTTCACTGTCTTCCTTGTGTCTCTTACCCACGCTTATCCTTGGACTTTAAAACACATTCATCAAAGAGATAACAGGTTTCATTTTGTATATCACTAAGGATTATCCTGTGAAAACAATGCTACTGAAAATATGTCGTGGCTAACTTGTAAGGAATGCGTGGACACTTTGTACATATGACAAAAATTTCAGTCCAGCTCCTGGAAAAAAAACCAAAATAAACTTGCTTAAGAGATTCCTGTTTCTTGCAGTGCTGAGCTCCCAAAAGCCAAACTTCCTGTGCTGGGGACAATCAGAGGCAGCTGCTGTCACTTGCATCCTGGAAACTAACTGCCAATGCAGTTAATATCCTGCTCAGCCTACTCACGTAGGAAAGTATGGGTAATAATGTAATGAGATTTTTCCTTATACAACTATGCAAAAACAAAAGAAGGGGGAAAAAAAAGGAAAAAAAAAAAACATAAGGAAGTTTTAAACCAGTTATGACAGTGTTAGAGATTTTGCACTGCCTTCCTCCTCTGGAATTAGAGAATGTTTAAAGCAGACTAACTTAGGGTATGTCAGCATGGCTATATGATCCCAGGATCCAACCCGTACTTCAAGATCGCACCGATTGGAATAATGCTCTCATGAATAAAATAATGCAGGATAAAGTGTTGTTTATTATTTCTTTTCTCAGCGGATTAGCTATGTACACCTTGTAACACAGGCTGGCTCTGTGGAATATCAAGCGCGGCAAGAGACCTGTTAGAAAATGAATTACATTATCCAGCCAAAGCAATATCAGAAATGTCCTGGAGTCTACACTATCTTAATGTTGATTTAAAATCATATATTCATATTACCTTTTTATGTCTAGTAAAGCAATGTGATGGAGCCTTTCTTTTGCCAAAGTTGTATTATCCCATTTCTCTGAGTTAGGTAAACCGTAATGTGTCTGCTTTACAGATGGGTAAACTTAGCATAAAGAGAGGGAAGCCATTGTTTTCAGTCAAGAATGCCTAAATGTAAGCACTTTCATCTATATTGGCCATCCATAGAAGCAACAGTTCTGAAAATGAGCCTCTTTGCATTCATTTATATGACAGATTATTTTACTTTAAACAATTCTTGGATAAAATATATTAGGCATCCCTAGGGCAGGAACCTGAAATCAAGACTCCCGCGTGAAGATGGTACCTGCCCAGCTGGAGAGATGTGTTCATGCGCTCAGCGTGATTGAATTGCTTTTGCCAACTGGAATAGCTTCAGTAGGAGGGATGGGGTGCATTTCTGCTCAGGTACTGCCTGGAGCTGGGTGATTAGGGTGCTTGTTTAGGACTGCCTTTAAACCCCTGCATGCTAAAACACTGCTGATGAAGTGGACATTGCCACTACCTCCTCCCTTT
Source organism: Burhinus oedicnemus (assembly GCA_008921705.1). NCBI lineage: Eukaryota > Metazoa > Chordata > Aves > Charadriiformes > Burhinidae > Burhinus > Burhinus oedicnemus. Next base: position 3,264,808 of record VFFE01007836.1, read on the forward strand.
TCTCCTTTTCTTCTTCCTGTGTTTGAATAAAAGTGGCTGCAGCTGTGTTGAGCACGGCACAGGTTCCCATATGTGTGTTAGGCATATTGCGTTTATAGGACCCCATCCCCTTGGCAAAGAGTTCCCAGTGAAATTGAGGCATCGCTGAAAAATAGATACTGGGCTGCTTATTTCTGGCAGGGTCAAGGCAGTCCTGAGCGTATCAAGGAGCACAACACAGGTACTTGTCATAGGTTTTTCGGTGCCAAAATCCTTTTGTCACGTTGTGACTAAAGAAGTAAGTAGCCACAGAGCAAGGAATTAGAGTACCCCAGTCAGTAGCCAGTCTTCTCCAGCTGGCATTTTGATTAATGTTATATAAATTATAGTATGGTATAAATTATAGGCATATAAATTACAACTTGTAGCGTGGGATATGGACCTGCTGGAGGTTTTAGCCTGCATGTATGGCATAGCCAACATACTGTTTCCATCATTTTAATAACCTTTATAGAGCAGGTGGCCGATGCAGTTAATGCTGCTATCATTTTTCTTTCCTAGTGCGATTTGCTGTGATGACAGTTCCGTCATTACATTTTGAGTATTTAAGGCTATTAGGAAGTATTTTTAGGCGGTCATCTAGTACAGGTATTTTCGAGCATTCCTAAAGCACATAGGGAGTCACCCCCTTTCACACCGCATATTTCTAAATAAGTATATGACATGTTCTGTGTTAATCTGTGGAAAAACTATGGACAAGATCACCAGCTGTGATGAACTGTCTAGCTTGATTTAGCTAGATGGAGTTACGCCCTTATGTTCCAGATGGGGATCAAGCCCAACATCTTACAATTGCAAAGATTTCAAAGATGTGAAACATTTCTAAGATCATTGAAACATATATTTTGCATTTCAAAGATAAAATACAGAAACCAATATGTCATCAAACCATTTAATTTTCTTCCAAGTTTGAGAGTAAATTGACATGAGATCAGCAATTGGCAGGAGAACAAATGAAACATATTGAAAGAGCCAATTTGCTAGTATCGAGGGAGGCAGATGTGTCAGTTTTACATCTGCTCAAGCAAAGTCCTTGTTGCTGGCTTTTCCCCTCCTCCTTTTAAAAAAATATTTCATTATCTAAAGGTTTAATTATTAGATAATTGAATAATCCTTTATAAGTGACCAAGGAGCTCTCTGTTCATTGAAGAGCCCCTTTCATCACTGTGCTGTGATTCTGGCAGTTGCAGATCACTTGTGGAAGTTTCTGATTTTTTTCCCAGAACTCGTCACACCTGACACACACCAGATTTCAATTGCAGCTGAGTAGTTTCCTGGGCCCCAATACGCCAGATGCCAATTTACTACCGCTTTCTTGAACTCGCTATTAAAAGGGAAGGAAGTGGAAACAGCACTGAGATTTCTATTGACAGTCTGCTTCAGGATATAGCCAGATATCATGGCAATGAGCAGGGGGGTGGAGGGGGGTGGAAGCAGGCAAGGGTAAGTGTTTCTATGTTTTTAAATGCAGATGACAAGTTGGGACCCATACATAGTTCCTCTCTCTGTGAAGCAGGTAGGCAGGCATGAGCTAATTGTCAATAGGTGTTAGTTGGAGCTGTAAGCCTGAAGTGTGGCAGTAGCTGTTGTTTGAAGGAACATGTACAGATAATTAAATGATTCATTCTCTGCCCTTGACTTTCCTAGTAACAATTTTCCAGTCTTTATTCTCTTTATTGTTAGTTTATCATCTATCATATTCTTGTGAGGAGGATTTTAAAAATGTGTCAACAAATTGAGGTAGCACAATTATGTAATTCTTAATATTTTATTAATTTTTGAGAGATCTGATATATGGTACATCTAGGGTGCGTACACAAAATTGGAAAACCAAAGAATTTCATGAGAAAAGTAGTAGGACTGCTGGATTTGCAGAAGCTTTGTTACCAAAGTTATATATCTGTGAATCAGATCTCATCTATGCACGCACGCTGCAAACCAGGAAACTGGAAACTTAAAAATACGTGATTTTCTTTTATTTAAAATAGATGACTTCTGTTGCTAGGAGTTTGATATTTGGGTTTTGTTTTGTCTTGTATAAGCTTTGAGTATTAGAGTTGTTAATGTGACTTCAGGAGTTAAAGCTTTGAGTAAAATTACTGAATAGCGTAAAAGTATGTTTCATATACTGAAGGCATTTCTAAAGCACTGAGCACTATAGCCTTGAGGTGTCCATTGATGCTTAAAAATAACAAGCAATTCTGCTCAAAATAGACTATCACAATCCTCTCTTTTGACCAAAACTTTTTATCTTAAATTCCACGCTAGATAATCTTTTCTCCACAGAAGAAACTTTGCTATAGGGAAGGGTTTGGTCTGCTTGAGAGGCATACCTTACTGCAAGGAGGGTATCTGTTGACTGGCTGGAGTCTCCAGCCTCCCCTTTGTGCTTCCAGACCATCTCCAGTGCCTAGCAATGGGAACAACAGCACAGGGCTTAGAAACACGTACGTGCAATGTGTAACTTCTCTGCGGTATCAAAAGGGTATTCAAGGCTGAATCTCCCAACCACTTGAATCCCTGACAGAATTTCCTTTTTAGCTCTGCTTGTTAGTGGGGAAATAAGGTGCCTGTCTAACTGTGCAACTTAATCTCGCACCACCCTTCACTCAAAGTAAAAACATTCTGGAGAGCAGTGCTTGAAAGGAAGTTTCAGTTTGTTTCATTTCTTAGGATTCATTATTTGGTTTACGCTTACCCAAACAAGATCAAGGTGCCAAATGAGTTCATATTGCTATCGAAGCACATGTGATCTCTAGGAGTTTGGGTGTTTTGTTTAAATCAAAACAGACAAGGTAGAAGAAAGGATTTTGTAGATGAGGAACTGAGACCAAGGCAGGTTAAGTGATTGCCCAGACTTTCACCCACAGTTTATAGGAAAGTCAATGAATGAAAATTAAACCTGTAAGTCTCTCAAGGTCACCTCTCCAAGGGTGCATCCAGCTCACAACCTCCAATTCTGTAGGTAGCTTCAGGAGCATGGATGGAGGTGGAAAATCAGGGAAGGAGACTACTGTGTAAAGGGAGGAGCAGGATTTGCCTTCCAGGAGAAGAAAGAGAAACATAGAGCTGGAAAAATGTGGCAGAACCCACCTTTTTTTTCATTTGGGAATTACTGGGGGGAGGAGGAGTGTCATTATGTCAGGGCTGTTGGATTTGGCACCAATGAAAATACCTCTTGACTCTCTAGAGGCGTAGTATGTGTGTAGAACTGTGAAGGTCAACAGAGGTGCCTGTATTTGCCAGAACAGTTTACACTTGCCTACTTTGCCCTTTGTTATCAGGAGCAACCTTTTTGCTGAGTAGCCACCAAAGATGAGATTTCCTGCTGGGCTGATGGCTTCTAATTGTGCTATTCCCATTATCATCCCAACAACATCCCTCAGCAGAAATCAGTGTGCTACAGCACTGCTGACATAAAAGATGTGGACAGTGCTTGTCATGTAGTCTGTTGGAGAGTCCACAGCCCTTCCCTGTGCTTAGTATAGATGGGAAGTCTTCAGTAGCAGCTGGTAAATGTTGAATTATTAAATTGTGTCTACAGCACTTCATATAATTATTGCCCAAGTGATAGTACAGTGAGATAAGCCTGGTGTCGACAAGCAGACTTTTCCACCTTTGGAGTTTGGTTAACAGGCTTGCTGTTTTGAAATTCAAGAAAAGTCCACTCTGTCAGGAAGGATTAAATAGAAAATTAAATGGGTTTGCATATTGCTCTGCATGACAGATTTTTTGTTAGCCTTCAAAGTCTGCATGATCTAACCAAGCATGTGGAAGTAAGATACATATTTCTGAGTGCTGTAATAGTTGTAGTTATTGTGGAGAAGTATTACATATAGGCAGTTACCCTGAATGTTATTTTAATCCACTAAATATTCTGTAGATTAATAATACCGTATGTGGATGCAGGCGAAAAGGGGTGGTTGAAATCATTTTTGGGTGGATTCTCAATTGACTGTCCGTTCAGAGGAAATTTACCCTCTGGTGGTGCTTTCTTCTTCAAGGAAACAAATGTAGACAAGAGAGGTGACTCCACAATTATGTCTTGACTAGAAATAACTGCAGCAGAAACTCCGTTTGCTTTTCCCACCTCTTTCTGATAAAGTGCAATTAGTACATTGCTTGCCTTTTTCTGCAAGATGTTTGTAGGCAGTGTTATTGTGAAGGAACACAAGCTGCCACCACAGTCATTCTTTAAACATGCAGTTGAAAAAGACAGCTCTGCTATGGTGACAGAAAACATCAAAGCAACAAAACACACTATTTCATCTGATGGGGGTAACAATATCTCAGCTAATAAAATGGCTGTCATCCCTGCCCATTGTATAGATAAGGAAGCTGAAGACGTTTGGATGCTCTTTGTTGATACGCCAAGTTGCAATTATCCTATGACAGAGCCCTTCTAGGCTATGATTGATGAAACATTTTGAGGGGGAAAGCGCTTCAATAAGCGAATCTCATTGGATTTGATGATGACATCGCTTGCACAATGGTTGGCAAAAACATTTTAAGTAGAACTAGGAAAACATGGCCTCATTTAATCTGCCTGGGATGTCCTTGCCACATTCACTTATTTGTATTGTATGTTGGATGTAAACAAGTCTAATTTTGAAGTTCTTGTGTTGACCTTTTCTGGCATTGAGATCAAAGTACTGTCTGCAGTAAAGATGAGAAGACTTTAAAGACTTCAGTGGCTTGTCAGACTAGGGTATGTTTAAACATAAAATAACACAACAGTGCAGCCTTTGGCTAAAACAGGCACCAAATGAAGTTCTAAAGAAATTTTTTGCTCCTCAAGAAACCCATCATTATCTTGCAGTTTAATGGCCTAAAAGTGGCCCTGCTTCAAAAACAGTTTTTCTTTCTTTCCTGGGCCTTAACTCACAGAGTGGGTGACTCTACCACTTGCCTCTAAAAGCTGTAACATGGATGTCACCAGTCAAGAGGAAAAGGATGCCCTTTCCTCACTCAAATTCCTGGGTGGATTTGAAGACTGGCAAAGCCCTCCTGAGTAATAGTCAGCCTTCTGTAAAACATCAGCCTTTCCAAAGCATGGCATTATCCTTTTTGCAACTCTGCGTGCTGCTGTCCCATCCCTGAGGTGTCCTTTTCCCTGGCTCCAGCTGTCCCCTATCCCAGACATTTCAGTGGGTCTCTGGAGGAGATCCTGGAGGTTGACTTTAAGGTGCCTGATCTGGAGCCACAGCAGCTGGAGTAAGAATTTAAGCTCTCATCCAATATTTTCACATTTAACAGCTTGACCATTTGAAAATAAATGTCTTTTAAAGACTATTTTTCTCTATGTATAGGCTGTATTTAGATTTGAGATGTAAACCTACCCTACCTCACTGAATAAACAAAAGAAATGTTTAATGCTTACTATAACATTGTTTGCAACAAATCTGAGCACAGAGACCCTTTCCCAGCAAACTATTCTGGGATTTTCAGGATCTTGATTGAGCTGGGACTTTTGGAGCAAAACTAAGGATATCCTATAGAACTGCCTGTGCTGGTACATCCAGAGACAGGCGCAGAGGACAAAAGGCAACGTTCTTTTTAATGAACAAAACATTTGATACATGATGTAATAGTTTTCCTGGATTAAAAATAAAGTAACAGGCTTTGTTGGTTTTTGCTAAAACGTTTTCTTGTCCAACACTTTCAAAAAAAGAAGCTTGCAGCGCTACTCCGCATATCTAATAACTGGCCCAATTTTCAAGGATACTTAACATGCAGTAGAAATCTACCCAATGCTTCTGCAAGTTCAGTCTATTTGATAATCAAGATGTTTATCTTGATTATGTTTGCCTGAACTTAGATTTAAGCACTTAATTTGAGAGGTTTATTTCAATAAATGAAGGGAAGTTATGTTCCCCTTTTTTTTTTTTTTTTTTTTTGAGTGAATTGCTTGGGAAACAAGTTTTTAGCATTTCCAGCCAAGAACTTTGCAGCTGAGTAAGACTTAGAAAAATACTAGTGAAGGTTTCTGCGGTGCCTCCCTCTCCAATGGATCCCCGGTATGGCAGTCTGTGGAAATCTGTTATGTTTTACTTGCCTTTAGTCAGTACCTTATGACAATCCTCCTTTTCTGTGGCTTCTGCCTTCTTAGTATGTAAATTGTAACCCTGACTTTAATCAGTGGCAGCAGTGTTTTCTCTGTGTTTTGTAATTGGGACTTTATCTCCAAACATCTGCTGAGCTGACACAGTACAGTACTGGATAAACCAAGTCAAGCAATAGCAAGCAGTGTGGCTGTGTGGCACAGCGCTGTGTCCAGGCTAATTAGCCTGGCTAGGGAGCGGCGCTAATGTAGTATCACTGCTTGTGGTACGAACTGCCTCTGAGCTCTGCACAGCCTTCCAGTGTGGCGTACCTGCAGATCTCCAGCTGCCGAAAGATACACAGCATTTATACAACACATCTACATCCTCCTGCCTGTCAGTAGTCCCAGGCATAAAATGCACATAATAACACTTTATGTGGCAGGTTGTATGATGGTAGGCAAACTTGAAAGTGTTTTCAATTCTGACTTGTGCCACATTTCAACATTATTCCCTGTTATATGTATCACTTCTGCCCAAACTGTAGATATGTTTTTAATGGAACTCTTCTATTTTTGCCTGCTAAGGGTGTTTCATATCTTTGGGATAATAAAGTCCTTAGCCCCTGTATCTAAGAATAAACACTCTCGTTGGAAAATGACAAAGTTATGTAGACAACAGTGATTATGAGTAAACAGAATAATTCAATCTAGCATGTAATAACTATCGAAGAGCAGAGTTGCTGGTGTAGTCCACAAGGGAAAAGTCACTTTAGATTGAATTAGGGTTTTATATACTCCCTTCACACTCAAAATTCATTAAGGGACCTGAGTGGGTTAACTCATTCTGCCATTTGACATGGAGCTAAAGTTTTCCAGGTTGTATGCCTTAGAAGCAAAGGTCCAGAAAGAGCTATCAAGAGCATTTGGCATGAGGAGACCACGGGCCCTATCACTTCAAAGCTGTAGGGTTCAGGAGGGAGAGATGAAAGGAAATCTGGCCTTTAGAGCAGTCTGGTTTTTGGAAGAGGTTGCTCCAGTAAGGAGGAGAGCTATATACTTTTCAAATGAGCAAATTCCACTAAGATGATATTTGGCTATTATATGGGGAAAATGACTGTGATTGCCTAAAAATCTGCAACCCTTTGACTGAGCCTGAGCAGTACCCTAGACCTAACTACTCCTGAGTTTTATAACCTCTAATTCCACTTGCATTATTATATTTAGCTTTAATTCACATCAGAAGAAAGGGAGGGGGGGACACCCAAACCCTATATGTTTTTATAGTGACTTTTGTTATCAGAAATGAAGTGGTGGGGTCAGTCTCTAAGAATATGTTTGTCAGTAGTTAAGACATTTTCACCATGGAGTTAAATACTTACAGCGTTGACAGTAGTTGGAAATACTTCAGTGGTTATTGTTGAAGTCATTAGTCTAGCTGAAGTAATGCTGGCATGTTCTCCCTCTGGGTAGAATTCCTCAGTCTAATTGTCTCCTCCTTGCCAGACCGTATTTGATATCTTCAGGTTTGGAGACTGGATGTTTTCCAGTAATTAATGGCTTTTCTCAGTTATAGATTGAAATTATTTCCTTTTGTGAATTAGTTTATTATCCAGTAGCGAAGCTATTGAATTCCAGAGCATTTAAATGGGATAACTTACAAATAGAGCTAATATAAAAAACACATGATCACCAAGCCACATGAAAGCTATGTGGGCCACTGTAGAAGATACTTGGTTCACATGTAATTTTTGACAAGAATGAAAGAGTGTTGACTTAAAAAAAGAAAAGAAAATAAATAAAGTCTATTCTTTGCTATTGGTGTTATCTTCTAATGTCCTAAGCTTAATATTAATTTAGAGCAATATAGGTCCATGCATCTCATAGACTAGCATTAGGTCACCTCATCTAACCTCCTGAACAGTACTGGCAATCAAATTTCATCAAGCTACTCTAGTCTTGAGTACTGTGACTTGGGTTTGACAAAAGTACATCGTGAACTCAATGTCTCTGGTGCCCAGACTAGACTGTTTAAAGTATTTTGTCCACTCAGAGCATAATTAGCCTGTGGTTTCAGAAATCAATGAATACTGTTCCACAATGGAAAAAAAAAATAGCTTCTCCTGTAGTCACTGTTTTATGGCCTTCCGTCTTATTTGAGCTATTACTTCTCTCAAAGCAATTTTACCACATCTTTTATTGTATTCTGCTTTCTAAATCCAAAATGGAACATAATACAGATCTCAAAGCTAAAAGCAAGAAATGTTTTTAATACTGTTTCAGATATGTTACAGCACATCATTTTTCAAAGGACAAAATTTATTGAAGATAATGTAGTACAATGACACCTGCACTTCATAATGTAACACCATAATGTAACACCTATTTTTAAGTAGCAGATTCAAAAGCATGGAGAGAGACTTCTAGTTAAACACTGAGCCTGATTGTCCTTTTTACATACAGATCTGGTCTTGTTGTCCAAATAAAAACTTCCTTCTAAAGCTCCTAAATCATGTTATATCATGATTTAGCAAAAACCTTTTTGGTAGAGTTCAGTTTTTCGTTTCCCTTCCAAAAATGCTGCTAAAGTGGTAAATGTAAACTGGCAGAGTTTATCTCTCCCAGGCTGGGAAGGTAGTCTGGAAATGTGAGTTGTAGGAACTCATGTTCATCCTGACTTCCAGTCTTGTGTTTCACGTGCCATTAGATGGGGCATTGCTGAAGAAGCCAGAGAGATCACGACCTCTGAGGGTTGGGCCTTGTGTAACTGGCTGTAGGAGACATCCATCGAGCAGTTGTTAGGGATTAGATATGGACAGAGTAGCTCTGATATGGTTATACTACCTTTCTTCAGATGCATTTAACATCTGTTGGATGCAGTCCAGATAGTTCCCAAGACTTGGTGCATGGTAGCATGCAATCTCTTCCCAGCTAGTGGGCAACTATTTCCTCTACAAGAAGACAGTTTACAGATTCAGCTGTAATATGCAAAAGAAAGTTTGGATTTAGACAAACACCAGAATGTGTCATACTGAGTTTATGTATTTTTGGTTCAGAAAGTTCTGCAGACAGAGTTTTCAGAAATTAGTGTTGGAATTAAACAAGACCTAGGTGCATTGGGAATTGAACAACTTTGAGTCTTATTTTCCTGAATGCTGTTAGACAGTGGCTACTGGAGTGAGTATTGGGGGCATATATGTATGCAGCATAAATAAATCATGACATTTATTTATGTAAACTGAAGAAAGGGTTAAACAATGTAATCAGAATTTCTGCCTCACATTCTGATACCTCTTCTTTCATGGTGTCAGTTCCATGCCAGCACTATGGTAAATGGAAAATGCAATGGGAAGTCTGCAAGAAATTACAATGCAGATATTATCTGGCTATAGATTGTTTGAGTTTTGTTTGGTTTTGTGGATTTTTTTGTTTTGTTTTTTCTAATACAGTTCTATTTGCAGTGCTGAAACAGAACTTCTACTTGGGCTGCCCATTCAGTTCTGCAGGGGGCATAGTCATCCACTGGCAAATCCCTCTCAGTAAGGGACTGCCGTGCCACTCACTTTCCTTCAAGGAAAAATATTCTGATTATACATGTGCCGTTATACTTCTCAGTTAATGGATGAGTTTCAGTGAAAACAAGCAAGTTAACAACAAAAGCGAAAGCTGGATTGGGAATGATGTAATTTATTAACAGGGAAGTTTCTAAAACCCTTCTGCTGGTAACACTGAGAAAAACATTGACACCTGCACAGCTGGCAGTTTGAATCCAGCATACTCCCATTCAGCTGCAGTTCACCTTGGTTTAATTCTATGTTTTTGAAGGAGGCAAAGCAAGAAACTAATGACGTGTCTCAATTGCATTCTGTCTAATCCTTGAGTAGCAAGCTTGACACAGGGTGTCTGCCAGGATGTTGAGGTTGCTGTCTTGGTAATTAGATCTGCGTGGGGTGAGGAAAGGAAGAACAATGTGGTCTTCACTCTTGACTTCTGTTCTTGGCAGGTTTTGCCCCTTTGCTTCTATAAAAGCAAAGATACAGGTTAATGGGAGCCACTCCTTGGACTTCAGTGAGTTTGAGGTCAGGCTCTGTTATGGAAACAGACTTTTCACACACTTAAACCAAACATGAGCGTGGTGGTGTTCTGTTCACTCAGAAACGCAGAAACAATCCTGCTGTTTCAGAGCCTGCCACAAGAAGGAGCGATGGAGCAGGTCGTCACTGAGGGAAAGCCTTCTTCAGAATTAGTTTGAGATGAACTTGAACTTGCTCTTGTGTTCACAAATACCCATCTGCTCACTCCAAGGAGGAATTCAGCAACCGGATCTTAATTTCTTGCTCCTGAATGTATAATATGAACCACCCCAAACAAAATGACCGTTGATAGTTCCCATCAACTCCAATTAAAAGTACCTTTAACATACAACTAGCTCTGTGCCTGGAGCCAGTGCCACGGAACTCGCATGCCTCAGTGTCACTGGCATTAATTACCTGAAATTGCCTGTGGTGCTCTGCAGAGGGCTCCCAGAGCAGCACAGTGACGATCCAGCATGAGCGTCTGGGTGCTTCCAGCTCCCTGGCAAAATGGGAACGCAGTGTTGCTGTGGCTCTGTGGCGTTCAAGTCCTCAGGACTTAGTCCTGTGAGACTGAAGGATAAGTGCATACCCTGACAGAGAACAGCGTTATTTCTTATCACAGCTTTTGCTGCATGCTTGTAGCAAGTTCGATAAAGCTCATCAGATAATGCTTAATGTTCCTCTGCCCCACTCAAGCCGTATTGTCTCTCACTTACTGTCTTTTTCACATCTTGCTTGCCCATACCATGATGGTGCCACAGTGGTTTTCATAGATAAGCTGTGAAGTGGTGATGCATTTCCCAGCTGCATTTTCTGAATAAATACTTTCTTTCTTTGTTTTGCTTTGAAATTTGGCAAAGTGTTTCCTGGAAGTTTTTCTTCCCCTTAATGAAACTGTTTGCTAAGCTGTTTTACTTTTGTCTTATCTCCTGCTTGGGACAAAAACGTTTAGATTTGTGTGGTGATGTCTCACTCATTCACATCCTGTCAGATGGGAGCCTTGGGTTGTTTGAGTTCACAGTATGGCTAACCAGGAGCAGCGTGACTGGAACTGGAAATGCAATTATTGTTTTATCCCCTCCTATTCAGTGTCTATAATCCAGTTTTCCAGAGAAAACTCCTCACCTCCAAAGCCAGTCTGAGAACTCCAGCAGACTGTTTTCATCCTGGTTTTTTTTTTCCATTTTACTTTCTCTGACATTACTCTGCTACAGTCTCTCTCCTTCTTTAGCTTTGCATTTTAACAGCTCATCAGGCCAGGTGCTCAGCTGGTGAATTAATGCCATGTTCCTGGGAGGAAGGCAGAAGGGGAGCCTGGAGTGCTCCAGGTGCAAGGAGGTCACGGTCTGCTTCGCCGAAGAGTGAGTGGCAGCTCCAGGTCCCTCGTGCCTGAGCTGCAGTGTGGGTTGTGCTCTTCACCCGCACCCCTGACAGGTGCCCCGAGACCCTGCTGACCACATCAGCGGGTGGGGGGGATGCCTGACCAGCTCTGAGTGTTGACTGTAATAGAAGGGGTGGATCTTCATAAAACCCGCAGGTCTTCCCCTCATGATCTGGTCAGGGAAGGGGTGTCAGCCAGACAATAAATAACCAATTTGGGGTTTGGACACCCAAACTGAACCTCCCCACTTGCAGCTGTACAGCTCTGAAGCTTTCTTGCTGAGTCTCCGGTGGCCAGTGCAGCTCTAAGGTCTCTTCTGGGGGAGAGGTGGGGGCCTGTTGCTGCTGTCTGTGGTGCATGTAGACCCCCGGTCTCCAGAGGAGCAGGGAAGGCAGTGCTGGGGAAATGGTCAGACAGGGCCACTCAACAGCTATTTATTCCCCTCTTTCCCGCTGTTGCACTACTTTGAGCACCCTGTTTCTTTATGTTCTCAAATTCCTGCAGATGTTTGTCTGGGTAAATGGTTTGATTCCAGTCAAGGACCAGCACTGCTAAAGATCCTCCCTCCCTCCCTCCCTCCCCCCCCTTATTCTTCACATGTGAGTGATCACAAATTACAGATTTTCTTTTTTTGATACTTCAAAAGTGTTGAAAAGGCAGGTTGTTCTGTGTAGCTAAACAAATGACAATTTCATCACTGGCACTTACCCAATAATAAATGCTTTTCATGTTTAATTTGTAATGTCTGAAAATACCAGCAAGTGATGAGGGAAGCAGTTTAGATAATATATTAACTTCTCCGAACCTTGTCCATTCTCTGAAACGCAACCTGGGTGTGTTTTGAATATGTAGGGACATGCCTTTCCTTCTTCTTTTAGGCTGTTCTGCCCTGTTCCTTAAACTGGGACTAAAGGAATTTTTTGTTGTGAAGCCCTTTAGTTCAGCCAGACATGAAAGAACTGCTGATCCGAAAACATCTCTGCATGTACACATAGCCTGTGAAGAATGTGAGAGAAAATATTTGTTTGCTGAACTGAGAACTTCCAGGAGTTCAGCTAGCTGCAGAGCCATCAAGTTCAAACCAGTTAAAAACTCCTGGCAAGCTATAAAAACATCCCGAGAAGGTATTGTGAAAAGCTCATGCAAGGAGGTAGAGGGTTATGAAACTTCAGCGCGACAGAGCTTGCAGTGGCAAGATTTCCTATGCAGCAACTGCATGGTCCCCTGCCCCGGTGTAGGACAAAGATGAATCGGGCCCATTATGAAGGCAATTCATATTTAAATGAGATTTCCAGCCCAGTTCTGCAGTCTCAAGTGGTTTTCCTAAGCATCTGCTCCTTCATGCTGATTTAGACCAAACTTGAATGCTGAATCTTTGGAGAATCATAAACAAATTGTGTTAAATTACCATTAATGCAAACACATCACAGGGAAGGAAAGGCAAGGTTGTTAATGGTATCGCTGTTCTTAACTCAGGCTGTCATGGCTGTAGACGCACAGTCCTGCAGCACAGAAGTAATGTATGTAAGATCACCCACTGTTCTGAGACCTCCAGACAAGCTAAGCACAGCGGGGTGAGTAGCACTGGAATTTGTTTTACAGGAAGCCTTTCATTTCCTTGCTTTTGAGGGGTTAAGTGAGGCACTTCAAGCACTGTTCTCCCATGAGGGTTACACTAGGGAAGGGTAGTTTTAGTTTCCCCCAGGGGCTCCACAGCAGCTTTGGCAGCAGAGGCTGCTGTCGAAAGAGAACAGCCGGATGCAATGAATCAATGTATTCCCCAGCCGCTCCGGCTGCGTTTCCTTCCTACCCAGCGCTGTCCACCTTTCAGACTACTGTGTCTGATACTGGTCCCCAGCCCTGCGCTGCCAGCGCTGTTCTTGATAGACGGGTATGCCCCAGAGGTCTCTAACCTTGGTTTCAGAAGGCCTGCATTGGGGCAAAATTAATTGTTGATGATTTAATTGCTGCTTCTTATGTCATCTAGGGAATACACCAAATAGAATCTGAACGTATTGTAGTATACAGTAACGGCCTCAGTATGAGCTGCTTGCGGTCCTTAGTAACATCAAGCATTCATTAAACTTATGAAAATTACACCATCGTGCCTATGCTCGTTCAGGTGTGACTTTGGGAAAACTCAAGCTCTGGTCAGGAGTTCTTAATTCATTAAAATCCTTCTCTGGAATGTCAAGATGTCAAAAGAGTTCACCTGCAACAGCCAGATTTCAGCTGCCCTGGGAAGCCTGTTGCCTCTCTGGCCAGCTTGGCTGGGAATCCAGGTCTGACCCCACAAAGCACCCTGGCCACAGCATAGATTATCCTGTGTGGGGAGCCAGCACTGTGGCCCCTGCCAAAAAAGCAGAGGAACAAGAGCCTCAAGTGCTCTGCCTGTAGCAAGGCCCCAGTAGAAAGCCTTGGGAGATGTAGGTCTAACTGGCAGACTTTGATCCAAGACTTCGGGAATTCCAGCTCTTCTGGAGAAGAGCCGGGAGCACAGAAGTCAAGGGCTGAGGTCACAGGCTGTGCAGCTCCAGGGCAGGCTTTCTATGTGGTGGGCTCCCAGGCGGCAAGCTCCTTCAGCCATGGGCCGCCCCACCGCAGGAGTCCCCCAGCTGTCTATCACCAGTGACCAAACTCAAAATTCAACATTGCTATTTTTCCAGTCAGGTCACTTACCAATTAATAAAGGCCATCAGCCTGACTGATATCAATTTAATCCAATGCCAGAGAGCCCAGAATATATTCTATAATACAAAGTTTCACTTCTACAAAAATGTCATTTTGCATGGAGATTGGTGGGGAGTGAATAGGCACAAATCCCTCTGTTTAACCTGGGCGGTTTCAACTTTGTTTGTTTCTTACTTGAAGTGAAGGGAGAAAGAGTTTACTTCAAAGTTTACAAACAGGAAAAAGAAACAACCGAACTTCTGTGTGATTGCGGATCAATATGACAAGTTCCACCCCAAAGCTAACTCTTCATAGCATGTGTCACCATATCGTCAAAAACTCTATCATAGAGATTTGCTCAGTGCAACTGAAACCCTTCAAAGCTGTTTTGATAAATCCACTGCCATAAGACTTTCCCTCATGATATTTTTCATGTAAAATATGTAAACAGTATTACAAAAATCTTATATCTAAAAATGATAATTCAAAGCATTTTCTCATGCTTGTCACAATAATAACAAATTATTTCATTTTGTAGCTGTGGTTGCCCTGGCATTTTCCTATTGTAGATTATAATTTTATAACCACCCAGCATTAAAATAGGATATATGACAGGGTAAAACTTGCACTTTAGAAATTATATGGAATATGATAGAACATGATATTTTTTCCTAAAATCTTATCAGATTCCTCTTGCTTCCAACTGCATCACAGCCCTGAAATCCACAAGTCATTCTTCCTTTTTGTATTTCATATATTTTGAAATTTCTAAAAGAATTGAAAGCTCTTTATACAAAAATGTATTATATCAATGCTAAACAAAATTCATACACATTTTACTTAACAATGAACAATGTTACCTGATGTAAAAGAATGATTGTTCAAACACTGGATCTGATTTATGGCTGTCTGTGACAAGGGAAGGCTTCATCAATGCCAAAACTTCTGAGTGGGGCTACTCAATCCTAAACCAATGGTGTTCCCATATTAATGAACACATGCAGTTTTAATATAGAATTACCATGCTTAGTTCAAATCGAGTTTGAAAGGGGTATATCAGCTTTTCAGATTTTTTGCTTTTGAAGATCCTTATACATTTTCAAGAGACTACTAGAGAAATTATTATATGCAGCTAGTAGCTGGTTCCCTCTAACCATAATTACATTTATGTACAGTAAAATACATAGTAGCTGCATTTTTAAAATGAAAATGGAGAATTGGTTTTATTTTACACCTGTATCATGTAAGCATCCTACCAACATTCAGGTGCATGTACATATACATTCCTGTATCCACCCATCTTTACATTAACACAAATTTCCTAGGCAACTATTTATAACCTTCCTCCCATTGTGATTTTTTAATGATAAGATTTTTAGAGCAATCCAAATAGCATAGACCTGTCATGTTAAAAAAAAAAAAGAAAAGCCAAAACGACAAAAAAAAACAAACAAAAAAACCCCAACCTGCTTCCTTACTCCCCCCCCCAAAAAAAACCTCTTCTCAAGAGAGTTCAGCTATTCAGCAAATGTCTTGTGTATCAAACAGACTTGAATGCAGTCTTACCATTTATCCATAATAATTAACCTTGTCATTTGGCCAATCTCGTTTCTAAAAGTCTCCCATTTTTTCATCAGTTACTGGAAAAAAGAAAAAAATCTTTAAAGGAATGTGCATCTCAAATACTGCCTGTAGTGTTCAATGGGTATCTGTGCCAGCAATGAATGCATGTGACATAATTACATTAGGTAGCAACAAAGCAGGTGGATTATACGCCTGCAGTCATGTAAAGCATCCTCTCTGCACAGAAAACTTCCTTAAAAAACAAACAAACAAACAAAAAAATACATTTTTCTATCTATAAATTCTGTTGTTCTTTTCCTGACATCCTTCGAATCACAAATCCAATAGTATTATAAATCATGTAAAATTTGGAAAATTACTTTAAGCCCCTGGGCTTCACATTGAACTGTCTGAAGAAAAAATTCAAATTGTTTATACAGAGAACTAGAAGATATTTTTGCCATCATTGTTGATCTTGTAAAATATTTTGTGTGAAATTAGGCAGATTATTTAAACACATCTAGCTAAACTGTATATGAAAATCCTTTTTTCTTAAAAGCTTCTTCCTCACTTGCCTTTCTCATTAACCCAGTAGTTTTCCATAGCAGGCACCACCCTGGGCCTACTTACGTCAGTGACTTTTATGCCATTAATTTCAATGGAAGTAGGATGCAGTCCAGTAAATTATCCCCCAGCATGGTCTGCTCAGTATTACATTAGACCATGGGAATAGTGAAAAGAGAGCTCCTTATGAATTTAACTCTTTAAAATATCCTTTCTTGTGTTTGCGATTTAAGTTACTGCTATTCTTCTACAATGTTCTAAAGGTTTCTCAAATTATCAAAAAGGTTCTCTCAATCGGCAAGCCTTCTAAGGCAATATAGTCACCATTAAACCCCTTACTGGCATCCTAAGTATTGAGGGAAAACACCAATGATCCAGTAGAGTTAATTAGGCATAACTGTAAAGAATTTATTGATGACCACTGCATGATTCATTTTAATATTGCTTATAAACTCTTGGGACCACCTGAAAAACGTAATAGTACTGGATTTTGAGGACAATAGTTGAGCTCCTGGGAAAACAAATCCAAAAGAAAAGTTCTTGTATGTAGCCCGTAGCTTTTCTCTTATCAGCTCTGTTATTCCTCTACTTTGAACGAAGTCCTGCAGTGATAAGTGTCCTTCTACTTCTCATCTTCCATGACTACTATACCGTGAGCTTTCCAAAGTCAACACATATTGTTTTCTAGGATCCATAATACTTTCCCAAGACCAAGTTAATTTGACAGCTAAAATAGGGTAGTCCACTTCCTTTGGTCATGAAATGCCAAGGTCTGGGGGCAAAGTGGGATGGCAAAAGAGCCAAACACATAGGCACACAGAAATAATATTCGAACAAGTGGACTTTGTTACCGAGATTTGTAAAGTGTTCTCATTGCCTGGTCTCTGCAATGCCTTGTGCCAAACTGGATCTTTCATATTCTCATGCTTAGCTTTTGAACTTGGATTAACATCACATTTATTCCTCCCTGTCAGAATTTCACTTAAACTAATTTGGTTTTACTTTGGCATTCTTTAAGTGAGATCCAAATCACACACCTCTGCTGTATTCTCATGAATACCAAAGCTGTGGAATAAATATTGTTGACGTATGTTGGCAAAGTGCTTTTATACTTGGATTCCTCATTAAATTACATTCCATTTTGGTTATAATGAGCGTAATCCATTTGATACTGTTGACCAAAATTCCCCTGAGGAAAGCTGCAGTTCTGAATTGATATTTGCATCTCTGAGTCAATGGAGTAACATTCAAAATCACGTCAGACTTCAAATCTGAAAAATGTCCTTTTCCAACTTTATTCTAGGGGTTGTGACTAAGTTATATTGCAGAAATGTATTCCCGCAACGCTTTACAGCTCTTGGTGTACTTTAATCTTGCCATGTCCCTAGCTTACATGACACTTTACTTATCTGTACGCTCTCTCTGTAAACACCTTATGAGAACACTGACCATCAGGAAGCAGAAGCACCTTTCTAAAACTCATCCCTGGGCGTCTTTTCTGAAATCATATTTCTTCTCCCTGTCAGGCTCTTTAATCGTTCCTCTTCTGCAATAGATTGTTATTTCTCTCCCTGTTAGAATTCTTTCCTGTCATTCATCATGTTATGAGTACCTTTGCCTGAGAACAGGAACAAAATCCCAGTAGACTTCAGGAAGCCTTTAACTCTTTTCCTTTCTCACCATGTAGGAAATAGAGAACTCCACTCAGAGTGTCGTCTTCTTTAGGGAAGTTTCATTGATTTGTTGTTTCAGAGTTTTGGGGTGCTTTGGGAGAAACCAGCTATTTGGAAGAACAGGATTATCAGTATTGTGAGTGTTAGTCAGTTCATAAGTAGAGTTTTTGGATAAGGAAGCTTTTGAACTTTTTCTCAAGTTTGATCTGAAAATTATTTAGTAGACAACAGGGACCTTGGAAGATTCTGGAGAGGGAGCAGTTTTATCGAGGCATTGCAGAAGAACAACTATGCAGTTCAAAACATGAGTTTATGATTTTATTTGACCTTTGATCAAGCTAGCTGGGTCCCCGTGCTTACAATGATAACACCTGCAGTGGCTCTGCAGAGAGGAAGTAGTCTTAAAACCATGTATGTAGTCCCTTTTTCATGTATCATTGAGGGCATGGGATTAGCCCTGTAAAATAGACCGTGAAATTTTGCAAGTACAAAACTGATGACTTGCACAGCAATTGCTGAGAGGTAAAGATCAAGCCATGGATCTTGCTCATCTGGTTGTTAAGATCTTTGGGATAATTAAGAAAAAAACAATACTCTTAAGACTCAGGTCAGTCAGTAGGACAAACTTTGTAAGTCTGTTGCCTGGGGCTGCTGAGAAATACCACAGAAGGTCTTCAAAAACAGGCCAGAAAAAACCCTGTCAGTTTAGCTATATTGATCCTGCTTTGGTGTTAGGGAACAAAATGGATGATTTCTTGATTTCCTTTTGAGCTCTGTTTTCTATGATTCTAAATTCCCAGGTGCATCCATAGGGTGACTCTCTACCTGCAGAATTTTCGGTAGCAAAAAATGTTCTCAAATACAGCCACGGCAGAACATGTATTTGTCTCAATCCTTTATTCCAAGTGAATATCCAATTAAACCTTTCACTTCAGTGTACCTGGTTTTCTCATTTGTTGACTCATGCAGGATGAGGGCAGAAGAGTGCTGCTGAACACCTGGTTACATCCTTGGCAATGGGAAAACTATATAGACAAACTATATAGACAAACACCAAGAGTGCCAGCTCAGCATTCAAAACTCACATAAATAAAATACCGGAGGACAAATTAAGCTTTTACTTTACTGTTTTCTTCAGTTGGCAAATGCAAATATATTTCTCCGTAATTTATGTCTTGACAGATGATAATGAATGTGAAAATGCTACTCAGCCTTGTGGAGAGCATGCCAATTGCACAAACACGGTGGGAAGTTATTTCTGCATGTGTGCACCTGGTTTCAAATCCAGCAATGGTCAACAAACTTTTGTACCTAATGATGGAACCTCCTGCGTGGGTAAGTTATTAATGTCTGCCAGCTAGCTTTACATTGTCACTCTTCTCTTATTGCTTCTGTTAATTATAGAATCTAGCACAATGCTTTCAGGTTTCTGGAGTTTGGTGCCTGGATATAAAATTCCCACAATTTGGACTAGTACAGACTTACTATTGCAGTTCAAGCCCACACTTACAGCAGCAACTGCTGTTGCTTTCAGTAACACTTCAATCTTGACTCTGCTCACAATACTTTTAATCCACATGTCATGGTTTTAGATGATGAATATATAGTTAAGGTAACAAAGAAATCCCCAATCCACCCAATCATGCCCCTGTTTCACTGATCTGCGAGCAAGGTGGTCGTATTCTTAAAACAAAACAGAGTGACACAGTATTCTGCATTCAGGTCATTTGGGACCAACAAAATTCCCTGTACATTTGACCTACTATGCTCCAAATATCTTTTGTTTGGGGGCTTTGGTTGGCATATTTTTGGGAATTTATCAAGTCTGATCAAAAGCAATGAGCAAGATCAGTAGTTATCCTATCTCTTGTGCCATCCATCAGCCTCTGTTTCTGCAGCAGTTGGATGGAACATGTTCAAGATTACAGGGGAGGAAAAGTTCTCTGGAAAAATGTTATTTCTGAACAACTATGTGATCCTTTAGGATTTCCTTTGAATAGAAGAACTGTAACTATTTCTCTTTTTTCAAACTCCTGGTAATTTTCTCTGTATGTTGCAACAGTCCTCAGGGAATGGGAAAATGAGAAATAAATCTATTGCCCTTTACACCTTTATGCTGACTGTGTCTCATTCCAGATATGTCTCCTGTGAGCTTGTGAGTGCTGACAACCTCTCTTCTTACTGCTCTTAATATCAGCAGAATGGCTGCATATTAAGCCAGAAAGTGATCTAATCAACATTTCTTGCTCATTGCTCACATCCATCTAAGAGGGCTCTGCTTTATCCAGCCGCTATGAATTGTTCTTA